>CM042175.1:53984177-54039177 GCA_023376005.1 Doryteuthis pealeii | reverse complement strand
GTGTATTAATAAATTGGTAGAAATAATTTTCTTAACTTCATTGTATTATAAATTGGTATATAAATTGGTAGAAATAAGTTTCATTAATTTCATGTGTATTAATAATTTGGTAGAAATAAGTTTCATTAATTTCATGTGTATTAATAAATTGTAGAATAATTTTCATTAACTTATGTCATTATTCATGTGTATTAATAAATTGGTAGAAATAAGTTTCATTAATTCATGTGTATTAATAAATTGGTAGAAATAAGTTTCAAATTTCATGTGTATTAATAAATTGGTAGAATAAGTTTCAGTGTATTAATACATGGGTATAATAAATTGGTAGAAATAAGTTTCATTAATTTCATGTGTATTAATAATTTGGTAGAAATAATTTTCATTAACTTCATGAGTATTAATAAATTGGTAGAAATAATTTTCATTAATTTAATGTGTATTAATAAATTGGTAGAAAATAATTTTCATTAATTTCATGTGTTATAAAATTGGTAGAAATAATTTTCATTAACTTCATGTGTATTAATAATTGGTAGAAATAATTTTCATTAATTTAATGTGTATTAATAAATTGGTAGAATAATTTTTTCATTAATTTCATGTGTATTAATAAATTGGTAGAAATAATTTTCATTAACTTCATGTGTTTAATAAATTGGTAGAAATAATTTTCATTAATTTAATGTGTATTAAATAATTGGTAGAAATAATTTTCATTAATTTCATGTGTATTAATAAATTGGTAGAATAAGTTTCATTAATTTCATGTGTATTAATAAATATGGTAGAATAATTTTCCATTGTATTAATAAATTGGTATAATAAATTGGTAGAAATAAGTTTCATTAATTTATGTGTATTAATAATTGGTAGAATAATTTTCATTAACTTCATGAGTATTATAAATTGGTAGAAATATTTTCATTAACTTCATGTGTATTAATAAATTGGTAGAAAAATTTTCATTAACTTTATGAATAAATAGATAATTTTCCATTAACTTCATGTGTATTAATAAATTGGTAGAAATAATTTCATTAACTTTATGTGTATTAATAAATTGGTATAATTTTCATTAATTTCATGTGTATTAATCATTATTTCATGTGTATTAATAAATTGGTAGAATAATTTTCATTACATGTGCATTAATAAATTTGGTAGAAATAATTTTTACATTTGTATCAATAAGTTTACGGTTTCAAATCACCTTGTTAATGTACATTGCATGCAACTGAAGAAAGGCTGAAGATAAAATGGTTGAAACGTTGTTACTATATCAATCAAGATTAGTACATTGATCCGAATTCATCCGGGTAGAATTATGATCTATATATTAATACGCGTATTCCTAAATCTTCCGTCCGTTATCATCCTGCAATATCCTCTGGTTAAAAATGAGACCGTCCAAAATTGTTCAAATGCAAAATGTAAATCCAGATTATCTGGTGTCGCTTATTCGCATATTTCTTATTTGTCCCATTTTATTTCACCAAATTTTAAGAACGAATTATTCCAAATGGTCTTATGTCGCTTAAATGACCAACGTAAAATTAAAATGATTTTTTTTTTAAAGTTACGTATTTGTTTTATTTGTAATATTGAAATTGTAAAATTACGGAATGATAATTTTGATCTGATGTCATCTCAGCCTACTACCTTAATTTACACTATGTTTTAGCGAGCCGGTGGCAGGTGAATTTCCGGGCCAAGATATTTTCCAAGTCGTGTTTTTGCCACTTTTTGTCGTCATCTTAATGTAGATATTTTAAACGCCTCCCCACAGATTTTTATCAGTAAGTCAATGTAAATATTTTACAACCCCTCATTTTTAAAATTTATATTTTTCTATTAGATGATGATTAAAAATTGTAATAAGTCTAATTTCTTCCATTGAAAAACAGATAACCGGGATAAGGTGATCCGTCTGTATCTCAAAATTCAAGGGAATCTTATGCGTCGCATTCATTAGGAGAGAGTCCAGTTTGTGCCTATACCATTTAGTAGCACGGTCAAATTTAATTTTTTGCACAATTCCCAATGGATCACTTTTCCCACCCAGTCAACACATCCAACACTTGCTATTCCGTTGCGTCTAATCTATTTTTACTTTGATATTATTATTATTATTATTATTATTATTATTATTATTATTATTATTATTATTATTATTATTAGCAAAATAAAAAACATAAGAAACATTTTGCCTGAGGGGTGGGAGTTAAAAATTCAATGTCAGCAAGTTTCTACCCTAAGTAAGTAAAATCATCAAATTCATTAAAGGATTAAAAAAATAAAACAATTTGAAATGTAAACTTTAAATATGTATTAAAATAAAACAAACTATATATAGATATATAATACCAGTCATGTATTTATTAAAACTTCTTTTAAAAAACAATGAGGACTGTCTAATGTTGCATGCTCAAATTTTGAGTGTATTTATTCAATGTTATGACGATTTAGGGTAATGTGACGTAAGCAGTGACGTAATTTTTGTTACAGACAAAAACCGGAAACGGATCTCCATTATTATTATTATTATTATTATTATTATTATTATTGAGTTGTTCCCACCAGCGTTAGCTGATGGTCTTACACTGGAGTCTGAGTGACAAGTCTCCTCATGTCTCCAGGACTTTCCTGAGTATTCCAGCTGATTTCAACAATGCTGTTATCTGGATGGTCTTGATTCAAAATCAGTTTTAGAATATGTGTTTAACAAAATAACGACCAACAATAATGAATAAAACAAAATGTCTTCAGCATAAAATAACCCAACAAGTGTTGACATGCCTTAAAAAGAGAGAGAGTTAAATCAAGATCATTTTACATGAACTATTAACAATAGCACATAAGAAAACTTATCAAACGTTGTAATAATTAAATTATCATCATATTGTGGTATATCCACAGGTCTTGCTAGTAATTAAGAATATTCGTGTTCCTTGTCAGTACGACAGTTATCATCTTGCAACACCCTTTAGTTAAAAATGAGACCGTCCAAATCGTCCAAGATGAAATACAAAAATGTAAATTCTGATTGTCTGCTGTTGCTTATCCGCCAAATTATTATTTCTCATGAGGGTCGTGACTTCAGATAAATAATGGGCTATTCTGTTTTTTATTATAAAAATAAATAAAGGGAAGAAAAAGGACATGCTATGCAGAAAAAATATAAGAAGAAAGAAAGAAAGAAAGAAAAGAAAGAAAGAAAGAAAGGTAATTCATGAGGAAGTGCGTCCCAGTCTCCTGCCTCAAAAATTGCTACCCGATGACTATCAAAATAACAACCTCCCAGCTCGTCGTAATTCTTGTTTATTTATCGTAATTTGTCGTAATTCTTGTTTAGATATGAAGATGGATATATAGTTTGGAATAGACTGAGATAGATAAACAAACAAAATAATATAGATAGATATGAACAAATGGAGATAGATAGATATTTTCGACAAGTAAATGTATTTGGGGGGGGGGTCGCATCTTTTTTTTGTCGTAATTCTTGTTTATTTAAACTAAAAACAAGACATTAAACAAACATGAATAAAAAAAATCTTAATATTTAAAGTAATATAGATAAATATGAACAAATTGAGATAGATAGATAGATAGATAGATAGATATGAAGATGGATATTTTTTAATAGACTGAGCTGGGGTCGTTATTTTAATAGTCACCGGGTAGCAATTTTTGAGGCACTTCCTTATAAATTACCGAAAGAAAGAGAGTTTTTCCTCAAATTCGGTCATTTGCAGTGATGTGCAGTAATATGAATATATTTTTGGGGTGTATGATGAAATCTGTTTGACCTTGAAAAATATTGCGTCAGATTTTTATCACGCCGAGACACTGTCTCGACTGTTGATTAGTTGTCCTACGGCAATTGTCTGCGATTGACGTTACTTTAAAGAAGCGTACGAAAAAATCATAACGTTGCACGAACACACTGGCAAGCCTAACAGAGAGATTGCAGATATTATTTTATTATAATGGATATTCGGTGTCTGTCTATAACCGAAACTACGTCACTGATTACGTCACAATATTCTCAGTAATTGCGTAAGTTTATCAATTCATTGTCAAAATCATTAATCATTAATACATAGAATAATTATTATTTATTAACAATGTCTCTATGAAAATCTGAGTTAGGTTTGCCTCAAAACAGCCCATGTTATTAGTGCATTTAAAATTCTGCAATTTGTATTATATATCACTAAGAAATAAAGGTTTACATAATATATGGCGTGGTTAATTTGCATACTGGTTCCAACAAAACCGGGTTTAAGGAATAATTACTTGGTGTTATTGATCTTTAATATTATTGTTTTATTCTTCAACGTATTCAAATCAATTCTGTGAAAGATTTTATTTAGAAACCAATTAAAATAAGTGTCATCTTTTTAATATACGTTCTTATTTAATTTCCTTAGTCTTTCTAATTTGATATATTTCATTAAATCAAAACTTAAATACTTACGCCCGGCGGAGGGTGTATATTCTTGCTAGTAATAATTATGGAGTTATTCATTCTAATATTATCTGTATTATTCGGACTATTGTCCTCATCTTCATTGTTATTTGTTCAACGTTTCGGCCGATATGCCCTCCGGTCTTCTTCAGGTGTTTCTTGTCGGACTCGGGAACCTTCTCGAACTCAGGAACCTTCTTTTCGAACTCGGGAACTTTCTTGTCGTAGTCGGGAACCTTCTTGTCGTAATTGGGAGCCATCACGGAACTTTCAACCTAGCCCTTTATTCAGTCCACGGGGGTATCCTGTTCTCATTCCGCTAACCCTTACTGTGGTAGAGGCGTTAAGCTGTGTTAATTATCATTCTATGTTACTGCTGCTCCTGACCAGGATTGAACCTGCAGTCCAGAGATAACTGTCACTTAAAACTGTCTTAAACTAACTCCTTTATCCACTAGGCCATGTGTCCAATTGTGATATTCATTCTGTTTCGATTAATTTGCACAAGGGTGTAAAGTGAAATATAAACACCCGTGTCTAGGATTCGAACTCTGATTGCCGATTACATTTCAAATGATAATAACCGTTACAGAAATCAATCGTTCACAGGATGATAACGTATAGAGAACTTAGTAAAAAAAAGGGTCAATTAACTTTGAACCACGTATTTTTGAGGCGTAACACAGATTCTCAAATATACGTGGTTCAAAGTTAACTGACTTGAAAAATGTAAAAGTTTTTAAATAAAATAACTGGCGCGTTATATATTTTATTCATTAATATATCAACACTGAAAATTTCATTAAATTTGGTTAATTCCCTCATTTTTGGTATGTTTTTCTTTCGGCGGGGTGACATACGATGATGGAATTTAGGTCCGTTAAGTTCGATTTAACCAAATAGCCTTTAGCAAACAATCATTAATTCACTCAGCTTTAGTATAATATAATATTGTAGACACACCCAGGCAAGTATTTTTAAAACATTGAAGGATTTTGCTATAATTATTAAATTCATCAAGATAAGTGTCTTGTTGTTTTCATTATAATAATTGACGGCAGGAGAAAAGATGGTCGGTGAGACAGAGTAACTTGTTGGCATTTAGCGGAGATTTGTCTGACAATTTTCGAAGAGCGAATAATCTGAAGATTGACTAGCGAATAATTTTGTGACAACATCCGACTGTACCAAATGATAGATATGAACAGAATGAGATAGATAGATAGATAGATAGATAGATAGAGATAGATAGATAGATAGATAGATAGATAGATAGATAGATATCCACTGGCCAAGATAGATAGATATATATATAATATATATATATATAGAGAGAGAGAGAGAGAGAGAGAGAGAGAGATAAGATAATAGATAGATAGATATCCTCTGGGCAGATAGATAGATAGATAGATATATAGATAGATAGATAGATATATAGATAGATAGATAGATATACTCTGGCCAAGATAGATAGATAGATAGATATGCTCTGGCCGAGATATATATATATATATATATATATATATATATATATATATATATATATATAGATAGATAGATATCCACTGGTCAAGATAGATAGATAGATATCCACTGGTCAAGATAGATAGATAGATAGATAGATAGATAGTTATGCTCTGGCTAAAATAGATAGATAGATAGATAACTGGCTGAGATAGATAGATAGATCGATAGATAGATAGATAGATAGATGAGATATCCACTGGCCATAGATATAGATAGATAGATAGATAGATAGATAGATAGATAGATATAGATAGATAGATAGGATAGATAGATAGATAGAGATAGATAGATAGATAGCCACTGGACAAGATAGATAGATAGGCCAATATAGATAGATAGATAGATAGATAGATATCCACTGGTCAAGATAGATAGATAGATTAGATAGATATCCACTGGCAAAGATAGATAGATAGATAGATAGATAGATAGATATCCACTGGCAAGATAGATAGATAGATAGATAGAGATAGATAGATAGATAGATAGATAGATAGATAGATAGATAGATAGATAGATAGATAGATAGATAGATAGATAGATAGATAGATAGATAGAGATAGATAGATAGATAGATAGATAGATAGATATCCACTGCCAAGATAGATAGATAATAGATAGATAGATAGATAGATAGATAGAATCTCTTATATTTTGATAAGCCGCTTTTTTACTTGATTATTCTATAAATAAACGCCCATTTCTTCTCTCTTATTTTTATATGAATAATCTTAGACACGATTTGTGTATGTGTTTTAATTCCAAATAAAGATCAACTTATTCCTCCCACCACCACCACCATCACTTCACTTGATACTTAATATCGCTACTTTCACTTTCGCTATCATATTTCACTTTCACTTTCATTTTTACTGCTTTTCAACCATTTTCACTCAGCTTCGCCTTTCAACACAAAATTTCAACATGAACACACACAAGCATACAACACCCACCACCCCACTACCCCCGCCGGCCCTTAACACCGACCCGACAAACCTCAGCCGTTCAAATGCTCAACTTCGATCATTCAAGCCTAAAACTCTCTGCAAACCCCCCCCAACTTCTATCCCCACACCCTACTCGATCCTTTAAAGCAGAGTACCACATTCTATTACCCACCCACCCCCTCGCCCACTCGCCCACTCACTCACTCACAACCCCCCATCCTAAATCCAATCTAAAGATAGCTGTCCGCCATTCCCCAACCCCTTTCCCCAAACCAATTTTTTTTTTCACACCGACAAAGATGGACTCGTCCAATGAAATCGAAATCTTATCTCCCTTCGTCCACACTTTTACAGTTTATGCGTTCCACCCGGCTGAAGATTTTTCATTTTCATTATTTTTAATTTGTGCTTTCTCTCCACATGGGTAAATATTTTTCGCAGTTGGTTGGAGGAAGGCGTGAACACGGGAGCGTGGGTGGGGTGAGTGTTCAGTGGGGTTTGGGGGGGTCTGGGCTGAACACTGTCTGCACGAGCTGCTCATATTCCCGTAAATATATCATCAACCCAGTCTGAGTTTGATATACTTGTTCGACTTTCGATGATGTTGTCACTCCCATAAAATCACGATTTTTATTACGGGATATTTATCACCAAAAGCGGGATCTTTGGAAATTACATGGTAGCATCTGTAGACAATTCTACACTCAAAATACAAAACCTCTCAGTGGGTCCTCTATAGAGTCGTATCTGTACACACTTGTGAAGTGTATGACTTCCTTTTAACTAAAGTACAATTTTATATTATATCATATACTAGAAGCGGCTACCCGGCATCGCCTGGGTAGAAGGGGGATTTTTTTTAAGTTAGTCTTGCAGATCCATTATTACTTATCACAAGTTATCCCCACGTAAATATATAACAATATGGTAAGAAATTTTAATTCAATAATTTACAACTTAAAAACAAAAATACAATATAAATGAGGCGATTAATTCAATCAATCAACATCATATTTCAATTACCTTCTGTTACGATACAGATTTTAATTTTTAAATATCTTCCCAAATATAAAAAAATCTTCATTATTTTTGCTCAAAAACCAAGCCCTGGTGATTTTTAATGTGTGTATATATATACTTTGTCGTTAATTGTTTTATTTTCGAAGTTTCCTCTAGACATACACATATTCACAACTGCCCTTTATGTATGTACTAGAAGCGGCTACCTGGCGTCGCCTGGGTAGAGGGAATGCAAAAAAGGTTAGTCCTACAGATCCATTATTATTGAATCGAGTTGGATCCTGGTAGTATACCCCATCAAAATCCCTGTGTAAAAAAAATAACTTGCGTTGATCCAGCCATTCTGAAAAGAAAAAAATCAATGTCTTCTATTTAAAATATCTATTTTTTTTAATCTAATCTGTTATCATCTAAGTTTAATTTTTTTAAATTATCTTCACGAATATAAATCAAACGGTTATTATTTTTGCTAAAAAACCAACCCCTGGTAATATTTAATATATATATATATATATATATATATATATATATATGAAAGGTGAAATGGATATGAACCCGACAATATGTGTAGAAAGTTTTGTAGAAAATCAACAAGATGTTTAAAGTTTTGCTGACAGAAATCTGTTTCGACCATTTGAAAGGTCTTTATCAAAGCAACATTGTAAACGGAAAGATGAAATAAATATATCATTAATCACGAGGCATAGAACGCTCTCGATCAGTACCGGAATTTTCAAATAATTTTTAAAAATGCGTATTTTAAGTTAAAAATAAAATTTTTTTTTTTTTTTTTTAATTATAAGCATTTTTATCATTAAAAAAAAGCTCAAAAGAGTTTGCAGTAAAAGTGTATATATATATATCAAAAAGTGCAGGAAAATGTTCCGGCTACAAAAGAAACTTTCTACATATATATATATATTATATATATATATATATATATATATATATATATATATATATATATATATGTGTGTGAGATGGTCACTGTTTCAGCTTTTGCTGGAATGGTGTACCAAAGGCAGTATTATTGGTAGAGTGTTCAATATAAAATAGAGCTGTTATATAATATAATAAGATCGCATGAAACCAATATGGTTGTGAATGTTCCTTTGTCACCTAATAAATAGATTTGTAAAACCTTTATATATATATATATATATATATATATATATATATATATATATATAAAACAAAACTAGAGTCTTCAGATATTTATTCCTCAACTACCATATTACGCTAACAATATTAGCATAAGAAGTACGTTAATGCTTCACACCTAAGCTCAAACCCGGTATAAGTATCTCCTAAAACGGATACAAATACTAACATTCGCCTCAAATATATATACCCACCAGAAGCATACGGAGACGCAAAATCCACATCATATATATATATATATATATATATATATATATATATATATATATATACATTTACTTTGTCATTAATTGTTTTATTTTCAAAGTTTCCTCCGGACATACATATACACAACTGCCCTTTATATATGTATAGATAGATTATATTGATGACTCTAGTAATATTGGACAGTAATTGTAATTTACATATCAAAATACAACAGTCACTTATCCAAGTGTTTCATCTAATCTAAAAATATAATTACCATTTACTTCTGTCATGAAAACATTCAAAGTAATTCTCAAACAGGCAAGAATATTTCAATGAGATTGTGGGGATTTAAATTAAATCAAAATTAAATTAAATAAATAAAAAGTTCTGAGCGTCTGGACTCTAGCGTTCAGACTTAACGGTCTTATCAATAAAGTCAAACAGGCAAAAATATTTCAATGAGATTTCTTAAATGTGACACAACATTACATCTATTAATAATGGAGATTCGCTTCCGGTTTTTCTCTGTAACAAAAATTACGTCACTGCTTACGTCACATTACCCAAAATCGTCATAACATAGAATAAATACACTCAAAATTTTAACCTGCAACATTAGACAGTCCTCATTGTTTTTTTAAAACAAGTTTTAATAAATACATGACTGGTATTATATATCTATATATAGTTTGTTTTATTTTAATAGATATTTAGAGTTTACATTTGAAATTGTTTTATTTTTTTAATCCTTTAATGAATTTGATGTTTTACTTACTTAGGGTACAAACTCACTGACATTGATTTTTTTACTCCCATGTTTCAAAAATCTATTTTTACATCGCCCGGGGCGCATTTTTTATTCAATGTAGGTATAGCAGTTGTAATTTAAGCAATACATTGACACACAGAATTAAATTCTACACTCAAAACACAAAACCTCTCAGTAGGTCCTCTATACAGTATCCAGTGTCCGAACTGGTTGGATTTTACGGCATGTCCTCCCTTGTCGGTTTATTTTAAGCTAAATACTTTTTTTTGTTCATTCTTGATGGGTAGCAATTTTTTTTCCAATGTCAGTTTTTTTAAACATATTTTTTAAAACTCATTTTTATATTTAAACCATACATAGGACCCTAACAGGTACTACCGCTCCGGTAGAGTGAACCGTGTTGTAATGGGATGAAGGGGTACTCCCTGCTCCCCAGAGCTCCAGAATTGGAATTTCACCATCAGATAGAGTTTAACGTCATACCCAGGACATTGACCCTTAGCCGCCACCTTGAAGCAAATATATGATAAAAAAAGGTTTGGAGAATTTGCCATAAAGGTAATAGGGTTGGGACAATCGTATAGGTGCTAGGGCTTGACGTTACCAGCCGATTGATCGTAGGGGCCTCTCCGAACCTCGTCTAGCCTAAGTAAGGGCTAAAGTGGAATGTTGTATGTTATGGACTGCTCAACCACCAGGGTTCCATCCTTAAGCATCACGGGTCGCCACCCACAGCCAACAGGTGCACCTTATGTATGAATCCTGGTTGTCAAAGCTTTCACAAAGGCCGAAATTACCACAGAACAGCTAAACAACAGCAATGAGACTGACTCAGAGGATGACGAAAGGGATTCAAGTTTGGTTGATGCCGCTGTAGCGTTTGTTTGTATTCGCCTGGTGGAGTTGTCTGCCCTTTTTAGTTTGATGATGCCCACCAGGGGCACCACCAGTATTTAAGCGCCGGTTTCAAACACCTTCGCTCTCTTTATAGTTTCAGCAACTACGAGCCACATGGGGTAGATTCTATCTAAACCCTCTCGTGGGGCTCCGCCCCCCTTACATTACTGTAAGTTCTTTACAGCATGGACTATCGCTAGTCTCATGTCTGTACTCTTTTATGTTATATCTGTATCATTCATGAATGTGTCTTATCTTTATTTGTGTACCTCTTTTTATATGTACTCTTTTACTAAGTACGTTGTATTTACTGTTATCCATGTGCTGTGTTATTAAATGTTTGTCTATTAACCTTCGTCGGAGTTATTTATACGAAGAATGTTGAACTTTAAACCATCCTTACACCGCCATCGCCCAACTGTTAAACTCCGACACCGAAGATGAAGAATTTGTAGAAGATGAATGATTGAAAAAGTGAGCGTATTTGTTCTGTTCTTTGAGTGTTACAAGTGAACAATATTGATAGTTATTTTTAGTGACTTGAATAAATCTGACCTATCCAACTGCTTTGTTCTGCTTTATGCGCCTTATACTCCGGTGCGCCTTATATATGAAAATAGATCCGTTCACTGATACTGCGTCTTATACTCCGGTGCGCCTTATATATGAAAATAGATCCGTTCACTGATACTGCGTCACTCCGGTGCGCCTTATATTTGCTGCGTCTTATACTCCGGTGCGCCTTATATATGAAAATAGATCCGTTCACTGATACTGCGTCTTATACTCCGGTGCGCCTTATATGAAAATAGATCCGTTCACTGATACTGCGTCTTATACTCCGGTGCGCCTTATATATGAAAATAGATCCGTTCACTGATACTGCGTCTTATACTCCGGTGCGCCTTATATATGAAAATAGATCCGTTCACTGATACTGCGTCTTATACTCCGGTGCGCCTTATATATGAAAATAGATCCGTTCACTGATACTGCGTCTTATACTCCGGTGCGCCTCCGGTGCGCCTTATATATAAAATAGATCCGTTCACTGATACTGCGTCTTATAATCCGATGCGCCTTATATATGAAAATAGATCCGTTCACTGATACTGCGTCTTATACTCCGTGCGCCTTATATATGAAATAGATCCGTTCACTGATACTGCGTCTTATACTCCGGTGCGCCTTATATATGAAAATAGATCCGTTCACTGATACTGCGTCTTATACTCCGGTGCGCCTTATATATGAAAATAGATCCGTTCACTGATACTGCGTCTTATACTCCGGTGCGCCTTATATATGAAAATAGATCCGTTCACTGATATTGCGTCTTATACTCCGGTGCGCCTTATATATGAAAATAGATCCGTTCACTGATACTGCGTCTTATACTCCGGTGCGCCTTATATATGAAAAAGATCCGTTCACTGATACTGCGTCTTATAATCCGGTGCGCCTTATATATGAAATAGATCCGTTCACTGATACTGCGTCTTATAGTCCGGTGCGCCTTATATATGAAAATAGATCCGTTCACTGATACTGCGTCTTATACTCCGGTGCGCCTTATATATAAAAATAGATCCGTTCACTGATACTGCGTCTTATAATCCGATGCGCCTTATCGTCCGAAAAATACGGTACATACATACATACATACATATGAATAGACTAATTAATAGATAGATAGATATGAACAAACTGAGATAGATAGATAGATAGATATGTTGAAAGTATAAATAAAAATCATTTTTTCGAACACTTCAAAATTCTCTGTATTTTAACCGCTTTAACTACAAATATCAAACATTTTACTCTGATGAAGTCCGTTATTCTTTGTATGCTTAAAGATTCTATAATTTTCTATTATCATTATTATTTCATATTGAAAATAATAATAAATAGAATACAATGTGTACATGAACAAAATCCCGACCGAAACACGTGTTGGCAATTCATTAAACTAATTTTATCCGTTCAACATTTCCTTTCCTTTATTCATTTATCCTTTCAACATATTGTCGGATTTATATCCATTTTTCAACTTACATAGATAGATATGTATGATCTGCCAAATAGATAGATAGATAGATATGTGCAGAAAGATATATACATATGTGTGTGTGTGTGTGTGTGTGTGTGTGTGTGTGTGTGTGTGTAATATTGTAAAAAAAATTAACTTGTGTTAAAACACAAGTTTATAAACGAATAATGTTTATTTCGCCTACGCTGCAGTGTTTCGAGCTGTTTCGATAGATCTTCATCAGGGCTTTTGTTAGCTTAAGGAAAAATAAAATTAGTTTATTTTTTTATAGTCGATCTTGAAATGTGAGAGAGAAAAAATAGAGGCTCGCAGACTTCTGATCTTCAGTAATAATTTATTTTTCCTCAAACTAATGAAAGCCCTGATGAAGATCTATCGAAACAGATCGAACTATTGCAGCGTAGGCGAAATAAACATCACTCGTTTGTAAACTTGTGGGTTTTTTTTCAATTTTTTTACATTACATACTGTCGGATTCACTTCCACTTTTTCTTCACACACACACACACACACACACACAAGTGCACGATATCTATCTACATATATATATATATATATATATATATATATATATATATTATATATATGTAAAAAAATTCATTTGAACACCACGTGCATTAAAACCAAAGCAAGTTTGTTTTATTATTAATTTTTTTAAACACAGATTTAACGTCATAACATTACATCACGTGAACACGATACACGTCACATAAACGTTAAACAAGCCACAGTTTTAAAAACAATTTTTAACTTTATATCATCCCATCGCGTGAAAACGCTTCACGTTTATATAAACGCTAAAAAAAACTACTGGTTTTTAAAATCTCAACCATTTGACTCATCTGAGGATTGCACAAGCATAAAACTTAAAGTTATGAGTTTAAATCATCCATAATACGATTACTATTGATTATATTATATATATATATATATATATATATATATATATATAATAAATAAGTAATCCACAGACACGTGTTTCGAAGTATCACTTCTCATCAGTGTGGTTATACATTTACAGCTACCCCTGACCGGGTTTGAGACCCGAATGAACTTTCGTTCGCCAATCCTCTTACCCGTACGGATATACATATATATATAATCCGGTGCGCCTTATTATATATATATATATATATATATATATATATATATATATATATATATATATATATATATATATATATATATATATATATATATATATATATATATATATATATATATATATATATATATATATATATATATATATATATATATATATATAATGTACCAAACTTATTGGTAAATCCTCGCGGTGAGAAAAAAACAGCAAATAGTTTGATTGTAAAAATATACTACCAAACATCACCCGGGAGAAAAAATTTTGGGGAAAAAAGAAACCAAGATAATCGTACCAACCAAAAATAATCTATGGTACAATATTTGGCCAAAAGAAAAACAATTTATATGCATATATATATATATATATATAAGATATATATATTCATACACAACCGCCAGGAAACTAAAGCTAACAAGTAAAAAGTGCTCAATACCTAAGTAGAGCAAATAATTAAGATAAATCTAATGATTCAGATAAACCTACTAAAAGTTTCACTTAATGCTCTTCAGGGCTAAGATCTGACTAAAGAGACTCGGAGCAAACACATTAATATATAGTACCTACCACCACCAAAAAAACAATTTGAATAAATAAATAAAATATAATAAAATAATAGATTTAATGGTGTCCTGTCTTTGTTTTTGTTTGTTTTTCTATTGGTCGTTTTAGATTTTGATTTTGTTCTTGTTTTACGGCATATCAACCTCAATGGGTCATTTAATGCCGACTACGTTTTTGAAATGAATTGGTGATAATGTTTAATTTTCTGAAGATTTTTTGTTTTTGACAAATTTTTTGTGAATGGAACTTTTAGATGATTCTTTTTAACATATATTTTTGTGTTTTCATTTTTTGGGGGAAGATTTTTAGATTTTCTTGTAGATGTGTGCTTCTTTTATGTATCCAAGTAGTTTTTTCTGAGTTTATTTGGTAGAATATCTGTTTTAGATTTGTTGTTTGGTAGTATTTTTTTCGTATTTGTTTTAGGTTGCTACATTCTGTTAAAATGTGTTTGATTGTGTAGGGTTTTTGGCATGGTATGCAATATGGGGCTGCTTCTTTTTTGAGGAGGTATGAATGGGTAATGTATGAGTGTCCTATTCTTAGTCTGGATAATATTACTTCTTCTTTTCTGGATATTTTGGTTTGATTTATTTGAAGTTTTCCTATTTGTGGTCGTTTTAGTTTATGCTAATTTATTTGAAACACAGTGGTACGTACTATATATAAATGTGTTTGCTCCAAGTCCCTTTAGTCGGATCTTAGCCCTGAAGAGCATTAAGCGAAACTTTTAGTAGGTTTATCTGACTCATTAGATTTATCTTTATATATATATATATATATATATATATATATATATATATATGAAAAATAGATGGAAATTAATCCGACAGTATGAAATTTAACATTTTGAAAAAAACATATGATGTTTGTTATGTAATTGCTGACAGATCTGTTTCGACCAAATCGATAAGTTGGTCTTCATCAAAGAGCGACATAGACGGGAAAGAAAGATATCCGTTAAAAGACTGTTTACAAAAACGAACGCTGAATTCAACCGCTGAAATTTTGAAAAATGCATGTTCTGTTTTAAAAATAAAATACATTTTATTTTTAATTTTTTTAAATCAGAAGCATTATAGTTTATAGTAAAACTCAAAAGAGTTTGTTGTAAAAATTATATAAAAAATGTAAAGTGGGTATCAAAATTGTTTAGGATGTTTTTTTCAAAATGTTAAATTTCTTATATATATATATGTGCGCCTTATTATATATATATGAGGAAAAATGAGTAAAGAAAAGAAATGTAGATGGATAAAATGAATTTAATCGATATCACATTAATCGATATCACTTACACATGTGTTTCGGTCAGTTTATGTGTGTGAAAATATTTCGCACACATAGAAGAATTGACAGCGTTCCAAATTTTAAAAAATTCGATTTTCGAATATTTACAAAAATCTCTGTTGTTTTTTCCCAACGAATTTTTTCATTCAAAATAAATGTTCACTCTGATGAAGGTCGATTCTTCTATGTGTGCGAAATATTTTCACACACATAAACTGACCGAAACACATGTGTAAGTGATATCGATTAATGTGATATCGATAAAATTCATTTTTATCCATCTACATTTCTTTTCTTTACTCATTTTTCCTCATATTGTCGGATTCAATTCCTTTTCCATTTTCACATATATATATATATATATATATATATATATATGTGTGTGTGTGTGTGTGTGTGTGTGTGTGTGTGTATGTGTGTGTGTGTGTATATATAATATATATATATATATTTATATATATATGTGTGTGTGTATATATATATATATATATATATATCGATTCTATCAACTCCGCCTCTTTTTTTCGTTAATCAGTGTACCTTTCAAATCAGCCTCTCTCTCTCTCTCTCTCTCTCTCTCTCTCTCTCTCTCTCTCTCTCTCTTCTCTCTCTCTCCTTCATCATTTCCCCCCTCCTCGCCCATTTCTACCTGAACATTTCTCCAACCCCACCCACCCCACTCATCGCAGACACCCCACCGTTCGTTTCCACCCTTGTAAACCCACGTTTGTCCTCCATGTGTCCTTTTTCCGATATTTGTCCCCAGGGGTTTTTACACACAAACGTGCCCGTCGGGGGCTAATTCCTCGGACGCGCCTCGTTTGTCCGACTCGACAAGAACTTTACGCGGGTTTCGTTCTCTCAAAAATTCACCCAGCGGAAAAACACCGTTTCTCAGTCAGTTCGGCCATTTTGGTTCTTGCCTTTTCCACGCCTATGCCCACCCCCACCCCACACACACCTGTACTGAGCCCCCACCCCCTCCACCTCAACCCACTCTTTTCTTCTCTTTCCCTTTCTCTCTCTTTCTCTCTGCTTCAATTCTGTTTGCTTCTTTCTCTATCCCTGATTCACCCTCTCTCTCTCTCTCTCTCTCTATCTATCTATCTATCTCTTACTCCCTTTCTCTCTTATTCTCTCTCTATTCTCTCTCTCTCTCTCTCTCTATTTAGCTATCAATCTCTTACTCTATTCCTCTCTTATTCTCTCTTATTCTCTCTCTCTTTCTCCTCCTCTATTTTTTCATCTTTCTTTTTATCTCCGTCTATTTCTATCTCGAGTTTTATCTCTTACTCCCCTATTCTCTCTCTTTCTCTCTCTCTCTCTCTCTCTCTCTGTAACTCTCTCTCTCTCTCTCTCTCTCTCTCTCTCTCTCTCTCTCTCTCTCTCTCTCTCTCTGTAACTCACTCTCTCGTTTATATACCCGATGTTCGATGTGGGGGTATATAACAACATCAGCTGAGACGTTGTAAGATGAGTAAGTTGTTCCTTGTCCATCAGTTTCAAATTCTGACATGGATTTGTAAACCCCCCCCCGACCAGAATCTTGGTGGCTGATCAGTCCATGACTTGCAACACTTCACTTTGGCCGTTACTTGGGTGAGTGGCCCCCTCTGGTCAATTGGCTGTTCACGTCAAGCCCTAGCACCTATATGATTGTCCCAACCATATTGCCCTTATGGCAAAGCCCCCCAACTCTTTTTAAACTGCATCTGGTTGTGAGCATGGAGTACTTTCATCACCATTACTCCCAGGTCCACTCTGATCTAGAATGGTAGTACCTGTTAGGTTTCCATTTATAGATAAAAAATGAGTTTTTAAAAAAGTGTGTTTTAAATGAATAAAACAAAAAGGTCTTCAGCATGAAATAACCCAACAAGGGTTGTGTTAAGTCTCTAATGAAATCTTAGAGTTACTCCCCTTGATCAGTAGGAGATTGATGGGAACCCAGAAGTGGGATTTTCACCATGACACTTTTGGATTAGGGTTCATGTGGTCAATTAGCTCAACCGTGTGCCTCCTAAGTTACTTTTAGGGTAGAAACATTCTCTATCCAGTTGTTGAAAAAACCCTTGTTAATTTCCAACAACCTGGTCTTGCATTTTCATTCAATGTTCCTCCTTATTTTATTTGTACTAGCAAAATAAAAAAACACCCTCCGGGCGATGTAAAAATAGATTTTTGAAACATATTGCCTGAGGGATGGGAGTAAAAAATTCAATGTCAGCGAGTTTGTACCCTAAGTAAGTAAAATCATCAAATTCATTAAAGGATTAAAAAATAAAACAATTTGAAATGTAAACTTTAAATATGTATTAAAATAAAACAAACTATATATAGATATATAATACCAGTCATGTATTTATTAAAACTTGTTTTAAAAAACAATGAGGACTGTCTAATGTTGCATGTTCAAATTTTCAGTGTATTTATTCTATGTTATGACGATTTCAGGTTTTGTGACGTAAGCAGTGGCGTAATTTTTGTTACAGACAAAAACCGGAAGCGAATCTCCATTATTAATATAAGATTATTATTATTATTATTATTATTATTATTATTATTCATTCTGAGTGTATTTGAGTGTATTTATTCTATGTTATGACGATTTCGGGTTTTGTGGCGTAAGCAGTGACGTAGTTTTTGTTACAGACAAAAACCGGAAGCGAATCTCCATTATTAGTAGATGTAAAAACATAGCAGGTTGACATACCATAAAATCCAACCAACCAACCATTCTGTTGATGCTATTTATTTATATATATATATATATATATATATATATATATTTCAGATATATGGCATTTCGAGATGTTGTCCCTAACAACTATGAAGTACAATTCCTACAATATCGTTTTATATGGAGGCGCGTGGCATAATGGTTATAGTCGTAGGAAATGGATTCGTCGACTCGAGTTCAAATCCTGGACAAGACTGTTTGCATTTCACATAGCGCTAATACCCTTAAGAAAGGTATGAATCCAACTTTACTCCCTCCAGCTATGAGTAATTAGTAGAGCAGACTAGGATCTTCGGACTTTGGTAGGCAACCTGTCTGGGAGAAGGAAAACTCTGAATTCAAACCTGTTAAACTCAGCTTAAAAAACTTGATCTTGTGTCACATCCTGCGTGCGGGGGAGTTGTGTGGTGAGAGAAACCATGCATGTGGTAGCTCAAAGCATGTACGAATATGTTTGGCGTGCAAAATGAGATCGGGGGAGATAGTGTAACGGGAGATTCGGAAGATTGAACTCACATCCTCTTGATCGTGAGTCGTGGCTTTACGTCGGACTACTTCGTTGGTGTGCATGTAAATTACTACACTGCACGATTGACCTGGATGTGGCATTTTAACATGATTATTTAAGGCCTGCCTTAACACACCGGGGGAGTTGCGTTCCAGTCTTGCTGACGAGAGCACTGACGTACGACAAGGAACAAGAGGCGAGCAAGTGAGCTTTGTCGTAGGACTGCTAGAAAATAGTGTTGCAGGTGTAAGGTACAAGGTTATAATAAGTTGAACAAAACAACTCCCACACGAGTGTTAAACATAACATAATGGACTTTAATACAGGCACATGGAAATGATACATATAACAGAAATACAAAGAAGATATAAAAAAAAAGGACACATTCATGAATAGAGATACAATAAGGAAGTTTACAAGAGATACATAAATCTACATATAGAAGTAATGAAGAGTCCATAAAGCAATGTCACTTACTAACGTTGTGTTGGGGGCTGAGGCCCCCATACGAGAAGGGTGTAGACATAAAAAGTTTAACCCGTGTGTGTGAGGTCCCGAGGAGAAAGAGAGAGGAAGAGAATTCGAAACAGGCGTTTAAATACAATAGTGTAACGGGAGATTAAATACAAAAAAAACTGGTGGTCATAAACGGGAACCCAGAGGGAAGATAACTCTTACAGACAAAGGGAAGACAAACCAACACAGGCAACAATGACCTGGTCAGGAGAAGATGGGAGAACGTCTGTTATTTTGGGGAGATCCGACTGTCCAACCCGACGGGTTTTTCTATTCATTTATTATATATATTTACCAACCCCTCCACACGAGCAGGATGTGACACAAGGTCAATTTCTTAAGTAGAGTTCAACAGGTTTGAATTCAGAGTTTTCCTTCTCCTAGACTGGTTGCCTAACCAAGGTTAAAGAGCCCAGTCTGTCCTACTATTTATTAAAAAATGTTACGCCCTCAACCTAACGGGGGTCAAAATTGAGTGACCTGAAAAAAATGAGCAAGTTTTGAAATAAAATAAATAATGCATTATAAAGATCATTTATTGATAAATAAACACTGAAAATTTCATTAAAATCCGATAATTCCCTGATTTTTGGTAAATTATTTTCTGTAGGGGGGGGGGCTAAAGTCATTTTGTCAAAAACGCATTTTAGGCTCAGTTTGCCAGTCCCTAATTCATTTATTATAAGTTGGTGAAATATAACCGTATCGCTTTGTAGGGATCGAACTCAAACCTGCTGCGTTGCTTGAGTCTTCCATCAGCAACTGCACCATGGCTCTTTGTCGCTTTTATTCTATTGTTTCATTTTTAATTTTTGCTCCGAGGGTGACGGGTTATGGCTACTCCGGGGGGTGGGGTCGGGTAAGGTGTGGGGGGGGGTCAGTGTTTACGATCATGCAAAACGAGACGTGACTCTCGTTCCATCTCGTCGCCCGTGACCCCTAAAATGCAGAATGAACATGCTGATGAGTGTTGACAGCCAGGGCCCATTAAGTGGCCGTTGATGGGGGCGGCCACGGTGTCGGGGCTGTTGCTCCCCTTACAGGAGGGGGTCATGCACACTAGCGCTGCCTAAATAACTTTTCCCTGTTCATCTGGGTTTTTTTTTTTTTTTTTGTTTGTTTCTTTGTTTTCACGAAATGTTAGTGGCGGGGGAATAAACTTCTAAACTAACTAACTCTCTCTCTCTCTCTCTCTCTCTCTATATATATATATATATATATATATATATATATATATATATATATATATATCAATCTCTTCGTAAGATACATTTCAAAGTCTTATTTTCTATCTCTCTCTCTCTCTCTCTCTCTCTCTCTCTCTCTCTCTCTCTCTCTCTCTCTCTCTCTCTTCACATCTCTCTCTCTTATTCTCTATCTATCTATCTATCTATCTATCTATCTCTTCATAAGATACATTTCAAAGTCTTATTCTCTCTCTCTCTCTCTCTCTCTCTCTCTCTCTCTCTCTCTCTCTCTCTTAATCAATATATATATATGTGTCTCCATATGTATGTATACAGGGGGTTGCAAACATAGGTATAGAGTTACAAAAGAAACACATACAATACTCATTGCATTTATTAAACAAACAAAAGTTACATATACGTGTAATAATATTAATTAATTATTATTAATAAGATGTTAATTATTAGTCACAATTAAATATGGTTAATGACACCAACATTTTTCAAAATGGGAACACTTAAGGTAATATGCTACTAATTTCATCTGTGTGATACTGTTGTATACCTACTTTTGCAACCCCTGTATATACATATATATATATATATATATATATATATATATATATATATATATATATATATATATAAAGTGTTGTAATGGTTCCAACGGGAGAAAATTAGATATTCTATAATAAAGAAGGTTTGCAAAAAGGATTATGTTTTTAAAAATATTATTATTAACTTACATATGCTATGCGACACGTGTTTCAGATCTGTTATCTTCTTCAGGCATTGAATAACTGGCAGAATATGTATATGTATGGTTTATGATATTTGATAGGTTGTGTGTGTTTTTGTAACTTACTTTTTGTTTATAATGGTTGTGTAATATATATATATAGAGAGACAGACAGACAGACAGAGACAGACAGAGACAGAGTGAGAGACAGGGGGAGTGAGAGAAGTATTGAATTTCATATTAGCGCTTTTACCCTATGGAAAGGTATGACTCCAATTATTCTCCCTCCAGCTATGGGTAAAATAGTAATGAAGATTGGACTCTTTAACTTTAACTTATGACAACCAGTCTAGGAGAATGAAACTCTGATTTAAAACCTGTTAAAAATTGACCTAGTGTCACATCCTGTTCGTGTGAAAGGGTTGGGTAAATACAGACGAGCGCCAGTTAAAAATGGAGTGGAAACTCTCTGGTAAATAAACAGTTCTGGGCTCAGTTTTCAGTAAAGAAGGTCATCCTGGCAGTCACCTGGGGTATGAGAGGATCCATCACTATTAATTTCCATGAAAAAGTTGGTGACTTTACGAGTCTTATTCCTTGCAATTATCATTCAATGAAAGTTTTTTTTTTTCGAAAGAATCTATGACATCTTTTTCCTGATGCAATAAAAGAAATGGATGAACTTGCACAAAGGTGTCAAAATTAGGGTGACCCAGAAAAAACAGAACCCAAAATATTTATTTTCTCATTAAATTAACCTTAAACCGCAACTCCAACCCACACCCTAAACCCTAAACCCTAGACCCCCCTAGTTAAAATTAACAGTTTTATTACAAAATTTGTGGGTTCTGTTTTTTCTGGGTCACCAGTATGCAAGGTGACCCAGAAAAGACAGAACCCAAATTATTATTTCATTTTCCCATTAAACGAACCTTAAACCCCAACCCCAACCCTAACCCCAACCCCTAACCCTAAACCCACTAGTTAAAATTAACAGTTTTATTACAAAATTTGTGAGTTCTGTTTTTTCTGGGTCACCCTAATTTTGACACCTTTGTGCAAGTTCAGCCAAAGAAATTATCAGGAATATATCACAGTATGATAATTTAATTATTATAATGTTTGATATGTTTCAACATGTCGTGCAATTAGCACGGATATCCATGATAATCTCTCAAAGGTCTTCTGCGCAGCAACCAGCATCCTCGCATAGTAGGTCAATGTAGGTTCTTTGTGGGCGGCCCACATTAGCATGCCCATGTGTTGGCTTCAACAGGAGAACGTCGCCTATGAGCTCGTCCTTGCTTCTCCAGCAATGTCCTGCATGCCTAGTCCGTCTCACTCGGATGGTTTGTAAGATGGAGGCAGGTGGCCATACAGCTGCTTCCTTGGGGGATTCTGTTTCCACGACTTGTTCAAGACTTCACGTAGCATTCTTGTGCAGCTCCCATCGAGCTTATTCTCAAAGCGCTTCGTTAGGGTCCAAGTGGTGCAGCCATACAGCAGTACTGATATTACCACAGCCTGGAAGAATTGTCGCTTTAGCTTGTCAGTGAGATTGCATTAATAGTTCAATATCTGAAAGGATTTAACTCTCTCATTCTTTTTTCTTTATTTCCTTCTTTTCATTTCTTTATTATGTCCAATTGAAACAGATTAGCGTTATCGCTTCCGCGCACTCACCGCCTCCCTCTATCTTTCCCTTACTCTCTTTCTTTCTTTCTTTCTTTTATATTTTTTCTGGGTAGCATGTCATTTTTCGTCCTTTTCTTTCTTTATTATAAAAACAGAATGGTCCATTATTAGCTGAGGTAACAACACTCATAAAAGATAAGAATCCGACAATTAAGCGACACCAGATAATTAGGACTATTTTTTTTCATCTTTTGCATTTCATCTTGGACGATTTAAACAGAGAGTGTTACAAGATGATAACGTTCGTACTTTTAAGGAACACGAGTATTATTAATATATAGATAGCTAGTGGATGAGTGTGTTCACCTTTCCCAAGGGTATCAGTTCGAATGTGAACGGAATAGCACGAGTGTGGTTCTAACACGTTTACAATGATGTCACAGCCCAGCACGTTACCCACTACACTGGGGTGGGGAGGTGCGTTTCTCCCTTTCCTTTTTGAAGACTGAGGTAAAACAAAAATCAGTTTATACCTTTAACTCTTTGTCAACCACAGTTGTACCAAATTTTCTTTACCCGTATGATGAGATATTTACAAAGTTCCCTATATATTCACCTCAGAACTCATTCTATTCAAATAATGACCTCCGTACAATTATAATGAACTAACCATCAGTTTTTGACTTTGTTTGGGAGAGTCGCTGTGAGCGGCTTAACTCTTTGCCTACCAAATTTCGCTTATGGCTGTACCAAATTTTCTTGGTATTTGTTACCTGTATGATGAGATATTTCAAAGTTCCCTATATATTCACCTCAGAACTCATTCTATACAAATAAAGTCTTATTATTGTAATCTGAGTCCTCCTGCTCAATTATAATTAACTAACCATCAGTGGCTTACGGTAGGATCGTCGTGGTGGGAGAGCCGCTTTGAGCGGTTTAACTCTTTGCTGACTATATTTCCCCCACGGCTGTTACCTAATAAAACATTATACAATGAAAACGGATGTTAGTAGATACTATTTATTACCAAACTCTACATAATTCTAATCAAAAATATAAATACGTAGCAGTTCAAAAGGAAGTACACCCCTTATATATATATATATATATATATATATATATATATATATATATATATACAATTTCATTTTTGGCTACAGAGTTCTAATACTGTAGAGTTTCGTAATAAAAATACCTAATAATATCCGTTTTGATTGTAATATGTTCCACGATGAATAATAAAATACTGGAATCTTTGATTTAGAAGAAAATTAACGGTTTTATAAAGTTGATTAGGTGTGTATTTATTAACGAATGAAAAGTGCTAGAATTTGGCGGGAAGTTAATATTAGTTTCTTATTAAAAATTAGTATTGTTCTGTGAAAGATTGTTGGGTTTTGTCGTGTAGTATTTTTTATTTGTATGATGGAATATTACAAAGTTCGCAATCTGTTCCTCTCAGAACTCATTCAATTGAAATAAATTATTTCTTTGAATTTTTTTAGATGAGGCTTGATAATTACTATCATTTGGATTATTCGGACTATTGCCCTCATCTTTATTGTTATCTACACTATTTCTCTGAATGTTTGAGATGAGGCTTGATAATTAGTATTATTTGTATTATTCGGACTATTGTCCTCATCTTTATTGTTATCTACACTATTTCTCTGAATTTTTTAGATGAGGCTTGATGATTACTATTATCTGCGTTATTCGGACTATTGTCCTCATTTTTATTGTTATCTACACTATTTCTCTGAATTTTTGAGATGAGGCTTGATGATTACTATTATCTGCGTTATTCGGACTATTGTCCTCATCTTTATTGTTATCTACACTATTTCTCTGAATGTTTGAGATGAGGCTTGATAATTAGTATTATTTGTATTATTCGGACTATTGTCCTCATCTTTATTGTTATCTACACTATTTCACTGAATTGTTGAGATGAGGCTTGATAATTAGTATTATTTGTATTATTCGGACTATTGTCCTCATCTTTATTGTTATCTACACTATTTCTCTGAATTTTTGAGATGAGGCTTGATAATTACTATTATTTGTATTAACACCATAACACCTCTACCCCAGCTATGGTTAGGGGAATTAGAACAGGATACACCCGTGGACTAAATAAAGGGTTAGGTTCAAAGTTTCGTGATGGCTCCCAATTAAGACCAGAAGGTTTCCGATTACGACAAGAAGGTTCCCAAGTCCGAGATGGTTCCCGAGTCTGAGAAGGTTCCCGAGTCCGACAAGAACTACTTGAAGAAGGTCGGAATATACATCGGCCGAAACGTTATACAGATAACAATGAAGATGGGGACAATAGTCCGAATAATACAAATAATACTAAAGTCCTATTATTAGTGTAAAGAAGTGACACGTTAAAGAGCCACTTCCAATGGCTTACGACAGGATCGTAGTGGTGTGGGAGCCACTATGAGCGGCTTAAAGGAGACAAAGAGTTAAGAGGTCATTGTTAAACGAAAACGAAAAATGTCGTTTTTAATCTAAAACTCCTACCTAAAACATTAAGATTGATTGGTTGGTTGGTTGGTTGGTTGGTTGAATGGTTGGTTGGATTTACGGCATGTCAATCCTTGTTGGGTTATTTTATGCCGAAGATGTTTTGTTTTATTCATTATTGATGTTTACTGAAAAAATGTTAAAACTCAATTATTTTAAACACATTTTTGTTAACTCATTTCTATTTAACCTATAGATGGGACCCTAACAGGTACTACCACTCCGGGTCATAGTGGACCTGGGAGTAATGGTGATGAAGGGCTACTCCACATTTCCCAGACTACCAGAATTGGAACTTCACCATCAGAGTTTAACGTCATACACATTGTTACATAATCTATGCATAGATTATTGTCAACTTCTGTCAAATTTCTGAATGGATGGCCCCTTTTCACATCACGGGCGGGACTTTCCATGGAATATTACAGAAAGCCCGCGAAATACGTGAGGTCACGTGGGACCTGGTTGGCTCTTCAGTTTCGGCTTGGACGTCAGGCAGATAAGGCCTTAGCTGGAGCTCACTGCACACGCGCGCTCGGTTAGTTAGATGAATATGTTTAGTTAAGTAAATAAAGGTTTAAATAAATAATATGGTTTTGTGGTTGATGAATGTCTTGGCAACAAGACTGATCTAGAAGAAGAAATGAATTAAGTGCGACCGACCACCAAGACGAAGTCCAGACGCTAGAAGATGAACGTAAGATACCAAAGATGAGCAGAAGAATAATAGAAGTAAAGAAAGTAAAGAGAGAGTATACAACAAGAACACTAAGACCCTCAGCCACCACCTTGGAGCAAATATATATATATAATATATATATATATATATATATATATATATATCATTATTTATATTTTTGCTTGAAGGCAATTATAATGCACGTATCGCATAAAATTCGATAATTATAGAAAATAATCTTGACAAGTTAATCCCGGCAAAGGATGGTTCGCCATGCAGAACACCGTACAGACTGTTTCGACTTTATTAAGTCTCTTCAGCGATGTATACTAACGACTCCCCTCCGACAGGAATCGAAACCGGGACTTCACAGGGATAGTCAGAGACCATATCCGTTCGGCCGCCGGTACATAGCGAACAATCCCTGCGAAATTAACCTTGTCAGTGATACTACACGCCTCTACCATAGTAGGTAAGTGGACGTTTATTAAGTAGTAAACAAACCCGGCCGTAAGCTCTTCGGCGAAGTGAATAAGATTTTTGGATGTTTGTTTTTATAGAAGCATTGTTGAATAAACCATTATTTATATTTTTGCTATATATATATATATTATATATTAGTAATTTGAAGGCAATACAATGCGTATAAAAATGTTGTTTTTTTTGTCTTATCGATTTCAAAGAACACTTTATCTTCAGAGACGAAAATCAGAAATGGACGTGCTTAAGTTTTTTTCNGCCACACTGCACACAACACACACACACCGCACACGCACAATATATACCCTCACACTACACACACACACACACACACCACACACATTTATATATATATTATGGAGAAAGTAGGACAAAACCACGCCGAGATGAACAAAATCGATGTAAATTGTGGGTAGTACTAACATTCCCGTGTTTGTCAACCTGTCTCCCACATTGTCGAATTTAATTTCCCTTTTATGTTTCCATATAAACAGGTGAGTGCCAAAAGTAGTAGATATACAGTAAGTAAAAAAACACACATACAATATTTCATGCATTTATAAAAAACACAAATGTTACATATACTAGCAAATATATGCACCCTCCGGGTGCAAGTATTTAAGTTTTAATATAATATAATATTAAATTAGAAAGGCTAATGAAACTAAATAAGAACAGATAAAAAGATTTGAAACAGAAGGTGACAATCGAAAAAATAAACAACTGAAACTTACTTCCATCCACTCTCGTTCTTTTGTTATTTTTCCTAATTTAAGTATTTTAGTTAAAAGAGGAAGATAAAGAATAAAATGACACTTAATTATCTTGTTAATGGATTTCATTTAAGATTCATTGAAGAGATTTTTGCTTATATTCATTAAAATAAAACCAAACAGTTAGAATCAATAATACTAAGCACATATTTATGAAAATCGATATTTTTATTATATGCAAATTAGCCTTCCCTTCACACTGAACCGCTATTTTTTGTATATATAATAAATTGCATGTTATTTGTATGTAGTATGGACAACACTATATAAAAAGTGAAGAATTTTATAATAATTGAGTTTAAATTAAATAATCATGGAGAATGTGATGTCAAATAACTAGAATTGTGACTCGTTAGTAATTTAGTTTCGGTTACAGACAGAAAAACACAATCTCCATTATAATAAGGACTAGCAACTATATTGACCCTCGGGCAAGTATTTAATGGTTAATGAAATAAAATTTATGTTAACTTAGAAAGGGTAATGGAACTAAATAAGATGCCGATAAAAAGATTTGAAACGAGTGGGGAACAACTAAACTTGCTTTTCTTCACCCGTTTTCATTGCTAAATTTTCATAATTTAACTATTTAGTTATAATTAGGAATAAGAATAGAATTGCTGTTAATATTGTTAATGGATTTCTTTTAAGATTTTTGGAGAGATTTTTGCTCATATTCATTAAGATAAAACCAAACAATTAGAAATCAATAATACTGAGCACATATTTATAAAATCAAAATTTTTAATATCAATATGCAAATTAGCCGTTCCCCTTCACACTGGCAAACCACTATATTTTGTATATATAAATACAATCGCATGTTAATAATATGTCGATATTGGTCAACAGTGGCTTGCGGCCTCTGGACCATTGATATAATTAATGGCGTCGATCCCAGTGGGGCCACCCCCCAGGCAACACCTGCCCCCTGATTTAAAGGGGCAGGGCTGGTTTATTGCCAGCGCCTGAGGCGCCCCCCTTGAGGGGAATGCCGACGGGATCGACGCAATTTTTAACCTGCCACTCCATGAGTCTCGGCTTGTGGTGGTCCCACGTTAATAGGGACTTTGTGCCTGACCGTACAAGTGGGGTACGCGGTAAATATATCCCCCAGGCAACACCTGCCCCCTCGATTTAAAGGGCAGGGCTGGGTTTATTGCCCAGTGCTGAGGCGCCCCCTTGAGGGGAATGCCGACGGGATCGACGCAATTTTTGCACTCTGCCATTCCATGAGCTTCGGCTTGTGGGTGGTCCCACGTTAATAGGGACTTTGTGCCTGACCCGTCAATGGGGTACGCGGTAAATATATAAAAAACCCTCTTGGTTTCCGTTTCAACAGTAGGGATAAATCTTTCGCCTTTTACTAAAGATTTCCGTGCCGGGAACATTCAATGAGTCTATATGACTTATTTTTGAAGCCCTACTTAATTGTAGGGGTAAAATTAAATCCCAAATCAGACTTAAATCTTCCAACCATTCTCACTCTCATCGTTAGTTCTATTAGATACATTAATTAGATAGAATAATTCTTCATATCAGTTTTAAAATATTTTCCAGTACAAATATTCAGTTCAAAATATTAAAGATAGCTATAAGATAATAGATTCGTAAATTAGATAATAAGAATAATTAGAATAGTTTTCATTTCAGTTTTAAAAAGTGTATATTTTCCATATTATATATATATATATATATATATATATATATATATTATATTTATATATGGGCCCTTCAGCTTGATAGGTAACCAGTCTAGGAGAGGGATAACTCTGATTCAAATCCTCAGCTTGTAAAGTAGGCAGATCGGCCTTCAGCTGGATAGGTTCAGTCTGAGAGGATACTCTGAATCAAAATTCCTGAGGTCGGTCGTTGATGGGTTTGTGCAATCCTTGATGCACCAATTCTTTCCTATCGGCTGTGCCAAAAAGTGTGGATGGTCCAACACAAGCCTTCACCACTATAAACAAATCACTGTGTGTGTGTGACCTCATGCGTCGAAATCGACGAGAGAGTCCATTAATAATATTATTATATATACTAGCAAAAGTACCTGGTCTATGACCAGTCTAAACTATTAGGAACAACAGAGAGTGAGTGAGGAGAACAGGAGTAAGGAGAAAAGAAAGGAAAATGATTTATCAAATTAAAAAAAATCGCGAGAATTTTATAATAGAATGTTTATTTTAGGTTTTTTTCTTTTTTTACATTTAAGATATTATTTTTAAAAAGGCATTCCTAAAATTATCAAAGATTTAACAATAAACAAAGCTAAGAATTAGTGTATTATAATTTCGTTTATTTTAAGAATAGTATCTTTTTGTTTACGTTTTGAAACAACTTATTTTTTTTTTTCACCTTTTGTTAAAAACTCTTTTATACATACGAAACAATTTAAATACTGATTAAAATAGATATATTTTATTCTAAAATGAAAGTATTAATAATAAAAACAAAGTTAATCGTTAAATAAATGTTTTCGTTTATATTGTTATTACTTCTCTATAAAAAATAATTCAATAGATAAAACCACATACAAATAAGATATCTAGAAAGATTATTTTATTTTCTTTCTAACCAATAAATATTTTCTAAGATTGGACCGGAATACGTGAGAAATTCTGAGCTGAAACGATTAGGGCACGAATTAGTCTATTTTCTTTTTTTTTTATATTAGCAGCAGCAGCATGCTACGATTATCGCAGATCATTTGATTTTTGTTTAAATAATTAAATTTATCCCTTAATCAGTAGAAATCAATAACCAAATTGGTGTGTTACTTAGATATAGGGTTATTAATGTGTATGCAAGTTTCGAATCTGGTTCACCTCCCGTTTTGGGTTATACGTCGACACGTACATACCAAACTTCCTTATTTATATATATATATATTATATATATATATATATATATATATGTGTGTGTGTGTGTGTGTATGTGTGTGTGTGTATTATATTATATATATATATCACAATTTCCGAGCAAGTCGCGCGCAATGATTGAGAAAATAACGTAGCGTTCAACCGTTATTACACAACCATTATAAACAAAAGTAATTACAAAAACCCACACAACCTATCAAATATCGAAATCCACACATACATATTCTGCCAAAAATAGTTATTCAATGCCTGAAGAAGATAACAGATCTGAAACACGTGTCACTATGTAAGTTAATAATAATTGTTTTTTTAAACATAATCCTTTTTGCAAACCTTCTTTTATACACATACAGTCATACACACAAACGCCCGATTGAAACCCCTCGTCACCATATATAAGAGCATCTAAAAAACAAACTACCTCATAGAGGTTCTTCACGGAACGAATGAACATGCTACTATCAGACACACTCGCCTACACGGATTTTAACAGCATGTTAAACCCACTATAACACTTGAACATTTATAACTCTTCTATAATGCTCCCTTTCTAATAATGTATCAACAATTTCTTCAAATAAAAAATTTTCTCCTGAAGATGACCGAAGGTCGAAACTAGTGAGAATAAACAACATACAAGAAATATTCCTGATTGTCTTAATAATAATTTTTGTTCACACTATATATATATATATATATATATATATATATAATATATAATGTGTGTGCGTGCCCGTGTGTGTGTGTGTGTGTGTGTGTGTGTGGTGATTTATGCTTACGGACATGGGGTGTTATTTGATTTTTACATAAAAATATATGAATCCTGATTTATCCAACTCCACTACATGTGCAGGATGTGACACAAAGTTAATTTTTTTAGTGGTGTTTAATAGATTTAAATTCAGAGTTTTCCTTCTCCTAGACCAGTTGCCATACCTAGGTTAAGGAGCCCAGTTTGCCCTACGATTTTACCCATAACTGGAGAGAAAATAGTTGGAATCATACCTTTCCTAAGGATATTAGGACTATGAGAAATGCAAACTGTCATGGCCAAATTTGAACTTTTCTACGATGATAACCATTACACCACAAGCATCTTCTGTTTCTTATATGCAAAACATTTTACAAATAGATTATATCAATTTCTAGACTGTTGTAACAATATAAGCTTGTCTTTTCCTTGGTGCATAAATTTAGGTGCAGTAATGCATATTCGTGTAGATGTACACATGTCTATATTTGTATGTATGTATTTACGGATGCAGTGTGTATTATAATTGATAATCGTTTTGTGAAGCGTCAATAATATCACAACTTTTTTAAAGACACACCGTCTTTATTCACAATCTATAAACTAGGTAGGATCAATATGTCACCTATTTTTTTTTTTATAAACATGAATTAGAATTTAACAAAACTCAGGAAAAATGTGAAAGCTCAACGTAATTGTTGCTGTATTATGAAGTGGACAAAGTCACCAATTCCCTTAGTTATTTACGTCATTCTCCATGATATTATTATGTTATATATACTAGTACAAAATAAAAAAAAACCCCCGGCGATGTAAAAATAAATTTTTGAAAACATTGCATGAGGGGTGGGAGTAAAAAATTCAATGTCAGCGAGTTTGTACCCTAAGTAAGTAAAATCATCAAATTCATTAAAGGATTAAAAAATAAAACAATTTGAAATGTAAACTTTAAATATGTATTAAAATAAAACAAACTATATATAGATATATAATACCAGTCATGTATTTATTAAAACTTGTTTTAAAAACCAATGAGGACTGTCTAATGTTGCATGTTCAAATTTTGAGTGTATTTATTCTATGTTATGACGATTTTGGGTAATGTGATGTAAGCAGTGACGTAATCTTTGTTACAGACAAAAACCGGAAGCGAATCTCCATTATTAATAGATGTTATTATTAAACCTCAGTCATAAATAAAAATCGTTTTACATTATTAATACTGTTGGCCGTATCTGCATGCTATTTACCTCGTATCTCACGTGTACGGGTTAGGCACAAGTCCCTATTAATGTGGTACTACCTACAAACCGAAGCTCATGGGTGGAGGATGAAACATTGCATCGATCCCGTCGGCATTCCCCCTCAAGGGGGGCACCTCAGGCGCTGGGCAATAAACCCATCGCTGCCCCTTTAAATCAAGGAGCCAGGTATTGCCTGGGGATAGCCCCCTGGGATCGAGGCTATTAACTTGTAATGATCCAGGGTCGAAGCCACTGGACCCCCAACCCGTTGGGTGGGTGTACATACTAAAAACATGCAATTGTATTTATATATACAAAATATAGCGGTTCAGTATGAACGGGAAGGCTAATTTGCATATTGATATTAGATATTTGATTTTAATAAATATGCGCTTAGTATTATCGATTTCTAATTTTTTGGGTTTTATTTTATTGAATATGAGCAAAAATCTTGGATAAATCTTAAAAGAAATCCATTAACAAGAAGAAATAACTGTAATTCTAAAAATAATTTCTAAAAATCATATTTAGCCCAGGTGGGAATGTTAAAGTGTGACCCACATAGGTAGTTACTAACGTATTATTATATAGACTAGCAGGACCTTTGGATATACCACAGTATGATGATTTAATTATTACATTTGATATGTTTAGAGTAAGAGCTATTGCCAAATACTTCAATATGTAAAAGGTATAATAATCTTGATTTAACTCTATCTCACTATTTCTTAAAAAGAGGGGTTGTTAAATATTTACACAGATCTGCTGATATTTAAAGCATTTAAAATATCTACATTAATTTGCCGACAAAAAGTGACAAAAACATGACTCGGAAAATATCTGTTGGGTCGGAAATTCGCCTGACACCGGTACGCTCAAACATAGCGTAAATCAAGCTTCGTATATTGTAAATGGGTAGGGATGTGTTTTGGTGGGGGGGGGCATGGACAGTGTCGGTGGGGGGGGCGGTCCAGAATAGTTCGAATGGAACAATTCGAAGGGAGAGAGAGGGGGTTGTTATTTTAGCTGTGAATCATAGTAAGATAAAGTTAGAAAATATCAATAACATTTCCTTTGTTTGTTCAAATCAGATTTGTTTGGGTTTTTCTTTGTTTTTGCAAAACTTTTCCAGATATAAATGTAACAATGAACAAAAGAAATAGATAATTCCCAAAGTCTCGCCTGGTTGCTGAAATAAATAAAAAATTGTTCTTTTTTTAGAGTGGGGGGGGGTGATTAATGGTCATTTGGTATATTTAAATGTGTCTATTCTTCTTCTGCTTCTTTCTTCTTCTTCTTCTTCTTCTTCTTCTTCTTCTTCTTCGAATTCTTCTTCTTCTTTTTCTTCTCTTCTTCTTCTCTTCTTCTTCTCTTTCTTCTTCTTCTTCTTCACTTTCTTTTTTCTTCTTCTTCTTCGACTTCTCCTTCTTTCTTCTTTCTTCTTCTTCTTCTTCTCTTCTTCTTCTCACTTTCTTTTTCTTCTTTCTTCTTCTTCTTCTCTCTTCTTCTTCTCTTCTTTCTTCTTTCTTCTCTTCTTCTTCCTTCTTCTTTTCTTCTTCTTCTTCTTCTTCTCTTCTCTTCTTCTTCTCACTTCTTTTTCTTTCTTCTTCTTCTTCTTCTTCTTTTCTTCTTCTTCCTTCTCTTCTTTTTTCTTTCTTTTCTTTCTTCTTCTCTTCTCTTCTTCTTCTTCTTCTTTCTTCTTTTTTTCTTCTTCTTCTTTTCTCTTCTTCTTTTCTCTCTTCTCTTTCTTCTCTCTTCTCCTTTCTTCTTCTTCTCTTCTTCTTTCTTTCTTATTCTTCTTCTTCTTTTCTCCTGTTCTTCTCCACTCCTCTTCTTCTCTCCTCTCTCTTCTTCTTCTTCTTCTTCTTCTTTCCTTCTTCTTTCTTCTTCTTCCGCAGCGACCAAAAACAAAAACATCCCAGCCATCCAACGAGGTGAATCGAACGGTTAGGAAGTCGCAGGTAACTTTTCAACATCGATGATTTTCGCGTCCCGAAATTTATCGTCCGTACAATTGATAGAAATGAAAACAAAAAACAAATAACGAAGATGGTGAGAATGAAATCAAAATGAGAAGAGATTTATCCAATTCTTTTTAGGAATATAAAAACTTTTATAAAAAACACAAATGGGTGATCAAACAACATAAAGATTATTCCAACACCAGTCACGCTATTGTGTTCACTTTTGAGCTGATACTCTTGGGAAAGGTATGAACACCCTCAACCCCCCACACACACACACACACCTGGCTATGGGTTAAATAGTACCTCTACTGTTCTTCTACAAGTGGGGAGAATCCCTGTTGTGTAGTGGCAAATGTACTGGACTGCAACATCGTAGTAAGCGAGTTCGAACTCCAGTGACGCTATTATGTTCATTTTTTTAACTAATACCCTTGGGAAAGGTATGAACACCCTCATCCCTCCAGCTCTGAGTTAAATAGTGCCAGTACTGTTCTTTCACAAGCATGGCTTTGCATTGGATAAACTTCTGTGGAAGCCTCAACCAATAATGGGGCGAAATATCAATTTGAACATAGTCGTTTGTGTTGTTATATCCACATTTCCTCTACTACTCAACCCACATATATATTATATATATTGTGTGTGGTGTGTGTGGTGTGTGTGTGTGTGTGTGTGTGTGTGTGGTGTGTTTTGAGGACATAGAGAAGGAGGGAGAGACACAGGTTTGTTAGAATTCAATTTTATTTGTTTCATTGAAATTTACAAAACACTTCCACGAATTGCAATTTAGTATTTTTTGTGGTGGTGGGGACATAATAAAAAGCAGATTACTATGCATTACACACACACTCATATATATATATATTATATATATATATTATATATAATATATATATATAGGAAGAAATGCCATAGCTGTACTGCTTCAGTTCAATTCTTTTGATAAAGAGGTATTACCTCGAAAATTCAAGAAATAATAAAAAATACAGGTCAACACACACAACACATTGTTACCGTATTATATTATTTTTTTATTTTTCCAAACTGCATTGTGATAGCCTTCAAAATCAACCTCCTAACCAATACATACACAATGCTTCAAGCAAATTATGAAACTCTCTTATATATATAATATATATATATATATATATATATATATATATATATATATATATATATAAATATTAACAACAGAAAAGGCTTCTTCAACCTTGACAGATCAATAGCTCAATCTATAATCCACGAGAACAATTTTTCTCTCCATGAAAATGGATAACAAATGACAATCAACAAACACTACAATCCCCCACATTTCGCCTCTAACATAATTTTGCCACTCATCTACATTTACTCACATTTCGCCTCTAACAATACTTTGCTACACATTTACTCACATTTCGCCTCTAACATAACTTAGCTACACATGAACTTTTACTCAGATAAAATATATACATATATATGGAATTAAACAAAAGGCACGTTTCCTGTTTAACAATTTTATTAACGATCTTTTCGAGCTTTCTGACCAACTTTTTTTACATTTGGATGGAATCCGTGGATTAGTCTATCGAAGTTTTTATCCCAAGTATTTCATATGTCTTTTGACTCTTCATATGTCAGATAATATCTCCATTTCCCAACATCTAAAATTACATGCATGCCCCCCCACACACACACACACACACGCACACATACACACACACTCTAATTACCGAAATATCATAACGGAAAATACGCACATTCTGCACAAAAAAAAAAAACTCCAAATGCTAGAAGCTTTATACATCAAACACTACAAACTATCCTTAAATATGATTAATTCTAAATGCAGTAACCGAAGTGCCGAAAGTACTTGGGATAAAAACTTTGGTGGACTAATTCACGGATTCCATCCAAATGTTTTTTAAAAAGTTGGCCAGAAAGCCCGAAAAGATTGTTAATAAAATTATTAAACAGGAGACGTGACTTTTGTTTAATGCTATATGTATAAATGAAAGAATGCTGCCCAAACACACACACATATATATATATATATATATATATATATATTGTGTGTGTGTGTGTGTGTGTGGTGTGTGTGTGTGTGTGTGTGTGTGTATTTGGGCAGCATTCTTTCATTTATACATATAGAATTAAACAAAAGTCACGTCTCCTGTTTAATAATTTTATTAACAATCTTTTCTGGCTTTCTGGCCAACTTTTTTAAAAACATTTGGATGGAATATATATATATATATATTATATATATATATATATATTATATATATATATATATATATATATATATAAATAATGCGATTTGTATTAGTATACATATTTATTTTCAGTGCAGTACACAGTGAGGATCTGGTCGAATATCACCCTTTATTTTGTTGATACGGAACTTTCCACTTTTCCTTCCTTCTTTCCTTCCATTCTTTCTTTCTTTCTTCTTTTCTTTCTTTCTTTCTTCCTTTCTTTCTTTCTTTCCTTCCTTTCTTTCGCCGGTAGAGTGTTAATGACGACCGGAGCCATTGGCCGACCTTTTTCGCTTGTTTCTCTTTTTCCCGCCACCCCAGCCACCACTTCTCTCAACATCCGGGTTCCAGTGGGACATCGACCCACCCCAACGTCTCGTAGAGGCCGAACTTCTATCAATTGGAGGTAGATGTACCGGACCTACAAAGAAATCAAAAAAAACAATTCAAATAAATACAGAAATAACATGGCAATCATTTTATCATTTATGAGAAAATACAAACATTAAAACATTACAACACAATGGTCATTACATTCTATTATGTTTTGTGAAGTTCCAGTTCTGGAGCTCTGGGGAGTGTGGAGTACCCCTTCATTGCCATTATTCCTAAGTCCACTCGGGGTAATGGTACCTGTTAGGGACACATTTATTGGTTAAATTGTAAAAATTAGTTTTAAAAAATGTTTAGAAATTTGTTTTTAAAATAAAGAATTTTCAATCCCCATGAAGAATGAATAAAACAAAATGCCTTCGGTATAAAATAACCCAACAAGGGTTGATGTACCGTAAAATCCAACCAACCAACTTTTGTGTGTGTTTTTTTTTTAAATACAATACAGTGCTATTTTTCTTGCTAAAAAACATAACGAAAAGAATTCGGGTATCTGTTGGGGGATGGAGTCTGAAACGGATTAATGACATTTCAGTTCATTTCAATGGGAAAAGGTGATTTGATATACGAGGAAATTGAATTATGAGCGAAACAAATTAAACTATTAAGTCACTATATCCAGGAAAAAAATTATTTTTCTAAACGGGTAGGATTTGACATTAGATCACAAGTATGGGGAATTCAGCGAGGATCGAACTCGCTTTCCTATAATAACGGATCTGCGAGACTAGCTTGTTAACCATTACACCACGACGGAATGCCTTATCCAAAAATTATGGATTACAATTGTTGACGATATACGATTAGAGCGAAGAACGAAGAGAAGAAATGGGCGCCGGCCGATAACCAATATAGTCTAAACAGAGATGCTGATAGATACGCGTCCTGCGTCACTGACGCATAAAAATCTAAAAGGACGTAAAAAAAATCGTATCCGTGCGTCCCAGTGTTATTTTTCTTCCTCCACCATTTCCAGCTAACTGTAAATACATTTCAATATTTTCTTAGAAACGAATTACACTATATGAGGTACAGGGTAGGGGTTAGACGGCTTTAGTTGTTCATAGATAAAAACTCTACAATTTATTAAGAAACTTAAGTTGGGTTCCATCAAATTTCCCGGGGGACTCATTCAAATCAAATCCGTGCGTCCCAGGACGCAGAAAAAATAGAAAGTTATCAGTATCACTGTCTAAGAATACCGAATGTACCCATTGAGAATCGAGCTTGGTAACAATTACACCACATGGCCAGAAGTATGGGGCACCCAGTAGGAATCGAACTCACTATCAATGGTCTGTCAATCTTGCTTGTTAACCATTACACAACATAAGACATTCATGTCATAAAGTTATATAGTTATATACTAAGCTTTACTTAGATGTGGCACAAGGCCAGAAGTATGGGGCACCCAGTGAGGATCGAACTCACTAACAATTGTCTGCAAATCTAGCTTGCTAACCATCACACCACATGAGATGTCTTTAGTTATTTACCCAGCTTAGTTTAAATGTGGCGCAAGGCCAGAATTATGAGGCACCCAGTGAGGATCGAACTCACTAACAATGGTCTGCAAATCTATCTTGCTAACCATTACACCACGTGAGATGCCTTTAGTTATTTACTCAGCTTAGCTTAGATGTGGCACAGGGCCAGAAGTATGGAGCGCCCAGTGGGAATCGAACTCACTAACAACGGTCTGGGAATCTAGCTTGCTAACCATTACACCACATAAGGCATATCATAATGTAATATAATTCCTTACGGTTTGCTGAACCGGGTGTCGAATGTCTTCGAGAATCTCTAGAGGGTTCACTCTCATTATCCACTGCTGTTCGACCCTGTTCGCTGGTTCCAGACCCCAAAAAACCACCACTGCTCACCTGGGGTCTTTGCTGAAATGAAACAGAGACTTTATCAGAATTTTAAGGGCATTTCATATAACGATAAAACATTAATAAACAAATATTACACGAAATTAATTATTATTAATTACTTCTTCATTGCCATTACTCCCAGGTCTACTCTGAACCGGAGTGGTAGTACCTGTTAGGGTCCTATCTATGGGATGAATACATCGGTTTAAAAAATATTCGTATTAGATAGGAATAATTTACGTCGTATAACAGTAAATTATTTGTATTAAGAATAGTTACTTGAAGCTCTAATTGTTTACTAAGGATTATTATTATTATTAGTTACTTGAAACCATATAACTGTGTGCCAATTATTTGTATTAAGAATAGTTACTTGAAGCTCTAATTGTTTACTAAGGATTATTATTATTAGTAGTTACTTGAAACCATATACTGTGTGCCAATTATTTGTATTAAGAATAGTTACTTGAAGCTCTAATTGTTTACTAAGGATTATTTTATTATTAGTTACTTGAAACCATATAACTGTGTGCCAATTATTTGTATTAAGAATAGTTACTTGAAGCTATAATTGTTTACTAAGGATTATTATTATTATTAGTTACTTGAAACCATATAACTGTGTGCCAATTATTTGTATTAAGAATAGTTACTTGAAGCTCTAATTGTTTACTAAGGATTATTATTATTATTAGTTACTTGAAACCATATAACTGTGTGCCAATTATTTGTATTAAGAATAGTTACTTGAAGCTCTAATTGTTTACTAAGGATTATTATTATTATTAGTTACTTGAAACCATATAACTGTGTGCCAATTATTTGTATTAAGAATAGTTACTTGAAGCTCTAATTGTTTACTAAGGATTATTATTATTATTAGTTACTTGAAACCATATAACTGTGTTCAAATTATTTGTATTAAGAATAGTTACTTGAAGCTCTAATTGTTTACTAAGGATTATTATTATTATTAGTTACTTGAAACCATATAACTGTGTGTAAATTATTTGTATTAAGAATAGTTACTTGAAGCTATAATTGTTTACTAAGGATTATTATTATTAGTTACTTGAAACCATATAAGAATAGCTAATTGTTTGCTAAATATTATTATTATTAGTTAATTGAATTCTTGAAGTTACTGTTGGGTTAATTTAATTAAGTAATTTAATTTAATTTAATATTTTAAATCGTAGACATTAATCTTTCTTTTCAGGGTGTCTGTGCACTTTTTTCCTGGCGCGAGGTCTTTTTTACATAGAGATTTTAATGGGACATCCTGTGAGGATCGTGATTCAGTTTAACGGATCTGCAAGACTAGCTTTTTTACCCCCTACCTCCACCCAGGCGTTGCTGGGTAGTCGCTTCTAGTGAATTAATAAAGTACACAATCATTTTAAATAGGTAAGTACTTCATACATAGTTTGCAATTTGTTTAAATGTTTTAATTTCACAGTAATCTATTCTATGCATATATAAATGGCAGTTGTGTATAGATGTATGTCCGGAGGAAACTTCGAAAATAAAACAATTAACGACAAAGTATATATATATATATATATACAACGGGCACATATACAACGAGCGCATATACAACGGACCGACATGCCATCACGGAAAATCCCGAACATTTCAAATATCTGGCGTTCCTCCAACTTAATAACAACAAAAGATTACGCCGGCGCCGAGGGATGAGTGCTTAAAAAAACACGGATGCTTCTGCCTCTGATGATGAGAAATTTTCTAGAAAATATTTAGGTAAATAAACATCATTTAACACCTATTACATTGCATTGTAAATTGGCTTCAAATTTATATTATATATATATATATATATATATATATATATATATATATATATATATATATTGAATATCACCAGGGATTGATTTTTGAGCAAAAATAATAGAGATTTGATTTATATTTGTGAACATAATTAAAAAATTGAATTTAAATGATAACCACATGGATGTTTGTTTTTTCATTTAATATTTTAGATAGTAGACATTAACATTTCTTTTCAAAGTAGCTGGATTAATGCAAGGTCTATTTTTTATTGTACATAGGGATTTAAATGGGGCATCCCACGAGGATTCAACTCACGATTCAGTAATAATGGATCTGCGGGACTAACTTTAAAAAATCCCCCTCTACCCAGGCGACGCCGGGTAGCCGCTGCTAGTCTTAAATAAGTAAATACTCTGTACTTAGTTGTAATATCAATATTCTAAAATCCAATATATTAATACGTTTCACAATAATTTTAAACAGGTAAATACTTCATACTTAATTAAAATAAAAAATATGTCGTAATCGGGAGTCTTCAGGGAAATTCAAGCCGAACTCTTTATTCAATCTAGGGGGCGGTAGACTGTTTGCATTCCGTTAAACATGACTGGGTACAAGTGTTAAGCTATGTTAAGTATTCTTATTGTTATTATCACCCTTGGCCAAGATTGAACCCGCAGCCTACAGAAGATTATCGATAAGAACAAATACAATGCAAATGATAAAGAGTCATCTCGAAAATTCAGACAAAAAGAATTGTTTTACTTACAAATAAAATTACCCGTTGACTTGGATTTAAAGACTTCTTGCTGTTTTGGGAAAAGCTCTTTTCGGACAAACTAAAAGAAGAAGAAAAAAATAATATATATATATATATGTGTGTGTGTATGTGTGTGTGTGTGTGTGTATGCATGTATAGATGTGTATGTATGTATGTAATATATATATATATATGTTTTTGGGAACATTTTGGTTACATTAGAATATAAACAATATGTATATATATATATATATATATGTGTGTGTGTGTGTGTGTGAATGTGTGTGTGTGTGTGTATGAATATATGTATATATATATATATATATATATATATATAATATTTTGGGGAACGGTTTGGTTACATTAGGAGATAAACGTTTTATAGCTTTTGATATGTTATTATATTCAATATTTCGGGCGGCATCCACCCCTTTTCAAAGGTTTATTTATTTATTTGTCCACGGGACATTATTTGTAGGGAATTATTTATTTGTTTCCAGGAAATTCTGTTGATTATTAATATTTTATCTCCAGGAAATTATTTATCCTTGGGACATTATTTGTCTTCAGGACATTACTAATTAACATCTCAGACATTATTTGTAGGACATTTTTCAAGTAATAGTTATGAGTTAATTCTCATTATTATTCATTACTCTTTAGTTATGGTTAAAATATAGGATGGTACACGACTGGACAAGACTCCAACTGACTGCTTACTGTACGGACATAGTGATATAGGCCACATGACCCTTTTTAGCCAATTGGAAGACCACAACCAAAGCTCCTAAATGACAGAGACAGAGATAGACAGAGACAGAGACAGAGAGAGGGGAGATATATTTTGAAATTGACTGACCTTTGCTGACTTTTTTGATCATTATCAAAAGGAGTTATTTGCGTGTGAATCCATTGATATGTGCGAGATTCTTTGATTTTATTTTCTTCTTCTTTGCTCATCATTTCAAAATATCCAATATTCAGACCCATGTTCAATTGACGAGCTAATCAAAAGGAAAGAATATTGAATATATAAATAAAAGAAACTTTGGTATGTACGTGTATACCTATGACTCCGAAAAGAAACGTCACTCAGGTTCGAACTCTTGCATACACCTTAATATCCTTCTAACCAAGACACACACCAAATTTGGCTATTGATTTTTTACTGATTAAGGGATATAATTAATTAATTAATTAATTGAATACAAATCAAACGATTCTTCTTTGCTCATTAATTCAAAGTATCCAATATTGAGGCCCATGTTCAGTTGACGAGCAAATCAAAAAGAAGGAATATTCAATATATATATATATATATATATATATATATATATATATAAGGTATGTTATAAAAGTATCGATATTGAAGCTGTATTTACCAAGATAGAAATGAACAATGAATGGAACGTTAATTTTTCCAGAAAGATAGGTGTGTCAAAAAGTACAAAACATCACGATACTTTTTTGAGATAGATAGATAGATAGATATGAACAGACTTGGATAGATAAATAGATAGATAGATAGATAGATATGAACAGACTTGGATAGATAGATAGATAGATAGATAGATAGATATGAACAGACTGAGATAGATAGATAGATGATAGAAGATGATAGATAGATAGATAGATAGATAGATAGATAGATAGATATGAACAGACTGAGATAGATAGATAGATAGATAGATATAGATAGATAGATAGATAGATAGATAGATAGATAGAGAGATAGATAGATAGATAGATAGATAGATAGATAGATAGATAGATAGATAGATAGACTGAGATAGATAGATAGATATATAGATAGATAGATAGATAGATAGATAGATAGATAGATACAGACTTGGATAGATAGATAGATAGATAGATAGATAGATAGATAGATATGAACAGACTGAGATAGATTAAGATAGATAGAAGATAGATAGATAGATATGAACGGACTTGGATAGATAGATAGATATATAGATAGATAGATAGATATGAACAGACTGAGATAGATGATAGATAGATAGATAGATAGATAGATATGAACAGACTGAGATAGATAGATAGATAGATAGATAGATAGATAGATATGAACAGATAAAATAGATAGATATAGATAGATAGATAGATAGATAGATAGATAGATAGATAGATAGATAGATGATAGACAATGCAACTAAGAGTCAAAGAAAAAAGAAAGGACGCACCTTTGAAATATTCTTTTTTTGGCAACATTCTTCTCGATGGAGATTTGACGGGCATCACAGGAATGACTTCACCCAATTTTCGGAAAAGAGCCAATCGCTGATGAGGATCTTAAAATTAAGAGAAATGGGGAAAAAACATTTCAATTTTCATTAATTATGCTATGGTTTGCTTTTAAATGGTTAAATATTTATTAATAGTGTGAAATAGATAGATAGATAGCTAATCAAAGTGGTAGGTGTTGACTTTTTTAGTATATAAGGTGTGTGCTAGATGCCCGCTTCTATTTATAGACTCGCCAAGAACGATGTGATCAACCTCTTGGCCAATCACTGGCAGTACTCTGCTGCTAATATAATATTCTGGTTATAACTACGCGTAACTGCTTTGAACACTCACTAGACGACGGACATAGGATTAAATCACTGGATCTATACCAATACGCAGGATAGGACTTATTCACTTACCAAAGGATTCCACAACTCAGGACTTACTTACTTTAAGCCCTTTTCAACTGGCCAAGGATGGCATTTAAAAACTTTACAATATCTTCTTATGTATCTTGCTTCATGTACATGTATTTTATGTATCATTCCATGTGCTGTCCAGTTTATTAAAGTCCATTTTTTATGTTTAACACTCGTGTCGGAGTTGTTTGTTTCAACCAGTCATAAACTTATTATAACCTTGAACCTTATACTAGTAACGTAAATAGAATCTTCTTTAAAATTAAATGAAAATAATAACCTAAACAATTAATTACCCCACTTCACCATCATAACCATATGATCAACCTCTTGGCCAATCACTGGCAGTACTCTGCTGCTGAGACAATACTTAAACTGAGCCTACTGAGCATACTGGCCATAATTGCTTTGAACCCTCACTGGATGACGGACATAGGATTAAATCACTGGACCTTTAACTATACGCAGGATAGGACATACACTTCCCAAAGGATTCCATAACTCAGGACTTACTTACTTTAAGCCCTTTTCAACTGGCCAAGGATGGCGTTTAAAAACTTAACAATAGGTTTCATATGTCTAACTCTTCTAAAAACCGCTTTTTTTTTGGGGGGGGGGGGGCTCCTGTCCTCTGTTGTATAGCGGGTCTTGTCAACGTGCCTCCAAATTCACGGCACCAAAAATGTATTTGGTACGCGGCGGTTGTCTTGTCGATAAAAAGGTACAACGCGTGAAATATATCGTCAGAAGGGCTTAGCTTTTTATTTTCGGGCTCGTGTCGTGGCTCTGTTCGAGAGAGGAGAAAAGGCAGAGAGAAAGAGAGAGAGGACACCGTTAAATTACTGTAATCCCACACTAGGGACCAGAGGCCCGTCCGTACTCTACGCCCCGGAAAGCAAAAAAGAGGGCGATCTTCTTGTTCGTCGTTCCTCGTCACCACGTGACTTCCGGTTCCGGTCAACAACCAAAACTTCCGGTTGGCTTTCAATTCTCCATTCGGGGGTCATACCTCGGTCAAATTCCCGACAAAACCGTTTTGTTTCCATTACTACCTTTTTTTTAACCTTTACTTTCTCTTATTTCTTCTTCCTCTCCTTCTATAGCCGTCCGCCTAAAACTCTGGACCTTTATAATCACGTTATACCTCCCCGTGCCATCTGCGAGTTCACTGTAAAGGTGTGACTTAACCATCGCAGTTGGCGTTGCGATACGATGGTCTCAATTGGGTCAATGAGTGCCCTGCTTCGAATTTCTAAGTGGAGGGGGGTTGTGCCACCACTTTACGCCGCCCAGTATGCGTTGTAGGAAGTTGATGTGGAATGCCTCTAGTTTTTTTTTTCAAGTGTCTGCGATATAACACCCACGACTCACTATAAGAGTATGGATAGGCATACAGCTTTATATACAGAGATCTTGGTATGGATGGATGTGTGATCGCATCTGCAAGTTCAGAATTAGACTAATGAGCCACCAGGGGGCTCACATATGTTGAAGACATGGAGTGACGTCATCGTCGTTTGCGACGGACTTCCAAAGAAGAAGAAGAACTCTTCTAAGAATATATATATATATATATATATGTGTGTGTGTGTGTGTGTGTGTGTGTGTGTGTTTGTGTGTTTGCAATGACCACACACGTGAAATCGACTGCTATTAATCGGTGTCTCGATTGATTCAGTGGATTTAACCCTGAAGATCCTTATGGTGAAACTCGAGTAAGTGATCTCTTGTACCCATTTTATAATATATATATATATATATATATATATATATATGTGTGTAAGAAAGTTTTATAGAAAAACAACAAGATGTAAAACATTTATTTTCTATAAAACTTTCTTACATTATTTTCTATAAAACTTTCTTACATATTGTCGGATTCAATATCCATTTTTACCTTCATATATATATATATATATATATATATATATATATATATATATATCTTTACGTACCTAATTTCTTTAGTTTTTCACGTCTCTCAGCATTAAATTTCATTTTCTTTGCCCGTTGCAACATCATTTGCGCTGTACGAGCATCTTTGAAGCCCCTGAAAAAGAAAAGAAAATTTATATACATACAATAGCACGAGTACCTAACATTACCCGGTAGAAATATAATATCCAAAAGCAATGCTTATCAAACTACAGGGCACGACAGAAAGGCCTACCCGCACATTTTAAACTATCAACTGTGTGGTGCAACTGGACTTCGGCAAATGGCAACGGTAGCTCCATCTAGCTACTTTATTACCATTTTGGGGGCTTCTTTTTAGATACACTCAATTCTGCTTATATAATTATACCGGTGCACATTGTACGTTTGCTGTTGAACTCGATGTTGGTTGTAATTCTGCGACCGTATCTCCCCTAACCTTATTGCCGAATTCACCAGATTTTAATTAGTGAAATCTTTTGGCATAGGAATTATTAACATGTATACATGCACACACACACACACATACACACACACACACACATATATATATATATATATATATATTATATATATGTGTGTGTGTGTGTGTGTAAAAATGGAAATTGGAAATTGGAAATGAATCCGACAATATGAGGAAGAATGAATAAAGAAAAGAAAGAATAGAATGGATAATAAAAGATGAATTTAATCAATATCACTTACACATGTGTTTCGGTCAGTTCATCTGTGTGAAAATATTTCGCACACAGAGAAGATTCGACCTTCATCAGAGTGAAATTTTATTTTGAGTGAAAAAATTCGTTATTGTTTTGGAAAAAAAAAAACGATGAAATATTAAAAAAGTAATCGTTTATAAAACTCTTCCTAACACTTATTTACTACAAATTACCATACCACAAATATTTTATAAATTATTAAATAATTCCACATTTATTATATAATGCAATATTACATAAATAATAAATATACCTAAAACCCATTTCTTCCCATATTATCTGGCCTCAAATTTTCAAGCAATAATGAAATCACATCTTCATTTTAATATTCACCGTAACTTTAAACTTAACATAAACTGTAAATACAAACATATACACAACCAAACAGGACCATCTTACGAAAACATTAAAATAAAAAATAACATATAAAAAAATTATCTATTATCAAAGTTAGGTTCTTTTTATAAACGATTACTTTTTTAATATTTCACGGTTTTTTGTTTTGTTTTTTGTTTTTTCAAAACAATAACATAAACTAGGCTCCGAGAAAATTTTCAACATGTTAGGGATAAATAATAACACTTTATTTTTGCAATACAAAATTATTTTCTACCATAACCCCTAGAAAAATCAAATATCCAAATTCTAACGGTCTATTTCAGCGTTCCAAATGTGATTTTTTTTTAAATCTATTCGAACATTTCCAAAAATTCTCCGTTTTTTCCCAACGAATTTTTTCACTCAAAATAAAATTTCACTGATGAAGATCGAATCTCTCTGTGTGCGAAATATTTTCACGCAGATGAACTGACCAAAACACATGTGTAAGTGATATTGATTAAATTCATCTTTTATTATCCATTCTATTCTTTCTTTTCTTTATTCATTCTTCCTCATATATATATATATATATATATATAAAGATAAAAGGTGGCTTACCGGTGAAAATGGGCACGATGGTTTGGAAGTGCAAAATTCAGGGCTTAAGTCAGCGATATAACAAATGCAAAGTGCTCAATACGAAGTAGAGCAAATTTATTAAAAAAATATTCTACAGCCCCACCGACAGGGCGGGGAGAATGCGAAGCCACCTCAACTAGATTAAGATTTGAAGAATTCTCCATGGAACTCCTGGAACTTACCATTCTTTACAGATTTCATCATCTTTACGTCGCGACATCAGAGCGGGAAGATCGTTCTCTCTGGTTCCACTCGCTGATGTGGGTGGCGGTGAGAGACGCAAAACCTCTGATCCCCTGGGTCTCAGGGGAGCGTTGATTGGCTGAATCGTTCTCGCTGATACATCGGGAGTGTTCCATGCCAGTCGGGGATGAGCCGGACTTGGACTATTCTCTTGATTCAATCTGTTTTCGTCTTGTGATTTGGGAAGACGCAATTGATGACGACTCGAACTTCGAGATGGGGGTGGCCGGCCAAGAACTGGGAAGCTAAGGGAGAAAAGCAAAGATTTCGGATTTTAGTTTTTGTAGACTTTGTTAATGAATAATAGTTAATAATATATCTTTTGTTCTATGAATAAGAAAAAGGAAAGAAAGAAAGAAAGACTCGTGAATAAGAAAGAAAGAAAGAAAGAAAGAAAAGAAAAAGAAAGAAAGAAAGAACGACTGGTAAATAAGAAAGACAAAAGAAAGAAAAAAGATTAAGAAAGAAAGAAAGAAAGAAAGAAAGAAGAAGAAACAAACAAACAAACAAACAAAGAACGAAAGAAAGAAAGAAAGAAAGAAGAAAGAAAGAAAGAAAGAAAAGAAAAAAAAGAAAGAAAGAAAGAACGACTGGTAAATAAGAAGACAAAAGAAAGAAAAAAGATTAAGAAAGAAAGAAAAATGAAAGAAAAATGAAAGAAAAAAAGAACGACTGGTAAATAAGAAAGACAAAAGTTTAAGAAAGAAAGAAAGAACGTTTGGTAATGAATGAAAGAAGAGAAGAAAGAAAAGAAAAAAAAAGAAAGAAAGAAAAAGAAAGAAAGAAAGAAAGAAAGAAAAATAAGAAAAAAAAGAAAGAAAAAGAAAAAGAAAAAGAAAAAAAAAGAAAGAAGAAAGAAAGAAAGAAAGAAAGAAAAAAAAGAAAGAAAGAAGAAAGAAAGAAAAAGAAAGAAAGAAAGAAAAAGAAAGAAAAAAGAAAGAAAGAAAGAAAGATCGTTTGGTAAAGAAAGAAAGGAAGAAAGAAAGAAAGTCATACTCCGTTTGGTAATGAATGAAAGAAAGAAAGAAAGAAAAGAAAAAAGAAAGAAAGAAAGAAAGAAAAATGAAAAAAAAAGAACGACTGGTAAATAAGAAAGACAAAAGAAAGAAAAAAGATTAAGAAAAAAAGAAAGAAAGAAAAAAAAACGTCTGGGAAAGAAAGAAAGAAAGAAAGAAAGAAAGAAAGAAAGAAAGAAAGAAAGAAAGTCATACTCCAGTAAATTACCAGCATCTGTTGCTGGTTGCGAAAAACTCACAAGCTGTGATGATGATGATGATGATGATGATGATGATGCACACCATAACAGTAAATGTAGAGTGTGTGGTGACAGAGATGAGACCATAAACCATATATTAAGCAAATGAGCACAACAAAACTAGGCACGACTGTGTCGGGAAGGTGATCCACAGGAAATTATGAAAAAAACATTTTTTGTACCATACAACAAAATGCATAATATGCAGAAACTAGAATCTGTTCTTGAGAATGTAAAACATAAAATTCTCTGCGATTTTGAGATAAAGACGTATCACCTTATCCCGGCCAGGAGACCAGACCTTGTATTGATTAACAAGAAAAAGAGAACTTGTCAACTGGTAGATTTTGCAGTTCCAGCAGATCACAGGGTGAAGATGAAGGAAAACCAAAAGATAGAGAAATACATGGACACTACCAGAGAATTGAAAAAGCAGTGGAATATGAGGGTGAAAGTGATACCAGTTGTAGTTGGTGCACTTGGAACGGTCCAAAAAAGCTTGGGAAAAATACTTGAGGAACTAGAAATTAGAGGAAAAATTGAGACCACCCAGACGACTGTATTGCTGCAATCGGATAGAATACTCAGAAGAGTCCTGGAGACCTGAGGAGTGAAAGACCACCAACTAACGCTGGTGTGAAAAACTACTACTACTACTACTAATAATAATAATAATAATAATAATAATAATTCTCTGGGACTTTGAAACAAAAACGGATCACCTGATCCCAGCAAGAAGACCAGACCTAGTGTTGATAAACAAAAAAGAAAGAACTTGTCAACTGGTGGATTTTGCAGTTCCAGCAGATCACAGGGTGAAGCTAAAGAAAAATGAAAAAATGGACAAATATCTGGACCTTGTCAGAGAACTGAAAAAGTTATGGAATATGAAAGTGAAAGTGATACCAATTGTAGTTGGTGCACTTGGAACGGTCCCAAAAGGATTGGAAAAGGGTTTGGAAAGTTTGGAAATCAGAGGAAGGGTTGAAACCATTCAGAACACTGAACTGCTGCAATCTGCCAGAATACTCAGAAGAGTCCTGGAGACCTGAGGAGACTTGCTGTCGCTCAGACTCCAGTGAAAGACCATCAGTTAATGCTGATGTGAAAACTCAAAAGGAGTAAATAATAATAATAATAATAATAATAATAATAATAATAATAATAATAATAATAATAATAAGAAGAAGAAGAAGAAGAAGAAGAAGAAGAAGAAATTCAATTTTCACCATTCAACTAAATGGTATATGCACAAGCCTGAATATGTTATGGAGAATGAGACGCACAAAATTATCTGGGACTTCGAGGTACAGACGGATCACATAATCCCGGCCAGGAGACCAGACCTAATTTTGATTGACAAGAAGAGAAAAAGATCGACAAATACTTGAACCTTGCCAGAGAACTGAGAAAACTCTGGAACATGAGTATAAAGGTCGTACCAATTGTAATTGGTGCCCTTGGAACGATTCCAAGGGTTCTGGAAAAGAGTCTAGATGAATTGGAAATCAGAGAAAGAATCAAGACCATCCAGACTACAGCATTGTTGAGATCGGCTGGAATACTCAGAAGAGTCCTGGAGATCTGAGGAGACTTACTGTCAGTCAGCCTCCAGTGAAATACCATCAGCTAACGCTGATGTGAAAAACTCAAAAGAGTGAAAATAATAATCTTTAAAATACAAAAGATTAAATGAATAAAAATAATCAAAAATGCATTTGATGCACCCGAGTTAACATCAATATTAGTTAATATTAATATTAATTGGTTTATTCCTAACTACTTACTTCATGGGAAGTGGAGGTGTGTCTGAAACTGTCCATGTCTTTTCAAGATCGGCCTGCAAAACAACAAATAAATGTAAACATTAATTTTTAAAATCCCATGAAATATTAAGACGACCCAAGAGAAATTTATTCATGTAAAATTGTTATGAATAAAATATTAAGTTAACAACAATTCGGTTTTTAATTGTTATGAAACAAAAAAACTACAAAGATCTTTGTTGGGGGGATCAATGCGCGAAACAAAAACTAACGAAAAAAATTATTAGTCTTTTCAATTTAGTAAACATTTATTTACAATAAAAGTCCGTCTTTTATTACTTTACATATACTAGCAAATATATGCACCCTCCGGGTGCAAGTATCTAAGTTTTAATATAATAAAATATGTAAATTTTGAAAGGCTAATGAAACTGAATCAGAATTCAGATAAAATATTTGGAACAGAGGGGGTATGATTGAAAAATAGAACAACTTTGAAACTTCCATCATTTGCACTTACTCCCGTCTTTCATTGGTAAATTTTCCTAATTTAACTATTTAGTTAAAATAGGAAGTAAAGAATAATATTACAGTTATTTCTTCTTGTTAATGGATTTCTTTTAAGATTTATCCCCGAGATTTTTGCTCATATTCATTAATATAAAACCAAACAATTAGAAATCAATAATACTAAGCACATATTTATTAAAATCAATTTTTTAAGATCAAAATGCAAATTAGCCTTCCAATTCACACAGTAAACCGCTATTGTCTTGTATATATAAATACAATTGCATGTTATTAGTATGTATATATGGTCAACAGTCTTAATGATATAAAACAATTTTATTAATAATTGAGGTTTAAATAAAAATAAAATCATGGAGAATGTGATGTAAATAACAAAGGGAATTATGACTTGAATAGTAATATAGTTTCGGTTACAGACATACAAACCAACAATCTCCATTATATTACATATATATATATATATATATATATATATATATAAAGTATAAACTTAAGTAGAAAAACACAGAAATTCTCTAGAACAAAAAACAAATTTCAAACACACACACCTAACATAACAAATGAACATCTGATGAACTATAAAAGAGTAATAAAAGCTCAGTTAATGAATGTATTACCAAGCCACCCAGAAAACAAAAACATCTGTTTAAAAGACTAATGTTAAAAACTAAATTCCCACCTAACAGGAAGAGGGAAGTGAAATACTCATTTATATATATATATATACACGCATGTAAGAATTCATTTCCATATTATCAATCAAAGCCTGAAGAAGATACCAGAAGATCTGAAATACGTGTTGCATATGTAAGATAAAAATAATTTTTTTTTATTTTTTCTGAAAACATAGTACATTTTGCGGACCTTTTTTTTAATAAAATATTGAATTTTCTCCCGTTAGAACCAGAACAACATTTTTTATATATATATATATATATATATATATATATATATATATATATATATATATATATATATAATCGGCTGGGAGTAATATACTTGATTATAATAATTATTTTTCTCTTTGTTTTCTTCTATTTCTTTGTTTTAATTGTTCTTGTTCTTCTTTCTACCACCCAAATCATTTTGCATGTTTTTCCACTTGTTTTGTAATTTTTGTGATTTTTTCTTTTAAATCAGATTGAAAATAAGAATTTTAATCTTCGCCTTGAAAAATATTAACTTTTTCTATTGTTTTATAAACAGGAAACATTCCGTTCGGCAAAAAAATATTATTTTGAAAATTGTCAATACCATTCCTATTTCCTTTTTTTTTTTTCTTCTTCTTTTTTTTTTCTTTTAATAAAATATTTATTTTATTGAATTTGATTAAAGGATCCTTGTGTAACCCGAGCAGTTTTCTATTCTCCTTTTTTTTCCTAACCCGAGGGAAACTCCTTCTCTTCTTTTTTTCCGTGATAGACTCTTTCTATTTCGTATTTCACCAAAATGAAAGAAAGAAAGAAAAATCTATCAGAAGAGAAGATAAAGAAAGAAAGAAAAAAGAAGGAGAAAATAGGTGGAAGTTATATTGATTGAGAGAAAGAAAGAAAGAAAGAAAGAAAGAAAGAAAGAAAGAAAGAAAGAAAGAAAGAGAAAATATGTGGACGGTATATCAATTGAAAGAACAGAAAGAAGAGAACAGAAAGAAAGAAAGAAAGAATGAAAGAATGAAAGAAAGAATGAAAGAAAGAAAGAGAAAATATGTGGACGGTATATCAATTGAAAGAACAGAAAGAAAGAAAGAAAGAAAGAAAGAAAGAAAGAAAGAAAGAAGGGTGGAAAAACAAGCAAAATGATTTGGGTGGTAGAAAGAAGAACAAGAACAATTAAAACAAAGAAATAGAAGAAAACAAAGAGAAAAATAATAATTATAATCAAGTATATTACTCCCAGCCGATTATATATATATATATATATATATAATATATATATATATATATATATATATATATATAAAGTAATAAAAGACGGACTTTTATTGTAAATAAAAGTTTACTAAATTGAAAAGCCTAATAATTTTTTTCGTTTGTTTTTGTTTCGCGCATTGACCCCCCGTACAAAGATCTTGGTAGTTTTCTTGTTTTTTTTTCTGTATGAAAATAGATTTTACATAATTAAAGATAATTCCATGACGGAACATATGTAAAAAACATCGTTAGTATACACCGCTGATGAGACTTAATAAAGTTGAAACAGTCTGTACGATGTTCTACACACCGAATAATTCTTTACCGAAATTCACTTGTCATTATTATCTTCTATAATTATCGAATTTTATGCGATATACGCATTGTAATTGCCTTCAAGCAAAAATATAAATAATATATATATATATATATATATATATATATATAATCAAATATCTGGGTTTTATTTCTTCATGCGGTCCATAATCGTCAAAGATTACTTTCCTCTTTTTCTTTTTCTTTGGGAACTCTCTCTCTCTCTCTCTCTCTATATATATATATATATATATATATATATATATATGGGTGACGACAAACAATTTCTTTGCGCCTTACCGAACACACAAGATGGCCACGTGTTTTTTTAAACTCTACAATTCGGGTGTCGACTTTCTCTGACTAGTGAAAAACAAACAAGAGTTACCTCCCCCTTTTTTGTTTCTCCCATCATGCATTGGGGCAGACGAGCCGGGTTTTATTTGTTTTAGAAGGATCAGGGGGAAATACAAATATTGGCAGAAACAAATGAGTCACAATCACGGGAAAAGAAATAAGATGGCTGACTTTTGTTTTTTCTTTTCTTTTTTCTTTCTTTTTTTTCTTTTTTCTTTTTTCGTTCTTTTCTTTTCTTTTTTCTCTTTCTATTTCTTTTTTCCTTTCTTTCTTTTTCTTTTTCTTTTTTCTTTTTCTTTTCCTTTATTTCTTTTTTCTTTTTTCTTTTTTTTCTTTTTTTTTCTTTTCTCTTTTTCTTTTTCTTTTACTTTTCTTCTTTTTTCTTTTTTCTTTCATTTTCTTTTCTTTTTTTTTTCTTTTTCTTTTTCTTTTTTCTTTTTTCTTCTTTCTTTTTTCTTTTTTCTTTTTTCTTTTTTCTTCTTTTTCCTTCTTTCTTTATCTTTTACTTTTCTTCTTTTTTTCTTTTTCCTCTTTCATTTCTTTTTTATTTTTCCTTTTTTTTTTCCTTTTGTTCTTTTCCTTTTTTTCTTTTTCCTTTTTCCTTTTTTCTTCTTTTTCCTTTTTCTTCTTTTTCCTTTTTCTTTTTTTTCGTTTCATTC
>CM042175.1:53911677-53976677 GCA_023376005.1 Doryteuthis pealeii | reverse complement strand
AGAAATACTAAAAAAATAACATGTAAATATGATAATCAACACCAACATATGGGAGGCTTGTGCAGAAGACCGTGCGACCTGACGACTTCTCGTCAAACAAGGAACGAAAAGGAGTGAAAAAGAGAGGAAAGAAGCCACCACAGAAAAGAAAGCCAAAAAGAAGGAGAGAAACAGCAATTCCAGCAAGCATCACTGTTTGTTTGCAGTCACTGCTCCAGAGATTGCCATTCAAGAATTGGTCTGTTCAACCACTCACGCAGCTGCATATAAAATAATAAAAAAGTGGACACTACGACATCTTCTTTAGTAGACGGAAGGATGTCAACAACAACAATTAGTAAATATCATGGAATAATCTTTAGTAGAGTTTGATTCTAAATAATACCTAATAATATCTGTTTAGGATATATAATACTCTTAATAGACCCTTATAAATATAACAATAATATTAGTAATATCATGGAATCATCTTTAGATGCTTTTTTTTATTAAATAAGCTATAAGATAATTTTTTTTTTTTTAGATATTTTTGATACAGTATAAAAAATGCTTAGAAATACAAAAAAATGTAGATATGATAAATAAATAAATAAATATCTTAAAAATAAATAAATAAATAAATAAAAACAAATACCAAATATTCCCGGCCCGACACCCCCCCCCCTCCCCATTACCATCACCAGGTCTCGAACCTGCGCATTGTTCAACGGGCGTGAAAAAAAACCCAATGAGCCAAGCGTTAAGATTTGGTTGAAACCTTTTCGCCAGCCCGGTGCCCCCCGGCTCAAAAGAGACGCTCTTTCTCACATCACGCTACAACCCCCCGCCCTTTGTCATCCCTGACACACAACCTCACCCCCCAACCAATATAATACGTAACCCCCCCCCCCCGACGCCTGGCATTTTGTTTATTCTCTTCAAGAACTCAGAATAACATCCCTTCTCTAACTCCGCCTTGATACGGCTCGAAAGGTAAGTATTATGTTATATACTTCGTCATCTTTCATACACATACTCACACACATATAGAAACCACGCCCGCCCAGCATCAAAATCACCTACCAACCCCCCACCCCACCCCACCCTAAACACTTTCCGGAGATTTATCGCTCTTACCACAGACCTGGAAGCGACCCTCCACGCCATTACCGCCACACCTTCCTTACCTACCTGCGATATTCGCAAATCTCTGAGTGTTTTGCAGAAAGGCTGCTGCTGCTGCTGCTGCTGCTTCTGTTGTTGCTGTTGCTGTTGTTGTTGTTGTTGATGATGATGATGCTGCTGCTGTTGTTGCATGTTCTTGCCGAGCCACTTCGAAGCCCGGGGCAGCGACCACTGAATGGCCGTGGCCGGAACGGTCTTGATGCGCTTCTGAGACTTGACCTTTCGAACTGCAATCTTGACTTTTATCAGCCGTCTGACAACTGGTGTTGCTGTATACTTCCGGTGACGTCATTTTGGCTACTCTGCTCAGCGAGGGGAGGTGGGGAGGAGGAGGGGGTTCAAAGACAAAACAAAAACAGAAGAAAAACAATCAACATTATCGAAGCAAAAAAGATAAAGGATTTTTCTATTGATATTCTTGTCACTACCATAAACAACAACACAGGTTATTCCTATAAGTCTAACATAAACAAAGGGGAACCACTCTTGACTGATAAATTATTTAAGGGACCGGGTTAGCTCAGTCGGTAGAGCGTTCGGCTAGAAACCACAAGGTTCTAGTTCGATACCGGTCCTCGCCAACTCAGCGTATGAGTAGCACAGGGATCTGTGCGGTAAAGAAGCTGATGGTAGGTGTGGCGCTCCACCTTCAGATGCTAAAAACAATCTCCTTGGTCTAGCGCTATTGAAAAGGGGATATACTCCCTCGCTGACTGGCTGATACCGACTTTAGGCCACCCCGACGACTTTACTTTTTTTACTTTTATTTTCCCATTAAACTAACGGACCATATTACCTTTAGGCACCCCTTTTTGATCTCGATTAAGAAAGGACATGTATTTCATTTACACTGTCATATCCGGTTGTTTAGGGTTAGGTTAGTTAGGTTAGGGTTAATTTTATCATTTTTTGTTAAATCTAAAAATCGTCTGTTAAAACAACCGGATATTGACGGTGTAAATGAAAAACATGTCCTTTTTAATCGAGATCAAAAAGGGGTGCCTAAAGGTCATATAGTCCAAAATAACCCTAAACCCTAACCCTAACCCTAACCCTAAACCCTAACCCTAACCCTAACCCCGTCTTCTTTTTTCCTAGTAGATCAATAAATAAATAAATAATTTATCAGTCAAGAGTGGTTCCCTTTGTTTATGTTAGACTTATAGGAAATAACCACTGCATTTAATAATAATAATAATAATAATAATAATAATAATAATAATAATAACCAAAACTATATCACTACATACGTCACATTACCCAAAATCGTCTATACATAGTTTGGTTTGTTTTGATTTGTTTTATGGCATATCAACTTCAGTGGATCATTTAATACCGGCAACGTTTTGAAATAAATTCATTCTTAATGAATTTTTCTATTTAGCCCATAGATAGGACCCTAACAGGTACTACCACTCCGGGTCAGAGTGGACCAGGGCAATGGTGGTGAAGGGGTGCACCACATTCCCCAAACCTCCAAAACTGGAACTCACCATCAGATAGAGTTTAACGTCATTCCAGGACATGTAGACCCTCAGTCACTGCCTTCTAGCATCCGTATGATAAAAAGGGTTGGGGCTTGCCATAAGGGCAATAGGGTTGGGGCAATCATATAGGTGCTAGGGCTTGACGTTGCCAGCCGATTGATCGGGGGGGGCTCTCCGTCCGCCCGTCTAGCCCAAGTAAGGGCCAAAGTGGAGTGTTGCATGACATGGACTGCTCAGCCTCCTGAGTTCCATCCTTAAGACCCACGGTCAACAGGTGTCCCATTGGGGGAGTCTTACCCCTCTGCAGAGGTGCAGTCGATGTATTCTAACGCCCCAATCGACAAGGCGGCGTTTATACATAGAATAAAGAACAATCTTATATAGACTCAAAATTTGAATATGCAAATTTAAATGGTCCACATTGTTTTTTTTAAAACAAGTTTTAATAAATACATGACCGATATTATATATTTATATACTAGAAGCGGCCACCCGGCATTACCAGGTAGAGGAGGGATTCTTTTTAAGTTAGTCCCACGGATCCATTATTACTCAATTGTGAGTTAAAATCCCCATGTAAAAAAAGACCTTGCATTGATCCAGCTACTCTGAAAAAAAATGTTCATGTCTACTATCTAAAATATTAAATGAAAAAAATCCATTTAAATTTTATTTTTTAATTATCTTTACGAATATAAATCAAATCTTTATTATTTTTGCTCAAAAACCAAGCCCTGTGATATTTAATGTGTATATATATTTACTTTGTCGTTAATTGCTTTATTTTCAAAGTTTCCTCTGAACATACACATATACACAACTGCCCTTTATATATGTATAGATAGTTTGTTTTATATTAATATATATTTAAAGTTATCTAACGTAAAGAGTTTTATGAGAAAATTATTTACAAACAAGAAATAGTCATTTTTTTTTTCAGTATCAAGAGGTTAACTAAAAAGTTTACAAATGAACGGTTTTGTGTAAAATTAATGTGTAAAATATTCATCATAATTATTCAATTGATAATTAATAGATGCACGTAATATTTTATTTGAGGGAGACAGGACTAAGTTTCCATTTCAAATTGTTTTATTTTTTATTCCTCTAATAAATTTGATGATTTTACTTATGTAACTTATGATACAAACCCTCTGACATTGAATTTTTAACTCCCACTCTCTCAGGCAATATCTTTCAAAAATCAATTTTACACGCCTGAGTGCGTTTTTATAATAATAATAATAATAATAATAATAATAATAAATACATTTGAGTGGTTTCCGTATTGGTCGATGTCGATTCCCGTTCTTGCTCCATAGATTCACCAACTGCAACAAGTTTTCTGAAACTTGTGTCTCCGTATTCATGGGCGTAACGACACTCCACGGCTATCCTTAATGACTTCTGACACCATTTCACGTGAGCATCGCACAATCCCGACAGATCTAACGGGTCCGTTTCAGAGAGTGACCTGTCAGGATAAGAATAGAAAGGTTTACTCAAGGGGCTCCCATATTTAGCAACAAACAACAACAACAACAACAGGAATAAACCCCCGAAAACAAATCAGGAGCTGGAGTCCCTAAAGGTGGTGTGATGCTGAAATCCAGTGCTCCCATCAACTCCTGCGACACTACCGTTGCCAAACTGCATTGGTTCTTTACCTTTCCTTTGGATCACAGCGGAAGTGTGGAGAGGGGAGAAATGCTGCATGGGCAACAGCGTATCCTCCATATGAACCCGCCCAGGCTACATAGTTCAAAAACAATTTGGACACTACTTCATCGTCTCTCGTAGATAAAAGATGGAACAACAACAACAACAACTACAAATACAATAGCGTTATAGCTTCCGCGCGCTCGCACAATAAATACAAAGATGCCTTAAAATAGCAGCAAAAACAGCAATATCATTATCACTAGCAGGATATAACACATTATAATGATTTAATCATTCTGTTTTTTTTCTTTCATTTTTTTTTTCGAAGTCAGTCGCAGACGACGATGACGTCATCCATGTCTTCATTTGTCGAGTCTATGGTGGTTCATTAGTCCAATTCTGGACTTGCAGATGCGGTCACACACATTGCAGGGGAAATTTCCATCCGCATTTGGTTGTTCATGACGACAAAGACGTCGCCGCTCTACAGTCCTGTTTATCTCATTATGCTTAGCTCGTCTTTATTTAGACAGGCACATGCCAAACTCATTTTATATTCATACATTTCACCTTCCTCATTCAGGGGTGATCATATTGCATTTTTTCTTTTCAAAGAAAAAATGCAATATGTGCCTGTCTAAATAAAAGATATCAGTGGTCTGAAGAAGCTCGTGGGCATACTCGCGAGTGGAAATGGTCCATAACCACGATACCCATGGTATTTAAGGCCTTTTATTCACAAATATATATATATATATATATATATATATATATATATATATATCACGGATCTTTGCCAATCCACGAAGCAAACAAATTTACTTCTGGATTTAAAAAAGTGCTCAATAAAAAGAGCTAAATATACGTTTTAAAAGCGAATGTTATAAAATATTTTATAACATTCGCTTTTAAAACATGTATATATATATATATATATATATATATATATATATATATATATATATATATATATAGGATTTAAAATGATAATGACATACTTTTATTGATCAGCAAATTTTCAAAAGAGAAAAGAGAAAATGGAAACTTAAAGGGCCCTTTCGACCGGTGCTTGGTCAAAAGTAACGACCGATAGATCGTTTAAAAGTCACAATGCAAATTAAATGGGTAAAAGAGAGATTCAATCATACGAAATGGTGGGGTAATATGAAGGCAAATAGCGGGGGGAGGGGAAAAGATTATATATATATGGTAAATACCTTCAAGTAATTCCCACCTCAGCAATCACATCCACGGCAAAAATTACCAGGGAGTAATATATATATATATATATATATATATATATATATATATATATATATACTAGCAAATATATGCACCCTCCGGGTGCAAGTATTTATGTTTTAATATGATAATATATCATATTAAATTAGAAAGGCAAATGAAACTGAATAAGAATGCAGATAAAAAGATTAGTAACAGAGGGGGTATGATTGAAAAATAGAACAACTTTGAAACTATCTCTTCCATCATTTTCCATTACTCCCTTCTTTCATTGGTAAATCTTCCTAATTTAACTATTTAGTTAAAATAGGAAATAAAGAATAAAATTGTAGTTATTTCTTCTTGCTAATGGATTTCTTTTAAGATTTATCTCCGAGATTTTTGCTCATATTCATTAAGATAAAACCAAACAATTAGCAATCAATAATACTAAGCATATATTTATTAAAATCAAATTTTAATATCAATATGCAAATTAGCCTTCCCATTCACACTGTAAACCACTATTTTGTTGTATATATAAATACAATTGCATGTTATTAGTATGTAGATATGGTCAACAGTCTTAATGATGAAAAACATTTTTATTAATAATTGAGGTTTAAATAGAAATAAAGTCATGGAGAATGTGATGTAAATAACTAAAGGAATTGTGACTTGTATAGTAATATAGTTTCGGTTACAGACAGAAAAACACACAATCTCTATTATAATAAGATATATATATATATATATATATATATATATATATATGCAGATAGGAGGGTTGGAGTAAAATCCGACAGTATGAGGTAAGGTAAAAGGAAAAGTTGACAAAAAATAATGACTCAAACAAGTAAAAATAGGAATATATATATATATATATATATATATATATATATATATATATATATTACTTCTCTATTTATATTTTAATATAATATTCTGTTTTTTTTCTGTCCTGTCCTTATTTGTCTGTCTTCTACCCTAAGAAGCCAAACTTGAGATGTATCTCTTTTTTCTCATTCGATTTCCTGCCACCATGGTGACAATCTTATATTGTTAAAAAAATATATTTTTTGTTTGAATTTATTTTTTTAAATTCTACTTTTTGTTTTTTGAGAAGTACAATTTCAAAAGTAAATTGATACCCATCTGATGAGACTGGATTTTGGGGAGCTATATTAAATCAACTTAGATTTATAAAGGCCCCAATTTTGGTCGAAATAAATTTATTATGGAATTACGGTGTTGAGTCTTTCCTTCCTTTCTAAGATAAATATTGCTCTGTATATAATCTAAAACGTTTATATACATTGAGCTCTCTGTAGTGATTTAAAGATTCACTGTATTTATACATACTGGATCATACAATAATAATACAGTGTGTCTTAGAAATCACATATAGAATCATCCCTCACTACCAAGTTTTGGATAAATCTCATATATATATATATATATATATATATGTGTGTGTGTGTGTGTGTGTGTGTGTGAGTCCCATATAGAGAGCACTGTATTTTACTGAAGTAGACCGTTATAACCGGTAAATTATATATATATATATATATATAAGTAATTAAGAAGAAATATATATATTTATATAGAAGAAATATATATCTTTAAGAAGAAATATATATATTTTAAGTAATTAAGAAGAAATATATATATATATATATATATATATATATATATATATATATATATATATATATATATAAGTAATTAAGAAGAAAAAAGAAGAAAAAAAGTATAACCTCGTAAAAAAAACTTAAGCACGTTCATTTCAGATTTTAGTCTCTGAAGATAAAGTTTTCTTTGAAATCGATAAGACAAAAAAACAACATCTTTTTGTTTTTATTTTTCATACACATTGTAATTGCCTTCAAATTATTAATATATTATTTTATATATATATATATATATATATATATATATAACTTTCAAAGAAAGAAAAACTTAACAAACCGTCCTCCTGTTAAACTTTATTTCAACCAGAAACTGAAAAGAATTTTTTTTAATTCTTTTGAGCTCGAAATAATTTTTTGAAATTTTTTTTTTGAGTTTCTGGTTGAAATAAAATATAACGGGATGACGGTTAGTTAAGTTTTTCTTTCTTTGAAAGTTAAATATTGCTCTGTATTTAATTTAATTTATTGATAATTATACATTCGGCACTCTTTAGGGATTTATAAAAATCGTTGTATATGTTTGCACCTACAAGAGCATGCAGTATGGTTATACAGTGAGATTTCAAAGATCCCCAATAGAATCATCCCTTACAACCAGTCATTTGGATTACCTTACAATTATATATACATATCTATATATATAAAAGAATGTTTTTGGTATGTACGTGTTAACTTATAACTCCAAAAAGAGATGTCAATCTGATTTGAAATCTCGCAGACATTAATGTGTTTCTAACTAAGAAACGCAAAATATTTGTTGTTTTTTTTATTTTTACTAATTAAGTGATATTATTTATTAATTAAATAAAAGTCAACCAAAACTCTAAACGGTAAGGAAAAAATAAAATAAGGAAAAATTGGGTCAAAAAGGAAATGAATTAGACTAATCTCTCTCTTTCACCCAGTCTGTCTGTCTGTCTGTCTGTCTCTCTCTCTCTCTCTCTCTCTCTCTCTCTCTCTCTCTCTCTCTCTCTCTCTGTGTGTGTGTGTGTGTGTGTGTGTTCGTCTCTCTCAAATAAAATTGTTTTAAAACAAGTTTAGGATTTCATTTTTTAAAATAATATTTTAAATGTAAACAAAAAAAAGCATTTCCTATTTTTTAATTTAATAAAATATTTTCCTCTTATTCTCTCTTACCCCTGTTTTCTCCCTTTCTCACTGGTGTTCCTTAAAAATTTAGTCCGGTCATGGACTGGGTACTTTTGCTAGTATATATATATAATATATATATATATATATATATATATATGTGTGTGTGTGTGTGTGTGTGTGTGTGTGTGCTTGTTTTTTCTGGACAAGAGGTCAAGGGAGTGTAAGGTTGTAATTATGTGTTTTGTTTTTGATGCTAAATTAGAATTTTCAGATAATGTAACTCAAAACGGGTGTTAATCTTTTCTTGGTTGATAAAAAAGTGGGGGGGCAATGAAAAGTTGCAGCCATTTTGGGGGGATGTGAACTTATTTTGAGTATTTTATACTTTAAGTTTTCATTTTATTTTCCTTTTTAATTTCACTTCGTATAAAAATAAACTACGGGGCGCCAATAAGAGATTATAATGTACACACACACACACACATACACATACATATACATTTCCATATGTATATATATATATATATATATATATATATATATATATATATATATATATATACCTAACGACGATACACATACATTTAAATCGATAATTACTTATAGATTTATAACTGTCAAGTATAATTGATAAATGTATTATCTCTAATATATTATATATATATATATATATATATATATATAAGGTGTGTCTTTATACACTCTTTCGTTTCTTCTTCTCCTTTTCATCTTCTTGTTCAAAACTACCTTACTATTCTTCATTACTATTTCCGTCTACCTCTTTCTTCACCCACTCTTCTTCTTCTTCTTCTTCTTCTTTTTCTTCATATTCATATTTTTCTTCTTCTTCTTCTTCTTTCTTTCTTTCTTCTTCTTCTTCTTCTTGTTTTCTTCTTCTTCTTTATTTTCTTCTTCTTCTTCTTCTTCTTTTTCTTCTTCCTCTTTTTCTTTTTCTTTTTCTTCTTTTTCTTCTTCCTCTTCTTTTTCTTTTTCTTCTTCTTCTTCTCTTTTCTTCTCTTTTTCTTCTTCTTCCTCTTCTTCTTTTCTTCTTCTTTTTCTTCTTCTTTTCCTTCTTCTTTCTTCTTCTCTTCTTCTTCTTCTTCTTCTTCTCTTCTTCTTCTTCTTCTTCTTCTTCTTCTTCTTCTTCTTCTTCCTTTCTTTCTTTTTTTCTTTCTTCTTCTATATTCATGTGCTTTTCTTTATCCCTTATCTCTTCTCTTATTCCGTTCTTTCTCTTTCTTTCTTTATCTTCATGTAGTTCTTCTTCATTACTTCTTTTTCCATCTCCTTCTTCTTCTTCTTCTTCTTCTTCTTCTTCTTCTTCTTCTTTCTTAACAGAATATAGCAATCGTTGTTGTGTTTGTTTGTTTGTTTTGTTTTTGTTTTTTACTTTTGGGGGGGTGCTTCCCCCCCCCCCCCCCCATTTTCTTTTCTTTTTTTTCCTTAAAGAACAAAGCTCCCTTTTTTTCGATTCTTTGACCCAAACCGAAATACAATTTTCTGAAACAGATGTTTCCAGCCGATTACCATTTGCATGCATTGCCACAGAGTCTCCTGGTACAAAACGACTTTTTATATATATATATATATATATATATGTATGTGTGTGTGTGTGTGTGTGTGTGTGTGTGTGTGTGTGTGTGTGTTTCATTCTCTACATCTTTTTGTTACATTTTTCAATGCTTCTTTCTTTTTTTCTTCATCATCTATTCCATTACTTCTCACTTTTTCTTTCTTTTTTCATTCTTCTTCTTCCTTCCTTTCTTCTTCCTTTCTTCTTCTTCTTCATTTCTTTTCTTATTACATTTATATCGACATTAGTCTTCCTAATTCTTGATTATTTCCATAGCGTATTAGCAACACACGGATCAAAGCGGTAAAGTGAAAAGCTGGTGGTAGGTGTGACGCTCCACATCAGATGCTTCAAATATTTCCTTGGTCTAGCGCTAATGAAAAGGGGATGGATTCCCTCGCTTTCTGGCTGATACTAACTTTGGTCCACCCTGTCGACTTACTACTTATACCATATATTACTATTTTTCTCATTTAAAAAAAAATTAGGGTGTTTATGTTATTTTTTACTTAAATTTTAACCGTTAGTTGTGTTTTTAATCATTTTTCATTGGACGTTATTTTCCTACAGCGGGCCGCAAGAGAACTAATTTTAACGGGAGATAAATATTTTCTGAGAATTTATTAACATAAAAACACGGATTATTACACTTTTGGTCATTCATACTTAAGAAAAGCACGCGTCGCCTGTAATATTGAAATAGAAAGTACGTTTTTTTGTTTGTACATGTTTATTAATTCTGACTAGTTTTATCATTCATCTGTTTTATTTTATCTATTTTTTTTTTCCTTAAACACAACTAACGGTTAAAATTTAAGTTAAAAATAACATAAATCGTGTTCTTTGTAATAATTAAATTCATTAAAATCCATACCCAAGCCAAATTTTTCCGTTTTAATCTTGACGAAGATTTGCAATTTTAACCACATTCTTTTTTTTATGATAACACCATTCAACAACATACTAGCAGTACTAATTGTAACACTAATACTATACTGGACTATCACCATCATTTATCGTTCTCAATGTTTTTCTTTCTGAAAGTGACGTCACTCTGTCTGAAATGACGGTGCATTCCTCCCCCCAGCACCCCCCCTAGTACCCCAGCCTTGAAATTCATAAGGTTATGGTTATCGCTCTGAACTAATTTGCAACCAAACGGACTGGGTGGGGCTGTTTGCTTTTAGCCGAGATTTCTAGATCGCTGTCTTTTATTTTTGAGATGTACTTATTCCGAAACATCAGCCCTTCAGTTGATTTGGGGCTTTAAGATACCCCGACTGCACCTCTGTAGAGGAGTAATACCCTCCTAATGAGGCCAACTAATGGCGATGAGTGGTGATCCGTGATTGTCATTTTATTTAAAGACGTTTACATTTTTCAGGGCAATTAACTTTAAACCACATATCTTTCAGAATCTGTGTTACGCCTCAAAGATACGTGGTTCAAAGCTAACTGACCTGAAAAATGTAAAAGATTTTGTTAGGGAGAGTTATCTCTCCCTAATGATTCAACCGCATACTCTCTAACAAGGAAGGGGGAAAAAGACTGACAGTCAGGCAGACAAGGACTGGCCCCATATGTGACCACACACATGATACCGTTGAATTCTATCCAAAACCATCCACTGTATTCCCGGCCAGTGAGAATAGATAAAACAAATATTGTTATATGTTAAACATATTTCACTGTTTTTATTATCATTTGTTATTCCTACATGTCGGGATATAACAGTTTTTAAATAGAATGACTGGTGTATTATATCATTTATTCATTAATGTATCAACACTGAAAATTTCAAAAATGGGAAAGAGAAGAAAAAGAAATAAGGAAAAAAAAGAGGTTAAAGTTTACAATTGTAAACACTCAGCGGGTGCCAATCATTGACCAACCAATGACGCCTTTAAAAATAAAAACGGAAGTCGCTGCTTTTCCCCAGGACAAACGGAAGAAGAGAAAAATCGGTCTCTTTTTCCTCTGGGATTTTGTCAGAGGCAGACGTGGGTTTCTCTGGGTCCCAAGGTGACGTGTCTAGGCTAGCAACAAACAGCACACATGAAAAATCATTTCCAATACAGTGGAAATGATTTTTACTATAAAAATGTATTTGAAAGGATTTTACAATAAAAATGCATTGGAAATGATTTTACAATAAAAATGCATGGGAAATGATTTTTAGTATAAAAATGCATTGGAAATGATTTTTAGTATAAAAATGTATTGGAAATGATTTTTACTATAAAAATGCATGGGAAATGATTTTTACTATAAAAATGCATGGGAAATGACTTTTACTATAAAAATGCATTGGAAATGATTTTTAGTATAAAAATGTATTGGAAATGACCGTTTGGTTAAACTTACTGTCGGATCTCCGCAGACAAAAAAAAGGCAGAATGATGATAAAATAATCAATTTTACTTACTTGAGCTTTTGTTTGAATTCAGTTTCCAATTTTTCAAAAACTTCCGTTTGGTCAGCACAGATTCGATCAAATCCGTTGTGATCTACTGAGATTTTAGAAGACAAAGTTTTCAGCGGGTTTTCTTTTTCAATTAGACAAGGGTCAGTTGTGTCCGAGTTGCCCCAGTCTAAATAACGAAGATTTAGAAAGGCTTGTGTCATTTGCTTCCTAAAATAGACGTTACCAGGGAGAAAAAAGAATAAGAAAAAAAACGGTAAAAGGAGGAGAATTTTGCAGCAATTCACACGAGGCTGAGTCAAAAATCAATGCCATTTTGTTTAGGACAGGTATAATTACCAACACAGGAACATGTATCATACATCAAAATGAAGCTGGTCCTCTGTGGATCACATCCCTACTTCTTTACATAGTCACCATTTCTTTCAATATCAATGTTCCACTTTCGAATGAAAGCATCTATCTCTGCCCCATTGAATTATGTTGACTGTTCTTTGAGCCACTTCTTCACTCCAGATTTCACTTCCTCGTCACTGGAATAATGTTTGCCTCTCAAACCCTCTTTCATGGAACCGAAGAGATGATAGTCCGAAGGTGCTAAATCAGGTGAGTATGGAGGATGTGTAGTGTAGTGAAGAAGTGGCTCAAAGAACAGTCAACAGAATTCTACAGGGCAGGGATACATGCTCACATTCGAACGTGAAGCATTGCTATTGAGAGAAACGGTGACTATGTGGAGAAGTAGGGATGTGATACACATTCCTGTGTTGATAATTATACTTGTCTTAAACAAAATGGCATTACTTTTTACTCACCCTCGTAGATTAGAATTTCGAGTTTCGGGGGGTAGGGAATTTGATGTTTTCTTGTCCCGGAGAAGACTGATGTTTTGTATACTTAAATTTTATGTTTCTCTATCATCATTATCTTAATTTATTTTGTATTTAAAATAATGGTAAATAGAATACAATGCATACAAAGACAAACTCTTGGTTGAAACACGTGTCGGCATTCCAATAAATAATTTCTATCCATACAACATTTTCTTTACATTAATTTCAATGTCTTTCAAAAAAAAAAGAGAGAAAGAAAGAAAAGGCAAGGGGGGTAGGGAAGAAGAAAGAACAAAAGAAAGAAAGACAGTGACATAAGAAAGAAAAGAAATTCAGTTTAAAAAAGTAGCATTAAGAAAGAAAGAAAGAAAGAAAGAAAGAAAGAAAGAAAGTGAAAGAGTAAAGAAAGAAAGAAAGAAAGAAAGAAGAAAGAAAGAAGAAAGTGATTTCTTAATTCACCCCTATTTCTTACCCACCTAATGTCGTGTTCTTGAGATAAAGGATTCCCTTCCAATAAAAATTGTTCCAATCGTTCACAGTTTGATAAATTCTTCAAAATTTCAACAGAATCTAAAAACAAAGAAATAAAATCAAATAAATTTCTTCATGAAATGAAACGGTGAAAATTCCAATGATGAGGAATTATAATATACAACAAAAATGTCGCTTAATATCACGAATGAGTCGTTAAGAAAGGAAAGATCTAATGTTAATGAATACAAAGTGGGCTCAAAACGTATCGAAGGGTCCATGTTCTTACACCTTACTTGATAGGTGGTACAGGCAAAACATTTGGGAAAATTTTAGAAATTCCACTTTGAAAGCTTTATTTGCATGCAAGCGCTAAAAAAAAAAATTAAAAAAAGGTGTATAGCAACATTGAAAAATAATAAAATAATGGCTAAACTTGCAAATTGGTCGGAAAATTAGGGTAACCCAGAAAAAACAGAACCCACAAATTTTATAATAAAACTGTTAATTTTAACTAGGGTGTTTAGGGTTAGGGCTAGGGTTTAAGGTTAGGGTTAGGGTTTAGGGTTAGGGTTTAGGGTTTAGGGTTAGTGTTAGTTTAATGGGAAAATAAATAAATAATTTCGGTTCTGTTTTTTCTGGGTCAGCCTGTATACAGGGTGACCTAGAAAAAACAGAACCCACAAATTTTGTGATAAAACTGTTAATTTTAACTAGTTTAGGGTTAGGGTTTAGGGTTAGGGTTAGGGTTGGAGTTGGAGTTGGAGTTTAGGGTTAGTTTAATGAGAAAATAAATAAATAAATTGGGTTCTGTTTTTTTTGGGTCACCCTGTAATATGTTTGAATTTTCCGACTGATTTGCAAGTTTAACCAAAATAATATGGAATTTGGTATTTTTAGAAGCCTCCAACGGGTCCAATAATGCGTGATAATTTGCAACTTTTAATATTTTGGTTAATTTTGAAGATTTTTCTTAAATTCGGGAACTTTAAAATCAATGCTGAAATTTTGTAAAAACAAGTCCAACTTCAACAGTTTTGACTATGTTTTGTCGCAAGTAAAAAAAAAACTAAAAAAAAACTTTTGTAGAACGCCTTAAAACTATGAAATTAACGTTCCAACTGTTGTTTCCAGCAAGGGTTCATATCCGCACACCTTACCTGATAGTTGGTACGGTCGAAACATTTGGGAAAATCTTAGAAATCGAGCTTTGAAAGCTTTTTTTACATTCTACTTAAATACTTTCACCCTACGAAGGGTGCATATATTTGCTAGTATATATAATGATGATTAAAATTGAATCCTAAAAACATTTTTCATTAGTAAATTACAATGGTCTATGAAAATAGAGAAGAATATTCCAATATTTTCAATTGTATAATAAGTCAGATGTGTCAATACTGACTCACCTGATGATTGGCCGTGTCAAACTTAGTCAGAACTTTTTCTCCTCTTTTATTATAATTTGTTGTAGAAAATATTGTGCGTGTGTGTGCAAATGGACTACTGCTTGATATTGAATGAAAGATTGGAGTTGATATCAAAATGTAGGCATTTTAATAATTTCTTGCTGTGTCGCCGAAGAGCATGAGGCCTGGTTTGTTGTTATTATTCTCTTAACGTCCCCTTACCTATTATGGTAGAGGCGTGTAAGTATCATTTGACAAGGTTAATTTCGCAGGGATTGTTAGCTGTGTACTGTGGCCGAGGCCATATGGTGTTTGACTATGCCTGCTGAGGTCCCGGTTTCGATTTCTGTCGGAGGGAAGTCGTTAGTATATATAGCTGATGAGACTTAATAAAGTCGAAACAGTCTGTACGATATTCTAAACACCGAGCGATCCTTTGCCGGGATTACACTTGTCAAGTTCATTTTCTATAAGAAAAAGTATCGAATTTTATGTGATACATGCATTGTAATTGCCTTCAAGTAAAAATATAATATATATATATATATATATATGTGTGTGTGTGTGTGTGTGTGTGTGTGTGTGTGTGTATGTTTGGCACTATTATACTTGAAGAAGCGGTATTGATCCAACGTAGAGTTTTATTAAAAGAGTGCTCAATATCTGTGATAGAGTGTTAATAGATAAATAAATAAATGTTTTAGTTTATATTTATTTGCATTACACAGGCAAACACATAAACAAGCAAGTTACACGCGAATACAGTTAACCAAACGCACACATTTGACCATAGTTATATCATTTGCATCATTTTCAAAACACTTACGTGTGTGTGTGCGTGTCAAAAATGTATCGAGATGTTTTGTATTTTTTAACATGCCTGAAATTTTATTCTGAAAAAATAACGTTCTATATATTATTTTTTTCAGAATACAAGGTGTGACAAAATGTACCAAGTTTAAAGCTGTATTTACCAAAATAAAAATGAACAAAGAATGGAACTTTTTTTCAGAATATAAGGTGTGTCAGAAAGTTAAAAAAATCTCGATACTTTTTTGACACACCTTGTACACTGAAAATTAGACTCATCAGATATACCAACAAAGAAGCATACAATAACATAAGTATATATATATATATATATATATATATATATATGTGTGTGTGTGTGTGCTTGCGTGTGTGTGTTTGTGTATGTGTGTGTTTGTGTGTGTGTGTTTGTGTGAGTTGTGTGTATGTGTGTGTTTGTATGTGTGTGTTGTGTGTGTGTGTTAGTTGTGTATGTGTGTGTGTGTGTGTTTGTGTGTGTGTTTATGTGTGTGTGTGTGTTTGTTTGTGTATGTGTGTGTTTCTGTGTGTGTGTTTCTGTGTGTAATGTGTGTGTGTGTTTTGTGTGTGTGTGTGTGTGACTGTGTGTGTGTGTGTGTTTCTGTGTGTAATGTGTGTGTGTGTGTTTGTGTGTGTGTGTGTGACTGTGTGTTTGTGTGTGTGTGTGTGTGTTTGTTTGTGTGGTGTGTGTTTGGGTGGGTGTGTGTTTGTGTTTGTTTTGTGTGTGTTTTGTGTGTGCATGTGTTTGAGTGTATGTGCGTGTGTGTGTGTGTGAGTGCGTGTGTGTGTGTGTGTGTGTATATGTGCCTGTGTGTGTATGTGTGCGTTACCATTTTAAGAAAAGAATTACTTACCTAAGATTTGATTGTTTCTTATGTCCATCATTTTCAGAGAATGAACAAATTCCATCGGTGGAACTGAGGAGAGTCTTGAAAAAAAAATGGAGAAAGAAACGTTGGGAAATATTTTTACTGATATGGAGATCTATATTTTGTAGGGCTGCCCCCTCCCCCCACTTCCACATTGGGATATTTATGTAACACAGTTTTATTTTCATTTAATCAATTAAAGTTTCAATAAAGTCTGATATAGAGAGATAAAAAGGGATAGACTGAGATAGATATATAGATAGATAGATACATAGATAGATGCGAGTAGACTGAGATAGACAGACAGATAGATAGATAGACAGATAGATACATACATACATAAATACATACATATTGATCACAACGTCTTGTCAGGTGACTGCCACTGTTACATAATTATTAGATTCCTAATACTTATGTACAGTAGTGTAGAAACCAAAATGGCTGTTATAAGTTCAGCCGGCGGCCTTGAAGGATTGAATGACAAGGCTTGACCTCATCCTGATCCTTCCGGTGGATACCGTGAGAATCGGTAGAGAAGACCCTCTTCCAGTTTAGATTAGAGAGAGATTTTAGTCAGATCGGCCAAAACCACGACGGTGGTAAGTCGTGTTATGCACGCTGCCGACTCAATCTGCGCAGGTAGTCTGGTGGGGATTTCAGAATAAAATATGATCTAAAGCAAATCGAAGTCTTGTGTTATTATCTAAAATCTACCAATGACACAGGGCTTCTGATAAAGATAAATCCCCAATGGAAGACCAGACACGAAGTCCCCAAGACAAAGTCCAGATGCTAGAAGAAGAACGTAAGATAGAAAAGATGAACAGAAGAAAAATAGAAGAAAGTAAAAAGAAGGGTATACAACACCACTCCTTCCTTCAATTTCCGTTTGTGGGCTCGTTCATGACTTTTCAATCCTGCCAAAGTCTTGCATATCTTAGGACATATCTGGCACACATAACGATCGGTGTTGACTGAGTCGACAGGTGTTGTATACTCATCACCGTCCTCATGTTGGGGATTATGCAGGGAGTGTGGCATGGTAGAGATAACCCTTGCAGTCGGGTAGCTCTTATGTGATTTCATGTGATTGACCAAGCCCGCCTTTGACAACAGGGCCCGGTCACACTCCTCACAGATCCAAATATCACCAGAATTGGCTGGCAGAGTTTCACGTTTTCGGCGCGCTCTCCCGAGTTTTGCACGGTCCACCCGAGCAGCTTCAAACAGTTCTGCACCCCTGTATATTGCAGCCCTCCATTGCCCACGATCAGATGTCTGGGACTCCCAATTATCGACGGGAAAACCAAAGTACACTAGACACCCCTTCACACTATCACGAAACCGTTTTTTGGTTTGTGTTGTGGTCTTTTGCCAAAAAGGGGTTCACCATAAAAAAGCTGTTTTGGTAGTCTAGAGCCATCAAGCCGACCCACCCAACGCATTTGATTTCTTATCAAAATTGCAGTAATTCTAGTTGTTTATTACAAGGGTATATACAGGAATAACCTACTCGAGTTTCGCCATAAGGATCTTCAGGGTAAAATCCACTGAATTAACCAAGATATTGATTAATTGCAGTTAACTGTACGAGTTCATTTTGTGGTTATGACCGTTAAAGACAGATTTGCAGTTAATGAACGCTGAGGCGCCGATTTAAAAATCAACGGAGATGTTTTCTTTTTCTTTTCTTTTTTTTTTTTTTCTTTTTTTTTTTTTTTTTTTCTCTTTTTTCCCCAAAGGATCAAATATAAACATTATGAGAAATCCTCTTTACATTTTTGCTTTAACAATTTGTGCAGAGAAATATAAGGTTTTGCTAATATATGCTTAAAGTTTTGTTTTTTTATTTTTTAATATAATAGAATGCGCATAAAATGGCCTTAGCAATTATTGTTAAATTATTGCTGTGATGAAATAAGATCAATTGTGATATTGTTTTTTGTTCTGATCAAGACAGCTGTATCTGGAACATGGCTTTCCCACTTCAGACCATACACACACACACATACATACATGGTGATTGCTGCTTCTTCACAGAATAAGGCCATTTCTACAAGTAGTTCAGTTGTAAGCACGCAGATGGCCCAGCTTGTGTTTATGTAACCTGTCACACATATGAAATCCTCGACATACAGGCCCTGCCACAGAGGTCAAAAAGAGGTTTACCCTGAAAAAGCTGTTTTTGTAGTCTAGAGCCATCAAGCCAAACAATATGACCCGCCCAACGTATCTGATTTCTCATCACAATTGCAGCAATGCTAGTTGTTTTGGCTTTGATCAAGACAGCCGTATCTGGAACATGGCTTTCCCAATTTAGACCAAGGATATGTCTAAGATAGTGCTGATGGAATCTTTCAAGCTTCCTACAAATTCATACATACATACATACATACATAGAAATAGATTGAGATAGATATGAATAAACTGATAGATAGATAGATAGATAGATAGATAGATAGATAAACATCTAGATAAGTGAGTACATAAGTCTATAGAATAATGATGATTAATTCCTTTTTTCTTTCGTATGGCCACTAATTTAGACTCACCTGTTTTGTCCCACGTTCAAAACCCGAAGAAGTGGCAACCAACATTGTGACAATTCAATAAGTGATGATAAGCAGTTGTCTGATAGGGACAATTCTTGTATTAATACATGATTCGTCAAGTCTGGGGTCTGCAAAAATAAAGAAAACACAAGAATAGGTTAGGTTGGTTGGATTTTACGGCACGTCAACCCATGTTGGATTATTGTATACCAAATACGTTTTGTTTTATTCATACATAAGTAAAAAGTCGTCGGGGCGGCCTAATATCGGTATCAGCCAGACAGCGAGGGAGTCTATCCTCTTTTCACTTGCGCTAGACCAAGGAGATTATTTTAGCATCTGAGGTGGAGCGCCACACCTACCATCAGCTCCTTACTTTACCGCACAGATCCCTGTGCTACTCATACGCTGAATTGGCGAGGGCCGGTATCGAACCAAGAACCTTGTGGTTTCTAGCCGAACGCTCTACCGACTGAGCTAACCCAGCCCTATTATTCATACATAATGGGTACTCAATTTTTTTAAAACTCATTTTTAAGCACATTTTTTAAACTCATTCTTTGATATTTAACCCATAGATGGGACCCTAACATGTACTACCACTCCGGGTCAGAGGAGATCTGGTAGTAATGATAATAAAAGGGTACTCCACATACCACAGAGTTCCAGAATTGGAACTTCATAAGATGCAGCTTAACGTCTTACCCAGGACAATAAGACCCTCAACCATCGCCTTCTAGCACATATGATAAAAAGGGTCGGAGCTTGCTATAAGGGCAATAGGGTTGGGACAATCATATAGGTGCTAGGGCTTGATGTGGCCAGCCGATATATGAGAGGGAACTTCTCCGATTGCCCGTCTAGCCTAAGTAAGGATCAAAGTGGAGTGTTGCATGTCACGGACTGCTCAGCCACCAGGGTTCCATCCTTAAGCATCACAGGTCGCAACCTATGGCCAACAGGTGATCTTATAGAGGGATTTTACCTCTCTGTAGAGGTGCAGTCGGAGTATTCTACAGTCCCAGCCGACAGGGCGGCACAGATAATTGTACAATATACACTCACTTGTGCATACATATAATTAGTTTTGGTTTTGGTTTTTCAATCCATAATAGAAAAACCACAAACTGATTCTGTTATTAAAATGTATCTTTATTTATCATAGTACGAGGGAGTCTATCCCCTTTTCGCTGGTGCTACACTAGTTAACTTTTGAATTACAAAATGAATAGGCCACCTATTCATTATATAAAAATAAAGTAAGTAAAGTTGGCAGAGTGGCCTATTGTTGGTATCAGCCGTACAGCGAGGGAGTCTATCCCCTTTTCAATAGTGCTAGACTAGGGAGATTGTTTTCTTTTTGCTATGGTGGAGTGCCACATCTGTCATAAGCTCTCCACTTTACTGCACATATCAGAATACCTAATCTGTACTACACTGAGTTGGCAGGGACCGGTATTGAACCAGGAACCTTGCGATAACGAGGTGAGTGCTCTACCAGTTTAGCTCAGTCGGTAGAACACTCACCTTGGAATCGCAAGGTTCCTGGTTCAATACCGGGCCCCGCCAACTCAGTGTAGTACAGATTAGGTATTCTGATATGTGCAGTAAAGTGGAGAGCTGATGGCAGATGTGGCACTCTACCTTAGCAATCTCTCAAGCATGGTTTTCAAAAGGTTATATAATAAATTATGTTTGTCGAAATAATTTATTATATAACATTTTGAAAACCATGCTTGAGAGATTGCTAAGGTAGAGTGCCACATCTGCCATCAGCTCTCCACTATACTGGTCTGCGTGGTGTAATGGTTAGAGTCGTAGGAAATGGATTCATCGACCCGAGTTCAAATCCTGGACGAAGCTGTTTGCACTTCACATAGCGCTACTACCCTTGGAAAAGGTAAGCATCCAACTACTCTCCATTCAACTATGGGTAAATAGCAGGGCGGACTGGGCTCTTTAAACTTTGCAAGGTAACCAGTCTAGGAGAAGGAAAAACTCTTAATTCCAACCTATTAAACTCCGCGTAAGAAATTGACCTTGTGTGGCATCCTGCTCGTGTAGAGGGGTTGGTGTATATATATTAACATAATTGTACACGGTAATAACCTACTCGAGTTTCACCATAAGTATCTTCAGGGTTAAATCCACTGGATTAATCAAGATAATGAGTTTTTTCACGGTATTGAGCTCTCTTTAGTGATTTAATGATTCACTGTATTTATACATACTGGATCATCAATATTAGTACAGTGGATCTTGAAATCACATATAGAATCATCCCTTACTACCAAGTTTTGGATAAATCTCTTATATATATATATATATATAGTCTACCACTGATTATCTTTATCTGGAGATAAGTCACAAGATTCCCTTTTGATTGTTCAACACTCTCTTCAAATATCTATTGTTCGTTATTTAAAGAAAAATGTTTTGTGTCTTTTCTGTTATTAGTTTATTTACTGCTAAATAAGACATGTTTTGTGTCTTTTCTGTTATTAGTTTATTTACTGCTAAATAAAAAAAAAGTAAACATCTTCTAAGTGTGCTAATTCCATAATTTTTTGCCGGTGTTGTAATTGGAATTGAAATAGGAATAAATTACCACATAATTACTTACAACAACAACAACAACAACAACAAAAAATCTGATTTCACATTAAATCAAAATAATCCTGCACGTGTTGGAATACAGTAAAATCAACAAACAGAAATACACGCCAACATACGAGGGTGAGTCAAAAAGTAATGCCATTTTCTTTATTTCATGTGAAGATTTTTATTTTATAATACCAAGGCCTACATTGAGACCCTAACGATGCTCAGAGCCAGAATCCGACGAGTAAGATCCAACTTGCCAATCGACAATGTCATCCTTCTGTATGACAATGCTCGACTACACACAAGCATCAGGACAAGGGAGAAAATCGCCTCATTTGGGTGGACAACTTTACCGCATCCTCCATACTCACCTGATTTAGCGTCTTCAGACTATCATCTCTTCAGTCCCATGAAAGAGGGTTTGAGAGGCAAACATTATCCCAGTGACGATGAAGTGAAATCTGCAGTGAAGAAATGGCTCAAAGATCAGTCAACAGAATTTTATGGGACAGGGATGCATGCTCTCATTCGGTGGAACAATCATATTGAGAGAAACGGCGATTATGTGGAGAAGTAGGGATGTGATCCACAGAGGACCAGCTTCATTTTGATGTATGATACATGTTCATGTGTTGGTAATTATACCTGTCCTAAACAAAATGACATTACTTTTTGACTCACCTATGTGGAGAAGTAGGGATGTGATCCACAGAGGACCAGCTTCATTTTGATGTATGATACATGTTCATGTGTTGGTAATTATACCTGTCCTAAACAAAATGACATTACTTTTTGACTCACCTATGTGGAGAAGTAGGGATGTGATCCACAGAGGACCAGCTTCATTTTGATGTATGATACATGTTCATGTGTTGGTAATTATACCTGTCCTAAACAAAAATGACATTACTTTTTGACTCACCTATGTGGAGAAGTAGGGATGTGATCCACAGAGGACCAGCTTCATTTTGATGTATGATACATGTTCATGTGTTGGTAATTATACCTGTCCTAAACAAAATGACATTACTTTTTGACTCACCTATGTGGAGAAGTAGGGATGTGATCCACAGAGGACCAGCTTCATTTTGATGTATGATACATGTTCATGTGTTGGTAATTATACCTGTCCTAAACAAAATGACATTACTTTTTGACTCACCTATGTGGAGAAGTAGGGATGTGATCCACAGAGGACCAGCTTCATTTTGATGTATGATACATGTTCATGTGTTGGTAATTATACCTGTCCTAAACAAAATGACATTACTTTTTGACTCACCTATGTGGAGAAGTAGGGATGTGATCCACAGAGGACCAGCTTCATTTTGATGTATGATACATGTTCATGTGTTGGTAATTATACCTGTCCTAAACAAAATGACATTACTTTTTGACTCACCTATGTGGAGAAGTAGGGATGTGATCCACAGAGGACCAGCTTCATTTTGATGTATGATACATGTTCATGTGTTGGTAATTATACCTGTCCTAAACAAAATGACATTACTTTTTGACTCACCTATGTGGAGAAGTAGGGATGTGATCCACAGAGGACCAGCTTCATTTTGATGTATGATACATGTTCATGTGTTGGTAATTATACCTGTCCTAAACAAAATGGCATTACTTTTTGACTCACCTATGTGGAGAAGTAGGGATGTGATCCACAGAGGACCAGCTTCATTTTGATGTATGATACATGTTCATGTTGTTAATTATACCTGTCCTAAACAAAATGGCATTACTTTTTGACTCACCTATGTGGAGAAGTAGGGATGTGATCCACAGAGGACCAGCTTCATTTTGATGTATGATACATGTTCATGTGTTGGTAATTATACCTGTCCTAAACAAAATGGCATTACTTTTTGACTCACCTATGTGGAGAAGTAGGGATGTGATCCACAGAGGACCAGCTTCATTTTGATGTATGATACATGTTCCTGTGTTGGTAATTATACCTGTCCTAAACAAAATGGCATTACTTTTTGACTCACCTATGTGGAGAAGTAGGGATGTGATCCACAGAGGACCAGCTTCATTTTGATGTATGATACATGTTCCTGTTTGGTAATTATACCTGTCCTAAACAAAATGGCATTACTTTTTGACTCCCTATGTGGAGAAGTAGGGATGCGATCCACAGAGGACCAGCTTCATTTTGATGTATGATACATGTTCATGTGTTGGTAATTATACCTGTCCTAAACAAAATGGCATTACTTTTTGACTCACCTATGTGGAGAAGTAGGGATGTGATCCACAGAGGACCAGCTTCATTTTGATGTATGATACATGTTCCTGTGTTGGTAATTATACCTGTCCTAAACAAAATGGCATTACTTTTTGACTCACCTATGTGGAGAAGTAGGGATGTGATCCACAGAGGACCAGCTTCATTTTGATGTATGATACATGTTCCTGTGTTGGTAATTATACCTGTCCTAAACAAAATGGCATTACTTTTTGACTCACCTATAGCCACAGAGGACCAGCTTCATTTTGATGTATGATACATGTAATTATACCTGTCCTAAACAAAATGGCATTACTTTTTAACTTAGCGTCGTATTTTTGACATATAATTCTCTTTCTTATTTCTTTTCTCTCTCTCCTTCTTCTACACCGTCCTTTCGTTCTCCTTACTCTCGCTCTATCATCTTTTTTCTCTCTTTTTCATACCCAACACCATCTGACTCTTGATTTTATGACTCCAGTACAAACGCCATCATTTTTTTTCTTTCTTCTTATTTGGAAACTTAAATAAAAAAGAAAACAAAAAGACAAGAGATATTCACCTTCAATAAGTTGTTATACGAAACATCCAATGATCGGAGAAGACAGAACTTTTCAATGTCTGTCACGTATTGTAATTGATTATGCGAAATATCCAGCGTCTGCAATTCAGCGCCGCCATCTTGCAAACCAGAAGTATTAATCCAGTTGATTATGACCAAGAAGAAGGGTGTGTAATCGGCGAAGAGACCCCAAACCAAATCCTGAAAGACAGACAAGAGAAGAAAAAAAACAATCACAATTATCACATACGTATTATTTCTCTGAATGTTTGAGATGAGGCTCGATGATTAGTATTATTCGTTATTCGGACTATTGTCCTCATCTTCATTGTTATCTATACAACATTTCGGCTGACGTGCCTTCTTCAGATATTTCTTGTCGGACTTGGGAATCTTCTTTTTGTAATCAGGAGCCATCGCAGAGCTTTGAACCTAATAAGGGGTTAGGCTCAAAATTCCATGATGGCTCCCGATTACGACAAGAAGGTCCCCGAGTCCGACAAGAAATACCTGAAGAAGGCCGGAGGGCACACCGGCCGAAACGTTGTACGGATAACAATGAAGATGAGGACCATAGTCCGAATAACGCAGATAATACTAATCGCATACGTATTATTTGGATTTTCGGAATATTGTCCTCATCTTATTGTTACTAAATAAGAACGCATATAAAAAGATTAGACTTATTTAAATTATATTCTAATTGGTTTCTTTTTAAAAAGAACTTATAAGATATGCACGTATATAACCTTATGGAGGTCCGTGCTGTAAGGGTTAGAGTCGTGGGAAATGAACTCGTCGATGCGAGTTCAAATCCTAGACGAGGCTGTTTGCATTTCACATAGCGCTAATACCCTTGGGAAAGGTATGCATCCAACTAGTCTCCCCCCAGATATGTGCAAATAGTAGGGCAGACTGGGCTCTTTCACCTTGGCTAGGTAACCAGTCTAGGAGAAGGAAAACTCTGAATTCAAATCTCCGCTTAAGATATTGATTTTGGAAATCATTTTTAATAGTTTGACTGTTGGTCAAAAGAGCGTCGAAAACTTTTGAAGATCTTATTATTTATTAAAAACAATGACGTCATTATTTGAAAATAAAAAGAAGAAAAGGGAGGGGATTTTAGACAAGAAGAAGAAGAAGAAAGAAGAAGAAAAGAAGAAGAAAGAAGAAAAGAAGAAGAAGAAGAAGAAAAAGAAGAAAGAAGAAGAAAGAAGAAGAAAAGAAGAAGAAGAAAGAAAAGAAGAAAGAAAGAAGAAAGAAGAAGAAGAAGAAAGAGAAAGAAGAAAAAAGAAGAAGAAGAAGAAGAAAGAAGAAGAAGAAGAAGAAGAAGAAAGAAGAAAGAAAGAAAGAAAGAAAGAAAGAAGAAGAAGAAAGAAGAAGAAAGAAGAAAGAGAAGAAGAAGAAGAAGAAAGAAGAAGAAGAAGAAGAAGAAGAAGAGAAGAAGAAGAAGAAGAAGAAGAAGAAGAAGAAGAAGAAGAAGAAGAAGAGAAGAAGAAAGAAGAAGAAAGAAGAAGAAGAAGAAGAATAAGAAAGAAAGATGAAAGATTGCTGAACAAAATTAAAAAATATTTATTAGACAAATAAAATTTAAAAAATGTAAAAAATGTTATCTTTTAATTGTCGCTTAATAAACAGAATGAACTTGTTGACCAGTGTAATTATATTCGTATCAATCTACGCCCGTATATACGATGTACGTAAATGTATGTGTAAACGTGTACGTATATGTATGTGTAAATGTGTACGAAAGTACATAGAACCTTTTTTTTTTTTTTTTAATTACTATCGCAGATGTATTTCCTTTCGTTTTTCAAATAAATAAATAAATCTCCCAGTCGAAACAAAGTGTCGGTTATTTTATCCGCCATTTATAAAAATGGCGTTAATGACCAGCGAACACAGACGTTGTTGTTATTGGGGCAAATTATTTTTTGAAAAACGGAAAATGATAGCTTAGATCTACTTTCTATGTCCTGCAATAAATTGATAAATACGCAGTCGTCGTTCGTTTGAAGAAGATACGTTGTCGGCTGCTTCAGACAATTGCATATTCTATGCCAAAATGACCGCTTGCAAAGATAAAACAAACGAACGACATTAAAACATGTGTCTAACAATTAAATTATTATATTAATATTAACTAGCAAAAAAACACCCTCCGGGCGGTGTAAAAATTGCTTTTTGGAAAGATATTGCCGAGGGGGTAGGGATAAAACAACCAAACGTTAGACATTAGAACATGTCTGAAAATTAAATTATTATATTAATATTAACTAGCAAAAAACACCCTCTGGGCGGTGTAAAAATTACTTTTTTTGAAAGATATTGCCCGAGGTTGTAGGTAAAAATTCAATATTAGAGGGTTTGTACTATAAGTAAGGAAAATGATCCAATTTGTTTAAAGGAGTAAAAAAAAAAATAAAACAATTTGAAACGGAAACTTTGTTCTGATAACTTTAAATAGATATAAGTAAGTAAAGTCGTCAGGGCGGCTTAATGTCGGTATCAGCCAGACAGCGAGGGAGTCTATCCCCTTTTCACTTGCACTAGACCAAGGAGATTATTTTCGGCGTCTGTGGTGGAGCGCCAAACCTACCATCAGCTCCTCACTTTACTGCACAGATCCCTGTGCTACTCATACGCTGAGTTGGCGAGGGCCGGTATCGAACCAGGAACCTTGTGATTCCTAGCCGAACGCTCTACCGACTGAGCTAACCCTGCCCTTTAAAATAAAACAAATATTCAAATATATAATACCATGCACGTATTTATTAAAATTTGTTTTAAAAAACAATGAGGATCGTCTAGGGTCGCATGCTTAAATTTTGAGTGTATTTATTCTATGTTATGACGATTTTGGATAATGTGACGTAAGCAGGGACATAGTGTCGATTACAGACAAATTGATACCTAATCTATGTTATCAATAGACAAGCAAAAAACACCCTCCGGGCGGTATAAAAATGTATTTTTAAAAGATATTGCCTAGGGGAGGAAGTTAAAAATTCAAGGTCAGAGAGTTTTGTATCATAAGTAAAATCATCATATTCATTAAAGGAGTAAAAAAGATAAAACAATTTGAAATGGAAACTTGGTTCTGTCCCCCTCAAATGAAATGTTACCAGTGTCTATTATTAATTATACTAGCAAATATATGCACCCTCCGGGTGCAAGTATTTAAGTTTTGATATTATAATATTACAGTTATTTCTTCTTGTAAATAAATTTCTTTTAAGATTTATCCACGAGATTTTTGTTTATATTTCTTAAGATAAAACCAAACAATTAGAAATCAATAATACCAAGCACATATTTATTAAAATAAAATTTTAAATATCAATATGCAAATTAGCCTTCTCGTTCAAACTGTAAACCGCTATTTTGTTGTATATATAAATACAATTGCATGTTATTAGTACGTAGATATGGTCAACAGTATTGATAATGTAAAACAATTTTATTAATAACTGAAGGTTTAAAAGAATGAAATCATGGAGAATTTGACGTAAATAATTAAGGGAATTGTGACTTGAGTAGTAATATAGTTTCGGTTACAGACAGAAAAACACACAATCTCCATTATAATAAGATATAATTACTTTGAATATTTTACACATAAATTTTGCAGAAAATCGTAGGTATTTATTTATTTGTAAACTTTTTAGTTAACTTATTTTTACTCAACTAAAGTGCAAGAGTAAAAAAATTTTTTTTAATTGATTACAAATTTCGAAAATATGGAGAGGGCACTCCATGGCATGTGCCAACACAACACGGGAAGTGGCAGTTACCAGTGATTAGCTCATCCGTTTGGCGATGGAAACGTGTGCTAGGGATCACTACCGACGGTGGGAGAAGTCATCGCACCTCACTAAACAGCTATCGCCCGCCTTAAGCTGGGCAGCCCCCAGTCAGTTAGGTGCTGTTCCGCCATGGTCTGCTTGCTGCACTGGGTGTACGGAGCTCAGAGCTCGGACCTCGACAGGTGGGGTAAAACAGGTTGATGATGCCCGCAAGACGGCATTCATTGACAAAGAACTCTCCCAGCTCAACATCGACGTGGCGTACCTTCAGAAAACACGCCTGGCTAAGATAGGAACGAAGCCGCCGCAGAAAAGGGAGCCATAAGGAAGGAGAGACAACAGTATCTCCAGCAAGCATCACCGTTTGTTTGCAATCACTGCACCAGAGATTGCCATTCAAAAATTGGTCTGTTCAGCCACTCATGCAGTTGCAGTTTAAAAAGGAAAAAGAAAGGGAAAAAATGGACACTACGCCATCGTCTTTAGTAGACGGAAGGATGCCAACATTTTTTTCTATTTAAAGTGATAATACAATTTTTTAATCTATTTCATAGTTTATATAGTTTTTTTATTTAGATAATGTATAATTTATTTATTACGATGAAAAGGATTTAAAGTTTGAATTATAAGGAAAAGCTTTTATTTATTTTATTGATATTAATTGTTATTTATTCTATGTATCGATGATTTTGCTAATTGGGACGTAGCAGTGACATAGTTTCGGTTACAGACAAATAGAGACCGAATCTCAATTATTAATAGATACGCGTGTTTCTAAATCTTCCGTCAGTTATCATCCTCTGGTTACAAATGAAATTGTCCAAATCGCCCAAGATGCAATGCAAAAAATATCATTCCCGATTATCTGGTGTCGCTTAATCGCAGATTTCTTATTGGTCCCATTTTATTTCACCCAATTTTTTAAATGAAGTATTCCAAATGGTCTTGCATCGCATAAATATCCAACGTAAGATTTTTTTTTTAAGTTACATGTTTGTTTTCGTAATTCTGATCTTATGTCGTCCCGGTCTACTTCTTTGATTTTCGCTTTGTTTTAGCGAGCCAGTTTCAAGTGAATTTCCGGCCCATCAGATTTTTATCGGCAAATCAATGTAAATATTATACAACATCCCCCCTTTAAGAAAAAGTGAGAGACTAATACATTTTATAAAACCACCGTTGCGGCTATACCTTATCCCAAGGAAAGGCTAAGGGAGTAAACAAATCCGGAGCTGGAGTCCCTAAGGTGGGTTGTACTGAATCTCAGTACTTCCCTGCGGCACCGTCGTTGCCAAACCGCATTGGTTCCTACCTTTCCTTTAGACCACAACGGCTGTGTGGAGAGGGAGGATCTGCTGCTTGGGCAACGGTCTATCCTCCATAACAACCTGCCCAGGCTACGTAGTTTTCCACTGCAAATTGGAGAGGACCGCCTTGCTGATAGGAAAGCAACCGGGATTGACGGCATACCAGCAGATGTCTTGAAGGCAGGTGAGCAGCGCTGCTCCAACCACTGCCCAAACTACTCTGCAGCTCCTGGGAACAAGGACACATCCCTCAGGACGAGCAGGGCGCTACCATCGTAACCTTATACAGGAATAAGGAGATCGGAGCGACTGTCACAATTACCGGGGCATTTCCCTCCTCGGCATAGTTTGAAAAGTCTTGCGCGTATTACACCAGCGCGTCTGCAGACTCTTCCATCTCTGATCTATCCAGAATCACAGTGTGGCTTCTGAGTAAACTGGGCAACCGTAGACATGATCCTCTCACTACGCCAGCTGCATGAAAACTGACAGTGTAAGCAGATGCCACTCTTCACCGCATTCATAGACTTAACGAAGGCATTCGACCTGGGCAGCCGAAGTGTACGCAGTCACTGCACCAGAAATTCAAAAATTGGACTGTTCAGCCACTCACGCAGTTGCAGATTTTTTTAAAGTGGACACTACGCCATCGTCTTTAGTAGACGGAAGGACGCCAACCATTTACCTATTCCAGAACCTGTTTATATATCTTTATCTGTTTATATATTCCAAACTGTTTCAATCTATTTATATGACACCTATATACATAGATTTTTTAAAATCTATCTATAAACGTGTCTGTATTTATATCCAATCTTCTATTTTCAAAAACGTGAGCATTACCAATAAAATGATGTCACCAATTGAGAGAGAGAGGGGGGAGAGGGGGAACAGAGAGAGGGAGATAAAGAGGAGAGGGAACGAGGAAGAGAAAGAGAGAGAGGGGAGAGAGAAAGAGAGCGAGAGAAAGAGAGAGAGCGAGCGAGAGAGAGTGACAGAGGGAGATAGAAGGGGAGAGAAAGAGGAGAGAAAGAGGAGAGATGGAAAGAGGGAGGGAGAGAGAGAGAAAGAGAGAGAGGGGAGAGGGAGAGAGAAGTGAGAGCGAGAGAGAGAGAGAGGGAGAGAGAGAGAGAGAGAGAGAGAGAGAGAGTGACAGAGGGAGAGAGAGAAGAGGGAGAGAGGGAGAGAAAGAGGGAGAGAGGGAGAGAAAGAGAGAGACAGTGACAGAGGAGAGAGGGAGAGAGAGAGGAGAGAGGAGAAAGAGGAGAGAGGGAGAGGGAGGGAGAGAGAGAAAGAGAGAGAGAGAGAGAGAGAGAGAGAGTGACAGAGAGAGAGAGAGAGCGAGAGAAAGAGAGAGAGAGAGAGAGAGAGAGTGACAGAGAGAGAGGGAGAGAAAGAGGGAGAGAGGGAAAGAGGAGAGAAGGGGGGAGAGAAAGAGAGGGAGAGAAAGAGAGAGAGTGACAGAGGAGAGAGGGAGGAGAGAGAGGGAGAGAGGAGAGAAAGGGAGAGAGGGAAAGAGGAGGGAGAGAGAGAAAGAGAAAGAGAGAGATAGAGAGAGGGGGAGAGAGAAAGTGAGAGAGAGACAGAGACAGAGAGAGAGAGAGAGAGAGAGAGAGAGAGAGAGCGCTCGAGAGAGAGAGAGAGAGAAAGAGAGAGCAAGAGAGAAGAGAGAGAGAGAGAGAGAGAGAGCAAGAGAGAGAGAGAGAAAGAGAGAGCGAGAGAGAGAGAGAGAGAGCAAGAGAGAGAAAGAGAGAGAACCATTCCAATTGGTAAAAATCTGATTAAGACAAATCAAACGCCTCATCTACATTTAGTTATTTATAATCTTGAAGCAAATTACCAATTTTTTCTCGAAGACTATTTAGTTACAAAAACACCAATAGTCAGTGACCTCACTTTCTTTATTTGAGGTCAATACTTGATCCGGTTTTTAAGTTCACTACGTACATTCTGAGAATGAGTCTCAATTTGGAAAATAGATTAAACATAATTCTGCTGAGAAAATCTTTCAGGGGGGGGGCAAAGATTTTTGGGCTAAAGAATTGTTAAATGGGCCCGAGTTTAAAAAGTATAATAATCTCTCTCTCTCTCTCTCTCTCTCTCTCTCTTCTCTCTCTCTCTCTCTCTCTCTCTCTCTCTCTTATTTTTATTTCTTTCCTTCTTGACGTCTTTTCATTGTGTTTGATTGAAACAGATTAGCGATATCGCTTCCGTACTAGGTTATCTCAGCTAGGAGACTAAACCTAATATTGATTAACAACAAAAAAGGGAACTTTGCAGTTCCAGCAGACCACAGGGTGAAGACGAAGGAAAACGAAAAGATAGACAAATACATGAACATTGCCAGAGAATTGAAAAAAAAAATAGTGGAATATGAGGGTGAAAGTGATACCAGTTGTAGTTGGTGCACTTGGAACGGTCCAAAAAAAGCTTGGGAAAAAAGACTGGAGAATCTGGAAATCAGAGGAAGAATTGAGTCCATCCAGAATATTGCTACAATCGGTTAGAATACTCAGAAGAGTCCTGTAGACCTGAGGAAACTTGTTGTCACTCAGACTCCAGCGAAAGACCATCAGCTAACGCTGGTGTGAAAAACTCTTAATAATAATAATAATAATCTTTGAAATAAAAACGAATCACCTTATCCCAGCAAGAAGACCAGACCTAGTGTTGATAAACAAAAAAGAAAGAACTTGCCAACTGGTGGATTTTGCAGTGCCAGCAGATCATAGGGTGAAGCTGAAGGAAAATGAAAAAATGTACAAATACCTGGACCTTGCCAGAGAACTGAAAAAGTTATGGAATATGAAATTCAAAGTGATACCAATTGTAATTGGTGCACTTGGAACGGTCCCAAAAGGATTGGGAAAAGTTTTGGAAAGTCTGGAAATCAGATGAAGGATTGAGACCGTCCAGAACACTGCACTGCTGCAATCTGCCAGAATACTCAGAAGAGTCCTGGAGAACTGAGGAGACTTGCTGTCACTCAGACTCCAGTGAAAGACCATCAGCTAACGCTGATGTGAAAACTCAAAAGTAGTAAATAATAATAATAATAATAATAATAATAATAATAGGGTTGGGAAGGTGATCCACTGGGAATTATGCAAGAAATTAAATTTGACCACACAACAAAATGGTATATGCATAAACCAGAATCTGTTCTTGAGAACGAAACGCACAAAATTCTCTGACTTTGAAATTAAAACGGATCACCTTATCCCAGCAAGAAGACCAGACCTAGTGCTGATTAACAAAAAAAGAACTTGTCAACTGGTGGATTTTGCAGTGCCAGCGGATCACAGGGTGAAGTTAAAGGAAATGAAAAAATTAACAAATATCTGGACTTTGCCAGAGAACTGAAAAAGTTATGGAATATGAAGTGAAAGTTATACCAATTGTAGTTGGTGCACTTGGAACAGTCCCAAAAGGATTAGAAAAGGGTTTGGAAAGTTTGGATATCAGAGGAAGGATTGAAACCATTAGAACACTGCACTGCTGCAATCTGCCAGAATACTCAGAAGAGTCCTGGAGACCTGAGGAGACTTGCTGTCACTCAGACTCCAGTGAAAGACCATCAGCTAACACTGGTGTGAAAACTCAAAAGGAATAATAATAATAATTGTCACCTCGTGGATTTTGCCATCCCGGCCGACCACCGAGTGAAAATGAAAGAAAGTGAAAAGATTGACAAATACTTAGACCTTGCCAGAGAACTGAGGAAGTTGGATAAACAGACAGACAGACAGACAGACTGATAGATAGATAGATAGATAGATATGAATAGACAGACATAAAGACACGCAGATAGATAGACAGACAGACAGACAGACAGACAGACAGACTGATAGATAGATAGATAGATAGATATGAATAGACAGACATAAAGACACGCAGATAGATAGACAGATAGACAGACAGATAGATAGATAGATAGATAGATAGATAGATAGTCAAAAAATGAGAGAGAAATCTTAAACAGCGTGCAACTAGTTAAAAGGGGTACAAATCCATGTATCGCCTTCAGTTATTATTTGGTGATCAAATTGCCAACTGTCACTTGACATAGTGTCGATCTAACGAAGCAGAAAGTTTATTATTAATCACCCCCCCACCCCACCCGTCCAACCCACCAACACCTCAACCCCTCCCCCTCTCCCCCTGTCCTCTCTTTTTGGCCTTTTCTTACAAAGTATCATATCAAGGCGATAAACCTAACCCCCCCCAGATCATTAGTGGGTAATGGAAAACTTTCATTTTCGACAATTTTTGATAGAAATCAGCCACACCCCTTTCAACGTGACAGGATCCTTATTTCTCTTTTCTCTTTTCTTTCTTTCTTTTTTTTTTCTTCTTTTTTTTTTTTTTTTTTGTAGCGTAAGGGGGGGGGGCTAATCTAGGGGCACCAGCTTTTCAGTTTCTTTATCTTTTAATTAACATACATTTCAAGCCGAGTTCTTATCTCCCCCCCCCGTCTCTCTCTCTCTCTCTCTCTCTCTCTCTCTCTCTCTCTCTCTCTCTCTCTCTCTTTCTTTCTTCTTTCTCTCTCTCTCTCTCTCTCTCTCTCTCTCTATATATATATATGTATATGTGTGTATGTATGTGTGTTTGCGTGTGTGTGTGTGTTTGCGTGTGTGTGTGCTATATATATATATATATATATATATATATTCATCTTTTAATTAACATATATTTCAAGCCGAGTTCTTATCTTCATCCCCCTCTCTCTCTCTCTCTCTCTCTCTCTCTCTCTCTCTCTATATATATATATATATATATCAAAGGAAAAGGCTTAAATAACGGTAATATTAACAGTTATAAATTTATTTCCACCAATATATATATACAATTCATCAAATTACGAATCTAACGGAATCTTACACAATATATATATATATATATATATATATATATATATACTCGGATTTTTTATTAAATTGGAGGAAGGGAAATATAGTGCTCAATTACAATTGTAAGAGCTGTATTTATTTTCATTATATTCTATAATGGCTGATTAATTACTGTCAATATGTATAATGCTTTGAAACCGACATATATATATATATATATATATATATATATATTGGTTTGGTGGTTGGGTTTGAAGGCTATCACTATGCAAGTGTAAAGAAAAATAAGGTAACTATGGTGTTGTTTGTTAACCTTTAGTTTATTCTTAATATTTCGAGATAAAAATCTCTTCGACGGAAAATTTCTGAAACTGAAGCTGTTGTTAGTGATCGTAAGTTTCAATTTCAGAAATCTTCTGTGAAAGAGATTCTCATCTCGAAATATCAAGAATAAATTAAAGGTTAACAAACAACACCATAGTTTGCTTATTTTTCTTTACACTTGCATTGTGATAGCCTTCAAAACCAACCACTAAACCAATATAAACACAATGCTTTAAGCAAATTATAAAACACTTTTATACTAAGACCCTCAGCCACCGCCTTCTAGCACATATATGATAAAAAGGGTCGGGGGGTTACCATAAGAGCAAAAGGGGCCGGACAATCATATAGGTGCTAGGGCCTTACGTGACCTACTGATTGATCAGAGGGACCTCTCCAACCGCCAGTCTAGCCAAGTAAGGGCCAAAGTGGAGTGTTGCATGTCATGGATGGCTCAGCCACCAGGATCCGTCTTTAAGCATTATATCGCTACCCATAGCCAACAGGTGACCCCATTGGATGATCTTGCCCCTATGTAGTGGTACAATCAGCATATTCTACAGCCCTTGTGGTGGAGGGGTTGGGTATCACACAAGGTACCCAAACATGATGAGAAGGAGGTAACCAGTCTAGGAGAAGGATTTGTGCTGTTAAATAAATGTTAAGTAAAAAAAAGTTTGTTTACCCAATTTTGTGATACGATTGTGTTGTAGATTTAACCATAACAGGTTCGAGCACTCCTCGAGGCCATGAATGAGGGACAGGTTGTTGTGACTTAGGTCTAAAATTTGCAGGTTTCCCATGGCTTTCACATTTACATATTCCACGTTATTATTCTGGAAAACAAAAACAGAAATAGATAAAAAATGAAAGAAGGTGCGAAAGAAAGGAGATGGAAATGAAAAAAGAAGAAAGAAAAAAAAGAAAGAAGAAAGCGATATGATATAATAAAGAAAGAAAGAAAGAAAGAAAGAAAGAAAGAAAGAAAGAAAGAAAGAAAGAGATATGATAAAGAAAGAAAGAAGAAAAGAAAGAAAGAAAGAAAAAAGAAAGAAAGAAAAAAGAAAGAAAGAAAGAAAGAAAGATAGGATATAATTAAGAAAGAAGAAAGAAGAAAGACGAAAGAAAGAAAGAAAGAAGAAAGAAATGAAAGAAAGAAAGAAAAAAGAAAGAAAAAGAAAGAAAGAAGAAAGAAAGAAGAAAGAAACAGATAGGATATAATTAAGAAAGAAGGAAAGAAAAGACTTTTATGAAAAATAAGAAAGAAAGAAAGAAAGAAAGAGGATATAATTAAGAACGAATGAATGAAAGAAAGAAAAAAATCACTAACCTTTACATCAATATATTTCAATTGGGACACGTTTGAAGACCGTCTAGCGTCAGCAACTGACAATTATTAACAGATAAGTATTGAAGATGAAGACATTGTCCTAATGTGGTCAGAGTAAAGCCATTTAGATTCTTCAAATGGACATTGGTCACCTGTAATAAATAAGTTGATAAATAAAATCCTGCAATTGACCAATCTTTCTGTTGTCTATTAGGGTAGGTCGATTTTGGAACTGCAACGTGTCCCATGTGTCAAAAGTTGCAAATTAATAAAAATAATTACCATAAAAAATATTTTTTTCTTCAAAACTTTGCCTTCGTTTGAGGAAATAGATTTCTTTTAACATTTAAACAGTTAACGTTTAAAACTTATTTTAGTATACGTTTTAAAGTATATGAATTTAAGCAAAATTTTTCAAAATTAACCAAAATTTTCAAAGTTGTAAACTATCAGGAATGCTAAAAATACCAAATACAATGTTATTTTATTAATTTTCAATATTGTTACACACGTTTATTTGTTTTTAATAGCTCGCTTGGATGTAAAATAAATAAATAAATAAATAAAAGATTTCGAAGCTCGATTTCTAAGATTTTCCCAAATGTTTCGACCTTACCAACTATCAGGTAAGGTGTGCGGCCACGAACCCTTGCTAGAAACTACAGTTGGAACGTTAATTTCATTGTTTTAATGTGTTCTACAAGAGTTTTTAAGGGTTCTTTTTACTTGCGTCACAACATAGTCAAAACAGATCAATTTGTTTGTGTTTTTCAAGGACTTTAGCGTACGTTTTAAAGTATATGAATTTAAGCAAAATTTTTAATGTTAACTAAAATTTTCAAAGTTAACCAAAATTTTCAAAGTTAACCAAAATTTTTAAAAGTATAAATTTTAACATTGTTACAGGTTAATTATTAGGTTAAAAATCAGCATATCGGAGGTGTCGGTGGTGATGAGGGCACATTTTCAATTTGAATTCTAGTTATAATATTTTATTTATTTTGTTTAAAATGACAAGATTTTTCTACTTTAAATATTGAAATTGCTAAATTTTTAACCAATTTCTTGGCTAAATGTTGCAAAAACGATCAATTTTAGTGCATTTTAGCAAACATTTCCTCAAACAATGGTGATTTTTCTGGATTATTTTGATCCGTTAAGTAGGATTCCCCCACTTACATTTTATAAAATGTGAAATGGAGATTGTGTATTTTCTGTCTGTAACCGAAACTATATTCCTACTCAAGTCACAATTCTCTTAGTTATTGACATCACATTCTCCACGATTTTATTTTTATTAAACCTCAATTATTAATAAAATGTCTTACATTATTAATACTGTTAACTATGTCTACATATAACAACATGCAATTATATTTATATATACAACAAAATAGCGGTTTACAGTGTGAACGGGAAGGCTAATTTGCATATTAATATTAAAAAATCGAATTTAATAAATATGTGCTTAGTATTATTGATTTCTAACTGTTTGGTTTTATTTTAATGAATATAAGCAAAAATCTCTTCAATGAATCTTAAATGAAATCCATTAACAAGATAAATAAGTGTCATTTTATTCTTTACTTCCTCTTTTAACTAAATACTTAAATTAGAAAAAGTAACAATGAAAGACGAGAGTGATGGAAGAGTAAGTTTCAGTTGTTCCATTTTTTATTATACTCCCTCTGTTTCAAATCTTTTATTATACTCCCTTTGTTTCAAATCTTTTTATCTGTATTCTTATTTAGTTTCATTAGCCTTTCTAATTTAATACAATATTTCATTACATTAAAACTTAAATACTTGCACCCGGAGGGTGCATATATTTGCTAGTTTTTTTAATTGCAGAATATTCTCATTTCATAAAATATTCCTTAAAAAACAGGTTTAATTATTTGATTTAAAGGTTGGCGGGGGTCAGTATCGAACCCGAAACCTTGCAGTTCCTATGCGGATGCTGTACTGACTAGCTAAACTTAATACCGATAATAAACCAAAATGAAAGTCATGGTCCTGAAATTTCTGCCTTACTTGTGTGAGCGATGTGCACTTGGTAGCAGAGAGAATCACTGTTTCGCTTAAAGGATTTGGTAGGCGTTTCTTTGATGGGGGTCGTTTTCTTTCTGTTTTCTTTTGGGTGTGGTCCTTCCTCTCCCCAATCCAAGGTTGGTTGCTTATTTTCCTACAAAGAACAAAGACGGACACAATGATATGAATACAAAATGAAAACATTTTAGATAAGAGGAAAAATAATTAAACAACAAATTAGTTTACCGTAATTATTCGTCGATAAGACGCACAATTGTTCATCTAAAAAGTTAGAGATGTGTATTATACACAATAATTATATACCGTAGAGAGAGACAGAGAAAGAAAGAGAGAGAAAGAGAGAGAGACAGAGACAGAGACAGAGAGAGAGAGAGAGAGAGAGAGAGAGAGACAACCCCCAATCGGAAAGAGACATCCGATGGTTAAATCGAACTTAACGGACCTAAATTCCACCATCGTATGTCACCCCGCCAAAAAAAAAAAATACCAAAATTCAGGGAATTAACCGAATTTAATGAAATTTTCAGTGTTGATATATTAATGAATAAAAGTTATAATGCACCAGTTATTTTATTTAAAAACTTTTACATTTTTTCAGCTCAGTTAACTTTGAACTTTGAGAATCTGTGTTACGTCTCAATGGTGAAATTTAGGTCCGTTAAATTCGATTTAACCCACCCGATGGGAGATAGCAGAGAAACCCGATAGAGATATTAAAAGGATTTCGGAAGAAGGCCCATAACACTTACCCCCAAGGGAGACAATTTTCCATCCATGCAAGTCGCCTAACATTTAAAGTCTGTCGTAAAGGCAGTAAGTTAGACTCTTCAACTTTTCCGATTTTCGTAACAGCATTCATATCTTGTTGGTCTTCGGAAGGAATGGAAATCACTGGCACACTAACGAATTTATAAAAGAAGAAGAAATTATAGAAGCAAATGCTACAAAAAAATCGTTTTTTTTTTTGTTTTTTTTTGTTTTTGTTTTTTTTTGTTTTTGTTTTTTTTCTTCAGAAATAACGGTTTTAAATATATCACTAGACACCACAGTTCATGGTTTGTTTTTGTTTTTTTTTTTATTATTTTTTCTTGGTTTTCACGTTTTGTTTGTATTTGTTTTTGTTTTTGTTTTTTTGTATTTGTTTATGCTTACAGTTGGTTTTCTTCCCATTTTTGTTTTCTATATTTTTGCAATATAAGGCTTTTTGGACCAAGTTAACTTTAAGCACCCCAGGGATGACCTGGATTCAGAAGGACATGTTTCGCTTTACACCGTCAACTTCCAGTTGTTTGTTAGGATTAAGATTAAGGTTAGGGTTAAGGTTAGGGGTTAGGGTTAGGGTTAGCAGTTAGTTTTATAATTTAAAAAAATGCGTCTAAAAATCGTCTGGTAACAAACAGCCGGATGTTGACGGTGCAAAGCGAAACATGTCCCTCTGAATCAGGTCGCCCCTGGGGTGCTTAAAAGTAACTTGGTCCTGTGTGGGTAGGTTAGAGTAACCTCCCTTTATTAAAAGTAGCTTGGAGTGACTGTCCGTAGTATTATGCAGATGTTAATGGCAGGCCGTCGATAGGGCCCTACTTAAAGACGGATGGGCGTCGCCATTTGCATTCTAGACCACGCACGTCGCATGAGACGGTCGATTCATATTACTCCTCTTACAGGTCCGACTTTTTAAATATAAGTTGTTAAACTTAAATTTATAGACTCTTCGTAGCCGGGTGGACTCACTCGACTAATCAACACCTCGAATACGTGGTTGGTTAACTATTTAAAGGCCTTGGTTGAAAGGCGTTCAGTTGGTCGAGCTTAACACGGACCAACGGACAAACGGTCAAACAAGTATTCAGCTTAACACCGAGGAACTCAAAAATGATAGGATTCAAGATATATGGACCAACGGAAAAGCATTATTGGATATTACACAACACTTATCAAACTTTATGCCACAAAGGATCTCCGCTGTAACGTGCTCTCACCAACAGCCTAAAATGGCCTCAAGAATCTTAACAATTTTTTTTCTGATGTTATTGTTCACTCCTTTTGAGTTTTCACATCAGTGTTAGCTGATGGTCTTTCACTGGAGTCTGAGTGGCAACAAGTCTCCTCAAGTCTCCAGGACTCTTCTGAGTATTCTGGCAGATTGCAACAGTCCAGTATTCTGGATGGTCATTATTATTATTATTATTATTATTATTATCTCTATGATAATAATTATTATTATTATCGGTCTCTTCTGTTATGATGCAAATGATATAAATTTATATTATTTGCATAATTTTCAAAACACTTTCTTGCCTGATGACTGCTACACAGCAAGAAACCAATGGTAGCAAAATTGTTCCAATGCAAATAAATATAAACTAAAATATTTATTTATTTATTTATTCATCTATTAACGCTCTATCAAAGATATTGAGCACTCTTCTAATAATACTGTACGTTGGATTACTACCGCTTCTTCAAGTATATATATATATATATATATATATATATATATATATATATATATATATATATATAAAAGATAACTTTGAAAGTATTGATGAATACTTACTCATCCATAATTTTCAGGTCTCCTTTTTGGATTTCATGGATCCATCTTTGTTGCATTTATCCTCCATTTTCCAAGGCGGAACACTCTCCACTTCCGGTTTCAATTCTTTTTCAATTTCTCCCTTTTTCTCAAACTCCACTTCTTCATTTCTTTCTTCTTTTTCTTTCGCACCCTCCTTCCATTTCTTTATTCGTTAGAATCCCTTCTTTTATTGTTTGTTTTTGATCCCCGGTATTTTTGCCGCAACTGGACGATACTCTGTGCATCATATGCTGGTCGTCTGCTTTGTTCTTACTGTTTTTCATTTCAGCATTAACTGACTGTCCCATCTCAACATACAAGTCCGCCATTTTACTGTCTTGATCATTTTTAATGGCTGCCTCCTTATTTCGCGCCTTTATGTCCTCCTCTGTCTCTCTCCTTTTTTGCACCTCCTTCTCTCTCTTCTGCAAAATCTCCGACTCACTCATCTTCTCCTCCTCCTTTCCCTCAACATCACTCTTTTTTTCGCCTTCTCCTCCTCCTTCTCCCCCTCGTTTTTCGTGCCCCTCTCACGTTCCACCACTTTCTCGTTTTCTTCCTCGTCCTTTCTCTTTACGCTCTCTTCTATTTCAACTCCCTCTTCGTCTCTTCTCCTCTCTTCCTTCTCCTCATTCCTCCTACTCCCTCCCATTTCGCATTTCTTTCCTTCTTTATCTTCTTTCTTCTCTCTCTCCCCTTCCTCTGCCTCTCCTCTTGTCCTTTCTCTCTCTTCTCTTTTGTCCTTTTCTTCCCTTTCTCTTTTCTCCCCTTTCTCTCTTTTCACTCGTTCTTCCACTTCCTTTCTTTGCCACTCTTTTTCTTCTTCTTTTTTTGATTCCTCCACCTCTCTCTTCCCTCTCTCCTCCTCCTCCGCCTCTTTCTTTATATTCTCTTCTTTTTCTTCTCTCTTCCGTCTCTCTTCTTTCTTTCTTTCCTCTTCTGCTCCTTTTTCTTTCTCTCTTCTTCTCTCTTTCTCTTTTCTTCTTCTTCTTTCCTCTTTCTATTTTCTTCTTCTTTCTTCTTCTTTTCTTCCTCTTCTTTTTTCTTTCTCTCTTCCTCCTCTTTCTTTCTTTGTTCCTCCTCCGCCTTCTTCTTCTTTCTCTCTTCCTCTGCCTTCTTCTCTTCCTTCTCTCTTTTTCTCCTCTCTATCTCCTTGTTTTTCATTTCCTCTTCTTTCTCTCTTTTTATCCTTTCTTCTTCCTTTAGTCTTATCTTTTCTTTTTCTTCTTCAATTTTTCTCCTCTCTCTTCTTCTTTTTTCTCTTTCTTCCTCCTCCTCTTTCTTCTTCTTTTCTTCTTGCCTTCTTTCCTCCAAAACAATTCTGTACCGTTTCCTCATTCTGAAAAAGTCAAAAATACATTTTAAAATCATTCTCATAATTATTTACATATTCTTAAGATTGCGTAATCTGGTCACATAATTTATGTATACGTATGCAGGGATATATGTTGTGGCAGAAATACCTCCCACATTTTAAACTGACACCTATGTGGTGTGAGAGAACTTAGGCAAGTGGTAATAGTAGCTCCATTTAGCTAATATCTAAAAGACCCTAAAAATGATTTTGAAAAGAAACACTGATAACATAGATGTTGTGGCAGAAATACATTCCACATTCCAAACTGTCACCTGTGTGGTGAAAGTGAAGTTAGGCAAGTGGTAATGGTAGCTACATCTAACTAAGTTTTTAACAGGGTTTTTTTTTCCAGATACAATCATAGCTTGGACCATTCAACACTGGTGAATCAGAACTTGAAGAAGATATCTCCACACTCAATGGGAAACTCCTGAAATCGGTGAAACAATTCACGTATCTGGGGAGTAATATCTCATCAACAGAAAGCGACGTCAATGCACGTATAGGTAAGGCATGGGCTGCTTTAAACAAATTGTCAGTGATGTGGAAGTCCGATCTTGCTGACAAATTAAAGCGAAAATTCTTCCAGTCGTAGTTGTATCAGTGTTACTGTATGGCTGCACTACCTAGACTCTAACGAAGCGCTTGGAGAATAAGCTAGATGGGACTTGCACGAAAATGCTGCGTGTAATATTAAACAAGACATGGAAACAACACCCACGAGAAAATACTGTGTGGCCACCTGCCCCATATCACACAAGCATTCGTGTGAGGCGAACAAGACAAACTGGGCACTGCTGGAGAAGCAAGGATGAACTCATAAGTGACGTTCTTCTGTGGAAACCAACACATGGGCGCACCAGAGTGGGTCACCCTGCAAAGGCGTACATAGATCAGCTCTGCGATGATACTGGATGCTGTGCAGAGGACCTCCCGGGGGCAATGAATGATAGGGAATGATGGCAAGAGATTGTCATGGATATCCACGCTGCCAGCGCGATAGGATGATGATGATGATATAATACGAGAAGTGGCTACCCGGCGTCGCCTGGGTAGAGGGCGTTTTTTTAGTTAGTCTCGCAGATCCATTATTACTTATCGCGAGTGAGATCCTCGCTGGTTGCCCCATAAAAATCCCCACGGAAATATAGAACAATATAGTAAGAAATTTCCATTCAATGATTTACAATTTTTTTAAATAAGATATAAATGAGGCGATTAATTCATTCAATCAATATTAGATTTCAAAGTGAAAAACAAACATGCAAAAAAAGATAAACAAAATAACATGCAAATGACTTTCCCTTCTGTTACTTTTCAAATTTGAATTTTTAAATATCTTCCCAAATATAAATCAAATCTTCATTGTTTTTGCTCAAAAAGCAAACTCTATTGATAGTGAATATGTATATATATATATATACATATTTACTCTGTCATTAATTGTTTTATTTTCGTAGTTTCTCCAGGACATATATACATACATACATACACACAATTGCCCTTTATAAATGTACTAGAAGCGGCTACCCGGCGTTGCCTGGGTAGAGAGGGATTTATTTAAAGTCGGTCCTGCACATCTATTATTACTGAACCGTGAATTGGATCCTCGTAGGATGCATGTAGGGATTCTTCTCTACACCAAAAAGATTTTGCATTGATCCATAGATAGATAGATAGATATATATATATATATATTTTCGTATTACCCGATGAATGCTCTAAGCAAGAAACCGCTGGTTGTAATATATATATATATATATATATATATATATATATATATAGAGAGAGAGAGAGAGAGGGGGGGAGAGATAATGAACAGACTGTGATAGATAGATAGATAGATAGATAGATAGATAGATAGAACTATTATATTTATAGAACCAAATATATAACAAAGAACCATTTGTATGAATATGAAAGTCTTCATGGTCTGAAGATTTTAACCATAAATTCATTATTTAAAATAAAAAGCTCAACAAAAACTGTTAATCATTTTGGGGGTAATGGTATAATTCTTACCTGAACATTCTGACGACCGATTGAATTTTAATGGCCGACTTCATTTCCCGCTTCTTTTTTTCTTCTTGTTGAATTTGTGTCAAAATGTCGGCTGTTTCTCTCTCTTTCTCCATCAATTCTTCTAATTTCTGGATATGAATCTGGAATCAAATTCAAAGATCGTTTCTTCATCCACATATATAAAATAAAAAAACATCATCACAGAATATGTAATAACAGGGATGTACAATTTCACTCACGTTACAATAAGGGGGACCATTTTAACATTCTAATTCTAATATTCCTAGATTTTTTTTTTTTTTCACAGTTTAATCTTTAGGTTTTGCAAAAAAAGGTTTAAGAATTTTAAATTTCGCTGAGCCTTCGGCTCACGGTCAAAGTACTCTCAACACAACGGTTCTCGTTCGATCACCAAAGTTAAGCAGCGTAGCGGCTGATTAGTACTTGGATGAGGGACCGCTTGGGATCTCCCGGTACTGTAAGTCACCTTTATTTTTCAAATTTACAGCGGTTTCACTGTTTCATTTTTAAGTTTTGCAAAAAAAGGTTTAAGAATTTCAAATTTCGACAAGCTTTCGGCTTAGGGTCAAAGCACGCTGAACACACCGGTTCTCGTTCGATCACCAAAGTTAAGCAGCGTAGCGGCTGATTAGTACTTGGATGGGGGACCGCTTGGGATCTCCCGGTACTGTAAGTCACCTTTATTTTTCAAATTTACAGCGGTTTCACTGTTTCATTTTTAAGTTTTGCAAAAAAAGGTTTAAGAATTTCAAATTTCGACAAGCTTTCGGCTTAGGGTCAAAGCACGCTGAACACACCGGTTCTCGTTCGATCACCGAAGTTAAGCAGCGTAGCGGCTGATTAGTACTTGGATGGGGGACCGCTTAGGCTCTCCCGGTACTGTAAGTCACTTTTATTTTTCAAATTTACAGCGGTTTCACTGTTTCATTTTTAAGTTTTGCAAAAAAAGGTTTAAGAATTTCAAATTTCGTTGAGCTTTCGGCTTACGGTCAAAGCACGCTGAACACACCGGTTCTCGTTCAATCACCGAAGTTAAGCAGCGTAGCGGCTGATTAGTACTTGGATGGGGGACCGCTTAGGATCTCCCGTACTGTAAGTCACTTTTATTTTTCAAATTTACAGCGGTTTCACTGTTTCATTTTTAAGTTTTGCAAAAAAAGGTTTAAGAATTTCAAATTTCGTTGAGCTTTCGGCTTACGGTCAAAGCACGCTGAACACACCGGTTCTCGTTCAATCACCGAAGTTAAGTAGCGTAGCGGCTGATTAGTACTTGGATGGGGGACCGCTTGGGATCTCCAGGTACTGTAAGTCACCTTTATTTTTCAAATTTACAGCGGTTTCACTGTTTCATTTTTAAGTTTTGCAAAAAAAGGTTTAAGAATTTCAAATTTCGTTGAGCTTTCGGCTTACGGTCAATGCACGCTGAACACAACCGGTTCTCGTTCAATCACCGAAGTTAAGTAGCGTAGCGGCTGATTAGTACTTGGATGGGGACCGCTTGGGATCTCCAGGTACTGTAAGTCACCTTTATTTTTCAAATTTACAGCGGTTTCACTGTTTCATTTTTAAGTTTTGCAAAAAAGGTTTAAGAATTTCAAATTTCGTTGAGCTTTCGGCTTACGGTCAAAGCACGCTGAACACACCGGTTCTCGTTCAATCACCGAAGTTAAGCAGCGTAGCGGCTGATTAGTACTTGGATGGGGGACCGCTTGGGATCTCCAGGTACTGTAAGTCACCTTTATTTTTCAAATTTACAGCGGTTTCACTGTTTCATTTTTAAGTTTTGCAAAAAAAGGTTTAAGAATTTCAAATTTCGTTGAGCTTTCGGCTTACGGTCAAAGCACGCTGAACACACCGGTTCTCGTTCAATCACCGAAGTTAAGTAGCGTAGCGGCTGATTAGTACTTGGATGGGGGACCGCTTGGGATCTCCAGGTACTGTAAGTCACCTTTATTTTTCAAATTTACAGCGGTTTCACTGTTTCATTTTTAAGTTTTGCAAAAAAAGGTTTAAGAATTTCAAATTTCGTTGAGCTTTCGGCTTACGGTCAAAGCACGCTGAACACACCGGTTCTCGTTCAATCACCGAAGTTAAGTAGCGTAGCGGCTGATTAGTACTTGGATGGGGGACCGCTTGGGATCTCCAGGTACTGTAAGTCACCTTTATTTTTCAAATTTACAGCGGTTTCACTGTTTCATTTTTAAGTTTTGCAAAAAAAGGTTTAAGAATTTCAAATTTCGTTGAGCTTTCGGCTTACGGTCAAAGCACGCTCAACACAACGGTTCTCGTTCAATCACCGAAGTTAAGCAGCGTAGCGGCTGATTAGTACTTGGATGGGGGACCGCTTGGGATCTCCAGGTACTGTAAGTCACCTTTATTTTTCAAATTTACAGCGGTTTCACTGTTTCATTTTTAAGTTTTGCAAAAAAAGGTTTAAGAATTTCAAATTTCGTTGAGCTTTCGGCTTACGGTCAAAGCACGCTGAACACAACGGTTCTCGTTCAATCACCGAAGTTAAGTAGCGTAGCGGCTGATTAGTACTTGGATGGGGGACCGCTTGGGATCTCCAGGTACTGTAAGTCACCTTTATTTTTCAAATTTACAGCGGTTTCACTGTTTCATTTTTAAGTTTTGCAAAAAAAGGTTTAAGAATTTCAAATTTCGTTGAGCTTTCGGCTTACGGTCAAAGCACGCTGAACACACCGGTTCTCGTTCAATCACCGAAGTTAAGTAGCGTAGCGGCTGATTAGTACTTGGATGGGGGACCGCTTGGGATCTCCAGGTACTGTAAGTCACCTTTATTTTTCAAATTTACAGCGGTTTCACTGTTTCATTTTTAAGTTTTGCAAAAAAAGGTTTAAGAATTTCAAATTTCGTTGAGCTTTCGGCTTACGGTCAAAGCACGCTGAACACAACCGGTTCTCGTTCAATCACCGAAGTTAAGTAGCGTAGCGGCTGATTAGTACTTGGATGGGGGACCGCTTGGGATCTCCAGGTACTGTAAGTCACCTTTATTTTTCAAATTTACAGCGGTTTCACTGTTTCATTTTAAGTTTTGCAAAAAAAAGATTTAAGAATTTCAAATTTCGTTGAGCTTTCGGCTTACGGTCAAAGCACGCTGAACACACCGGTTTTCGTTCGATCACCGAAGTTAAGCAGCGTTGTGGCTGATTAGTACTTGGATGGGGGACCGCTTGGCAACTCCAGGTACTGTAAGTCACCTTTATTTTTCAAATTTACAGCGGTTTCATTTTCACTGAAGTTAAGCAGTGTAACGCCTGCTTATTATTTGGACTAGTATTGACTAAATGCTAATAATAGTAATTTGTGTTTGCTTAGACTGAACAGAACTTTTTTTTTAAATCATATGTAAAAATTATTTTTTTTATAGTCTTTAAAAAAGAATTTTATAATTTATAAACTGTATCAGTAAAAATGGTGTATTTTTGCCGGGTTTTTTTTTTTTTTTTTTCTTGAAGTTGTGCTCTACCTAGGCTCTGTTCTTAAGGGAAAAAAATAAAATAGATAACAATTTACAATTTTAAATGTTTTTATAAGTGTTATATATCTCCAGTTTAGCTCAGTCGGTAGAGAATCGGCCTCAGCAATCGCAAGATTTCGAGTTCGATACCAGTACCCACCACCTCAACTACATTAGTGACACAGCTTGGGTACTTTGATCTGTGCGGTACAGAGAGGAGGAGTTGACAGTAGATATGGCGCTCCACCTCAGCATAAATGATCTAGTGCTGCTCGGGTAGAGAACCGGCCTCAGCAATCGCAAGATTTCGAGTTCGATACCAGTACCCGCCACCTCAACGCATGAATAACACAGCTTGGACACTCTGATCTGTGCGGTAAAGAGAGGATCTAACAGGTGTGGCGCTTCACCTCCGCAAAAATAATCTAGCACAAGGGGGATAGACTCCCTCGCTGTCCTGTTGACACAGATAATAGGCCACTACACCAACTTTACTTTTTTATATATACTAGCAAATATATGCACCCTCCGGGTGCAAGTATTTAAGTTTTGATATAATAAAATATGATATTAAATTAGAAAGGCTAATGAAACTGACTAAGAATGCAGATAAAAAGATCTGCAACAGAGGGGGTATAATCGAAAAATAGAACAACTTTGAAACTAACTATTCCATCATTTTGCATTACTCCCGTCTTTCATTGGTAAAATTTCTTAATTTAACTATTTAGTTAAAATAGGAAGTAAAGGATAATATTACAGTTATTTCTTCTTGTAAATATTTTTTTTAAAGATTTATCCACGAGATTTTTGTTTATATTACTTAAGATAAAACCAAACAATTAGAAATCAATAATACCAAGCACATATTTATTAAAATAAAATTTTAAATATCAATATGCAAATTAGCCTTCTCGTTCAAACTGTAAACCGCTATTTTGTTGTATATACAAATACAATTGCATGTTATTAGTGCATAGATATGGTCAACAGTATTAATAATGTAATACAATTTTTATTAATAACTGAAGGTTTAAAAGAATTAAATCATGGAGAATTTGACGTAAATAATTAAGGGAATTGTGACTTGAGTAGTAATATAGTTTCGGTTACAGACAGAAAAACACACAATCTCCATTATAATAAGATAAAAGTTTTTTGAAAAAGTTTAAAGAAAGGGGGAAGTGCTGTCGTACTGAAATTTGTGCCTGGATACAACAAAAGAAGTTTTCTTCGCCTATCGTAGGGATACGTAACGAGATACCCACTGAGAATATTCCTGCCTTAAAAAAAACGTTAGGTGGTGATAACTGAAAAAACGTAAATGCAATATTTTACTCCCTGTTTTGATTTTTTTTTTTTTTTGTAATTTTCTTCGGAATTATTTTAATTTATTTATTTCCAACAATCAATTACAAATAAAAAAAATCAAAATATGTTTATATTTTTTTTTATTTTAACTAAAAACATCAACTAGGGACTTCATACGTAGCTGTTGTTTTTAGTTAAAATAAAAAAAGAATATCTAAATATTTTTATTTTTTATTTGTAATATTGATTGTTGGAAATAAATATATTAAAATAAAAATACCGAAAAAAATGTTTTGGTTTTTTTATTTGTAATTGATTGTCGAAAAAAAAATGAAAATACCGGAAAAACAAAGATATTTTTTTAGCGGATTGAAGGCGTTTTTATTGGCAAATTATTTTTTTCAATGATTTGAATGCATTAAAAGTAAGTCATATTTTTATCGACAAGTAAATGTAAATATTTAGCCCCACCCCCCTTAAAATATTTTAAAGAGGGGGAGGGTTAAAATATTTATATTTACTTGTCGAAAAAAGACTGGAGGGGGTAAAATATCGCAGTTACGCTTTTTCAGCTATTACCGCCTAGCGTTTTTAAGGCAGGTGGCCGGGACGCAATTCTGCGAATAGCACCTTTATTGTTTTTATTCATATTTAATTACAACCTAACTTCAACAGGAATTTTTTTTAAATATATAAAAAAAATAAAAATCAAGGGGAATAACTCTGATTTATGTAAATGTGATTAATTCCCTTGGATGCATATTGTTGTGAATAATATAGAATTAAGAAAATGCAAAACATGTTTAACACTTTTCCCACTTTAAACCGCTCACAGCGGCTCGCCGAAACACTGCGACCCTACCATAAATCGCTGGCAGTGGCTTTTGCACGTGTTATTTGTTTACATTGAAAAATCACTACGTGAACAATATCAATGAGACTTTATTTGAATAGAATGAGTGCTTAGGTGAATAGACAATGAACTTTGAAATACAGGTAAAAAATACCAAGAAAATTAGGTTCAGTCGTGGAGGAAATTTGGTTGGCAAAGAGTTAAACCGCCCACAGCAGCTCTCCCACCACTGTGATCCTACCGTAAACCGCTAGTAGCGGCTCTCGCGCGTGTCACTTGTTTAGAGCAGAAGGACTAAGATTACAATAATGATAGGACTTTATTTGAATAGAATGAGTTGTGGGGTGAATAGATAATGAACCTTGAACTACCCCATCATACAGGTAAGAACATTTGGTTCAAATTTGGGGAAATTTTGTAGGCAAAGAGTTAAGTATTTCCAAATGTTATACACAAATATTTGCAGATGATACAAAAATATATTCAACTGTTACTGATCAAAATGATACTGATAAAATCCAAACTGACATTAACAATTTTGTAGATTTGTCTGATAATGGCAAATGAGATTCAATACAGCTAAATGTAAGGTATTTCACGTAAGAAAAATCATTCAAAAACATGTATACTCTATAAGAAAAAATTCTCTAATGAAAAAGAAATACTAAAAGATACAGAGTTAGAAAAAGACGTTGGTGTGAATGTGGACCCTGAATTAAAATGTTCAAAACACATAGAAATACAAGTAAATAAAGCAAACAAGATATTAGAATTAATACGAAGGTCATATGAATACATGGATAAAGAAATGCTGAAAAATTTATTCATTGCATTGGTAAGACCTCATTTGGAATTTGCTAATTTGGTTTGGAGTCCAAGACTAATCAAGGACATAAAACTCATTGAGGGAGTTCAAAGGAGAGCTACTAAAGTAAGGAATGATTTAAAACAAACCTTTCGTATGAAGAAAGACTTAGGAAGATTGACTTACCAAGTTTGGTTTATCGACGTACAAAAGGGGATATGATTGAAGTCTACAAATATACCCATGGATTTTATTCAACGAACTTCGATCTACTAAACATTGCTCAAAATATCAATACCAGGGGTCATAGATTAAAACTCTTTAAAAAATTTGTAAAGCAAATGCAAGACAAAATTATTTTAGTAACAGAATGGTGAATACATGGAATAAACTACCATCATCAATAGTGAATGCCCCATCTCTAAACTCCTTTAAGGCAATGTTAGATAATCTGTGGAAAGATTATGAATATTCTGTGGAATTAAGATGAATGTTTATAAGGAACAGCTGACAGGTCTCAGACCTAATATACTAGCTGAAAAAGATATTATTATTATTATTATCATTTACTCCTTTTGAGTTTTCACATCAGCATTAGCTGATGGTCTTTCACTGGAGTCTGAGTGACAGCAAGTCTCCTCAGGTCTCCAGGACTCTTCTGAGTGCAGTATTCTGGATGGTATCAATCCTTCCTCTGATTTTCAGACTTTCCAAACCTTTTTCCAATCATTTTGGGACCGTTCCAAGTGCACCAACTACAACTGGTATCACTTTCACTTTCATATTCCATAACTTTTTCAATTCTCTGGCAAGGTCCAGATATTTGTCCATTTTTTTCATTTTCCTTTAGCTTCACCCTGTGATCTGCTGGCACTGCGAAATCCACCAGTTGACAAGTTCTTTCTTTTTTGTTTATCAACACTAGGTCTGGTCTTCTTGCTGGGATAAGGTGATCCGTTTTTATTTCAAAGTCCCAGAGAATTTTATGCATTTCGTTCTCAAGAATAGATTCTGGTTTATGCATATATTATTTTGTTGTATGGGTCAAAATTTATTATTATTATTTACTCCTTTTGAGTTTTCACATCAGCATTAGCTGATGGTCTTTCACTGGAGTCTGAGTGACAGCAAAGTCTCCTCAGGTCTCCAGGACTCTTCTGAGTATTCTGGCAGATTGCAGCAGTGCAGTGTTCTGAATGGTTTTCAATCCTTCCTCTGATTTCCAAACTTTCCTAACCCTTTTCCAATCCTTTTGGGACTGTTCCAAGTGCACCAACTACTTATTATTATTATTATTATTATTATTATTATTATTATTTCTTCTTCTTCTTCTACCAATTTATTAATACGCATGAAGTTAAACAAGTCATCCGGCTTAGCTTGGAGAAACTAACTCCACAAATGTATTTTAATATTTTACTTCTAACAGAAGTTTTGGCGCAAAATACTAAAATCCTAACAGACAGGCCGGGACCAGTTCCACAAGGGGACCAGTTCCACGAGGTAGTGACTTAAAAAGCTCTCCAAGAAATCACCTTAAGATACCATATATCTTTACCAGCACAACGGTAAGTCCCTTAAACTCAACTTTATACACAGGAAAGACATTGTTTTGTTTGTTCTTTAATAAATAGTTAGAATTAAACTAAGTTTTAATTCATTTATTTGTTGCCGTTAGCCTTAGAATTAAATGCTAGACTAACACAATATGTGGAATTAAGATGAATGTTTATAAGGAACAGACCCAAATACTAGCTGAAAAAGATATTATTATTATTGAATGATATGTATTCTATGTATTTGCGAGTCCTGTATTAAAGTCTTTTTAAAAAAAAGTTCAGATCTCCCCAACCTGTTGTGTTTCCAATTCATCCTTCACTTGATTCTGATGATCCTCTTCCCACTGACACATGGCTACTGCCTTGGCCTAAAAAAAAAGAATTATAAGACATGACAAAATATCTGTTACATAATTGGGATCAAGTCTTCAATAAGCACCCTGGCTTCTCAAGGTTCAGATTTTAACTCGCCACCAGTAAGTTTCACTTCAAACATAATTATAAACAAACTGACAATTTTTAGCACTTATATTGTATCTGACAAAACAAATTTTGTGTAATACTATGTCTGAACAACATCCTTTTATTCAAATAAACATAAAAAAATATTTTGTAAATAAAAACTGTCTGTATTTCACTTCTTAAAAGATAAAAAAAACTATTTTAGTATAAAAACGTTTATCGTAAGTGTTGAAAAATAAAATTGATTTTTACAATTTATAAAATTTGTTTTTATCAGATACAATAATTTACAAATATTTATACAAATATACAGATATTTTATTTAAATATTCAGATCATGTCACCAATAAGCACCCTAGCTTCTCAAGTTATTGAAAGGTTCACATTTTAACTCATCACCGGTAAGTTTTACTTCAAACATAATTATAAACAAATTGACAATTTTTTTCACTTATATTGTATCTGACAAAAACAAATTTTGTGTGACTCTATTTTTGAACAGCATCATTTTATTTAAATAAACATACAAAATATTTTATAAATAAAAACTGTCTGCCTTCCTCTTCTTATTATATAAAAACCCCATCTATGGGTTAAATAGAAAAACATGAGTTCATAAACAAAATTGAGTATCCATTAAGAATGAATTTATTTCAAAACTTTATTGGCATTAAATGACCCACTAAGGTTGATATGCCGTAAAACAAACCAAACCAAACCAAACCAAATAAATAAAAACGATTTTAATATAAAAACATGTCTTAATTATTTTTTTTTAATTTATTGTAAGTGTTGAAAAATAAACTTGATTTTCACAATTTGTAAAAATTTGTTTTTGTCAGATACAAATATTTACAAATATTTATACAAATATACAGATATTTTATTAAAATATTTGTATAAAGCTTCTAGTATTTGGAGTTTTTGATCATTTTTTTCTTTGTGCAGAATGTGTGTATTTTCCGTTAGAATATTTCGGTAATTAGAGTGGGGGCATGAATATAATTTTAGGTGTTGTGAAATGGAGCTATTATCTGTTAAATGGAGAGTTAGACGGCGTGACAATGTCGTTAAGGTAAAACCGATGTAGGTATTTTCATTTTTTGGGAGATTGCAATCTCCCAAGGGACATTTAAATTTGTATACTACATTGGTCTCATTAAGCTGACTTGTCTGGGGAAAGGAGTTGTTGCGGGTAAGATCATTAAACAGGAGACCTGCCTTTTGTTTAATTCCACATGTATAAATATATATATATATATATATATTATATAATATATTTTCTGTATGTTCATTGAGTATGGAGTACCCCTTCATAATTTGTACTTACCTCTTTCACATGTTGGCATTGTATCTTCTCATTTTCTAATTGTGCAAAATTCTCTTTCCTTTCACAGTCTAATCTGTCAGAATTATCATTCATTTCTTTGTATCTTTGTGATTGTTGACCAAGGAGTCTTTCATAAGTGTCGTCCGTCTCGGTCAATTGGAGCTGTAGCATTTTTGTCAAATCAGATATCTGTTCGCTATGCCTGGGAGGATTTCATCTCCTTAAAACAAAAGAGAATTTTTTAAAAATCTAAAAGCTGAAGCCTTGAAGCCAATTTTCTTGTTCACCACACAATAGCTGATAATATTCGGGATCTACTGAGTATGAATTCTACTGTAGTTAGAATGTCTGACCCGACTTAGAATCTTCCTTTCTTTTCATCATCAACGACACTTACCTGCCAGATGGCTCCAACTCATTACCAATCTTAAACACAAAAAATCTGGTCACTTTCAAGAAGCTGGCTATCTCTGTTGGCAGTTAGCATCATGTTAGTGCTCATCCAAAATAGAAATGTGTTGGTGGATTATTTTAGGTATATATGGTATGCTGCAATCCACCACTTGAATTTATAGACTAAGTGAGGTCATGTGGTTTAAACCCCAGCCAATCAACAGCCCCAATATGTGGTTGGTTAACTATTCAATCGCTGATATTGACAGCCATTCATTTGCATTTTATTCGACACTGACAAACGGACCTGCAACACCAAGGAACAACTGAAGTCTCATACCCAACATTAAGGAACACCAAGGAGCAGCCAAAGGTTTCTTTATTAAGGATCGCACTCTGCTTAATACAAGGGATCTTTGCTGGAGAGTGCTTTTGCTTGAAGCCTAAGGATGGCCACAAAAATCATAACATGAAGATATTTAAAAATGAGAATTTAAATATTAAGAGAAGGGATAGACATTGGTGGCATTTGTGATTAAAACATAAACAAATCAATTATGGAAGACCAAAACAATCTATGGATCTGCAAGACTAAATTTATTCATCCACATTCAACCCAGGCAATGCTGGGTAGCTGCTTTGGACCAGGTATCCAATAGGCACCCCAGCTGGGAGCTGTTTTGCAAAGAACACCTTTTGCTTTTCACCGTAAACTCCCGGTTGTTTGTTTACAAAAAACGGACGTTTTTTTTGTGTTTTTTTTATTAGAATTTCTAAGATTTTTAAAAAGTTTGTTCACGTATATTTACAACCCAAAGGCACGTTTTTATACTAAGATATTTTTACGATTTTAATAAAAAAAACATTAGTTATTTTATGTTGTTGTTAATTCAATAGAAAATTCTTTTTAATTATAAAACTTTAAACGAAAACCACGTTTTTATATTAAAAGACATATTTTTATATTAAAATAGTTTTTATTTGATCAGAAAAGAAATGCAGATATGTTTATTGAAATGAAAAAGTTTTTATTTACAAAATATTTCTTATGTTTATTTAAATAAAAAGATGTCGTTTGGAAATGATATCACACAATTTATAAAGTTTATTTTTCATGCGCCTCTCATACGACAACCGGAAGTGTACAGTGAAAATCAAAAGGTGTTCTTTTCAAAACAGCTCCCAATTGGGGTGCCTATTAGATACTTGATCCGCTGCTTCAAGTAAACATATAAAATATAAATTCTCAAGAAATTTAGAATTTGGTGCTTACCAACTTCATACTCATCAGTATCATTTTCAGTGGGTCGTTCAGTCAAGAATAGTTGATCCTTTTCAAGGTCATTAGTCTGATTGTAGTTATCCCCCTTGAATGTGTCAGATAAACAAATTTTCAAAAGTTCAAGATCCCCAGCATCATCTTCATCCTGAAAAGATTAGAAAAATAATAAGGACCATATATGACCTTTAGGCACCCCTTTTTGATTTCGATTAAGAAAGGACATGTTTTTCATTTTCACCGTCAATATCCAGTTGTTTTATCAGACGATTTTTAGATTTTCTTTTTAAATTATAAAACTCACCCTTAACCCTAACCCTAACCCTAACCCTAAACCCTAACCCTAAACCCTAACAAACATGTCCTTTCTTAATCGAGATCAAAAAGGGGTGCCTAAAGGTAATATGGTCTAATAATAAATTCTTTTTTTTTATAAATTGAATTCAGAGTTTTGCTTCTCCTAGACTGGTTGCCTAACCAAGGTTAAAGAGCCCAGTGAAATAGATCACTAAGTAGGCCTGAGTCTATTCTAGTAGTGACCAGGTTTGAATTCAGAGTTTTCCTTCTCCTAGACTGGTTGCCTAACCAAGGTTAAAGAGCCCAGTGAAATAGATCACTAAGTAGGCCTGAGTCTATTCTAGTAGTGACCAGGTTTGAATTCAGAGTTTTCCTTCTCCTAGACTGGTTGCCTAACCAAGGTTAAAGAGCCCAGTGAAATAGATCACTAAGTAGGCCTGAGTCTATTCTAATAGTGACCAGGTTTGAATTCAGAGTTTTCCTTCTCATAGACTGGTTGCCTAACCAAGGTTAAAGAGCCCAGTCTGCCCTACATTAGTGAAATAGATCACAAAGTAGAACTGAGCCTATTATAGGAGATTTAACAGCGGAGATTTAACAGGTTTGAATTCAGAGTTTTCCTTCTTCTAGATTGGTTGCTTAACCAAGATTAAATAGCCAAGTTTGCCTTACTATTTCCCAATAGTCAGAGGGGGAATAGTTAAATGCATACCTTTCCCTTTTTTATAACCAGGCCAAGTTTCATATTAATTCCAAATAGTTTATAGCTTTTTATTTTGTTTTACCATTTGTCTTCCCGTCTTTCAATTACTGATTTTATGTTGATATCTTTTTCAATTCTTTCTATGATGGTGAAACCCAAATTGAGGTTTAGGGACTGTCTCAAGGACACTTTGAAGAATACTGCCATCACTGTGGAGAACTGGGAGAAGTTATCAGACCTTGCTGGAGAACCACCATCCAATGGTTTGTGAATGGATTTGAGTCCAGCTAGATTTCAAAAGTTGAAATGGGTTTTTAGAAAGGGTGAATTTCACTCCAGCACCACTTAAAGTGAAGAAGTTCCAACATATAGTTTATGTGGAAGAGTATGTCTCTCAATGACTGGTCTGGTGAGCCATTTGAGAAAAAAAATTTATATTTGATTCTGTGTTGATAGATGTTTAGTCGAAAGTAAAATGGTCATTATATGAAGCAATCATGCAAGGTTAATATTAAGATAAACTGGTTCAGTTCAGGTGTCCATCACCCCAGAGAGTATCTGCACTCTCGTCTAAAAGAAATAACAATTGAATTTATTTCCCTGAAGTGCTTCAAAAAGGAGAATGGCAATGAACCTAGGCTATTTTTTGGCACCACTTTAAACCTTACATTCATTTTAAAATAAAATCAGTTTTTTTTTTTCCAAGGCAATAAGAAAGAAAAATAGAAAGAAAAAAAAATACAAAGAAAGAAAGAAAGAAAGAAAGAAAGAAGGAAGAAAGAAAAGGAAAGAAAAAAAGAAAAATACAAAGAAAGAAGGAAAGAAAGAAAGAAAGAAAGAAAGAAAGAAAAGAAAGAAAGAAAAATGTAAAAAAAAAGAAAAAAAAAACAAATAACAAACAAAAATGTAGAGAAGAAAGAAAAAAAAAAAACAGATAAATAAGGAGACAAGAAAGAAAGAAAAAAGAAAAAGAAAGAAAGAAAGAAAAAAAAGAAAGGAGACAAGAAAGAAAGAAGAAAAAATCAGAAAGGAAGAAAGAAAGAAAAACATTGAGCGAAGAAAGAAAGAAAGTAAGCAAAGTGAAACATCCTGCTGAACCACAAACAATCTGGTTCTTTTCTGATGAAAAAAACTTTTGCCAAGATCAAAAGCACAACACACAGAATAACAGATGGCTTGCATATAGTCCAAGGGCCACTCCTTGTGTCATGCAGACTAAATTTCCCCAAACTGTGATGGTTTTCAGATGTGTGTCCTCTGAGGGTGATGTGATGCCTCCGCATTTTTTCAAAGTGGGTATCAGGTTGAATTCATATGCCTACATGGAGTTGCTAAACACTGTAGTCAAGCCCTGGATAGCAAGGGTAGCCAATGGTAGGCCCTATGTATGGCAGCAAGATTCAGCCCCCTCCCAAACCTCTGGGAAAAGTCAAAAATGGTTGTCGGTGAATTTTTACGACTACACCATTCCCAATGTTTGAACTCCCCATATCTTAACCCCATTGATTATTATGTGTGGGGCGCTGTTGAGAAAGACCCCAATCAACGTGCCAGTACTAGAAAAATCCCAGTTAATCGACAGAATTAAGGTAGATTTTTGAGCCCCTTCCCAGGGAAACTGTAACATCAGCTTTCTCCAGGTTCCGGAGCAGGATTGAGGCTGTGATCGACGCTAAGGGCAGTTATTTTGAGTGAATCTTGTTGACAGTAGTGTAATTTCTGTGCCTGTTGAATTTCTTTACAATCCATTAAATTTTGTACTTACCAAGCACTTTTTCTTTTCCTTATGAAACTGTCAAATTTATCCTGAATACCCTGTATATGATAAAAAGTTCTACCATTGGATTTACCAAATTTTTTTTTAAAATTTTAATAATATATATATATATATATATATATATATATATATGAAGGAAGGGTGGATGGGTTTAGGATCCAACGATATGCTGTAGATAGAAGGAAAGTGGTCAAGTGACCCAGCGACCCCATCCTACCCAAAATTCCCCGCTCCTCCTTATCTCACATCATTACACACTCACCCCCTTGACCTCCCCGGCGCCACCGCAGCCACGTGTATTTAAACGTATGCTTTGCTTTAATAAATTCACAAATGACTGAGGACGTCTGTGAATACAGACGAAACGTATCACCCTGTGACTTGTTTTGAGTTGGTCATTTCTTGACCACTTTCCTTCTATCTACAGCATATATATAATATATATATATATATATATATATATATTGTGTTATGCTAGATATTCTTTATATTTTGTTATACTACTCATTATATTATTGTTATATATACTAGCAAATATATGCACCCTTCGGGTGCAAGTATTTAGGTTTTGATGTAATGAAATATTGTATCAAATTAGAAACTATTTAGAAAATGATAAACTGAGGGGGTATAATCGAAAAATAGAACAGCTTTAGATTTAACTCTTCCATCATTTTTCATCACTCCCGTCTTTCATTTTTCCTAATTTATCTATTTAGTTAGATTATGAAGTATTTAATAAAATTACAGTTTTTTCGTCTTGTTTATGGATTTCTTTTAAGATTTATCCCCGAGATTTTTGCTCAGATTCGTTAAGAGAAAACTAAACAATTAGAAATCAATAATACTAAGCATATATTTATTAAAATCAAATTTTAAATATCATATGCAAATTTAGCCTTCCTGTTCACACCTGTAGCGCTATCTTTGTTGTAATATAAATTGATTTTATAAATATATGCTTAGTAATTATTGATTTTCTAATTGTTTAGTTTTCTCTTAACGAATCTGAGCAAAAATTCTCGGGGATAAATCTAAAAGAAATCCATAAACAAGACGAAAAAAACTGTAATTTATTAAATACTTCATATCTAACTAAATTTAGATAAATTAGGAAAAATGAAAGACGGGAGTGATGAAAAATTGATGGAAGAGTTAAATCTAAAGCTTGTTCTATTTTTCGATTATACCCCAATCAGTTTTATCATTTTCTAAAATAGTTTCTATTTGATACAATATTTCATTTACATCAAAACCTAAATACTTGCACCCGAAGGGTGCATATATTTGCTAGTATATATACAATAATATAATGAGTATATAACAACAAATAATAAAGAATATCTAGCATACAACAATATATATATATTATATATATATAATATATATATAATATGCTGTAGATAGAAGGAAAGTGGTCAAGAAATGGACCAACTCAAACAAGTCAAGGGTGATACGTTTCGTCTGTATTCACAGACGTCCTCAGTCCCATTTGTGAATTTTTAAAGCAAAGCATAACGTTTAATAACACGTGGCTGCGGTGGCGCCGGGGAGGTCAAGGGGGTGAAGTGTGTAATGATGTGAGGATAAGGAGGAGCGGGGAATTTTTGGGTAGGATGGGGTCGCTGGGTCACTTGACCACTTTCCTTCTTATCTACAGCATGATCGTTGGATCCTAAACCCAATCCACCCTTCCTCATATTATATATTATATATATATATATATTATATATATTATTAAATTTTAAAAAAAAATTTGGTAAATCCATGGTAGAACTTTTTTATCATATACGGGTATTCAGGATAAATTTGACAGTTTCTATAAGGAAAAAGAAAAAAGTGCTTGGTAAGTACAAAAATTTAATGATTGTAAAGAAATTCAAACAGGCACAGAAATACACTTACTGTCAACAAGATTCACTCAAAATAACTGGCCCTTAGCGTCCGATCACAGCCTCAATCCTGCTCCGGAACCTGGAGAAAGCTGATGTTTACAGTTTCCCTGGGAAGGGGCTCAAAAATCTACTTAATTCTGTCGATTAACTGGGATTTTCTAGTACTGGCACGTTGATTGGGTCTTTCTCACAGCGCCCCACACATTAATAATCAATGGGGTTAAGATATGGAGTTCAAACATTGGGATGGTGTAGTCGTAAATTCACGCGACACCATTTTGACTTTTCCCAGAGGTTTGGGAAGGGGGCTGAATCTTGCTGCCATACATAGGGCCCTACCATTGGCTACCCCTTGCTATCCAGGGCTTGACTACAAGTGTTTAGCAACTCCATGTAGGCATATGAATTCAACCTGAATTAACCCACTTTGAAAAAATGCCGGAGGCATCCATCACCTCAAGGACACACATCTGAAAACCATCACAGTTGGGGAAATTTAGTCTGCATGACACAAGGAGTGGCCCTTGGACTATATGCAAGCCATCTGTTATTCTGTGTGTTGTGCTTTTGATCTTGGAAAAGTTTTTTTTCATCAGAAAAGAACCAGATTGTTGTGGTTCAGCAGGATGTTTCACTTTGCTTACTTTCTTTCTTTCTTCGCTCAATGTTTTTCTTTCTTTCTTCCTTTCTGATTTTTTTCTTCTTTCTTTCTTGTCTCCTTTTCTTTTTTTCTTCCTTTTTTTTTTCTTTCTTTCCCTTTTTTTCTTTCTTTTGTCTCCTTATTTATCTGTTTTTTTTATTTTTCTTTCTCTCTACATTTTGTTTGTTATTTGTTTTTTCTTTCTTTTTTTTACATTCTTTCCTCTTTTTTTCTTTTTTCTTCTTCTTTTCTTCTTTTTTCTTTTCTTTCTTCTTCTTTTTTGTATTTTTCACTTTTTTTCTTTCCTTCTTTCTTTCCTTCCGTTCTTTCTTTCTTTCTTTCCTTCTCTTTGTATTTTTCTTTTTTTTCTTTCCTATTTTTTCTTTCTTTAAATTGCCTTGGAAAAAAAAACTGATTTTATTTTAAAATGAATGTAAGGTTTAAAGTGGTGCCAAAAATAGCCTAGGTTCATTGCCTTCTCCTTTTTGAAAGCACTTCAGGGAAATAAATTCAATTGTTATTTCTTTTTAGACGAGAGTGCAGAATACTCTCTGGGGTGATGGACACCTGAAACTGAACCAGTTTATCTTAATAATTAAACCTTGCATGTTGCTTCATTATAATGACAATTTTTACTTTCGACTAAACATCTATCAACACAGAATCAAATATAAATTTTTTTTCCAAATGGCTCACCAGACCAGTCATTGAGAGACCTACTCTTCCACATAAACTATATGTTGGAACTCTTCACTTTAAGTGGTGCTGGAGTGAAATTCACCCTTTCTAAAAACCCATTTCAACTTTTTGAAATTCTAGCTGGACTCAAATCCATTCACCAAACCATTGGATGGTGGTTCTCCAGGCAAGGTCTGATAACTTCTCCCAGTTCTCCACAGTGATGGCAGTATTCTTCAAAGTGCTCCTTGAGACAGTCCCTAAACCTCAATTTGGGTTTTCACCATCATAGAAAGAATTGAAAAAGATATCAACATAAAATCAGTAATTGAAAGACGGGAAGACAAATGGTAAAACAAATAAAAGCTATAAAACTATTGGAAATTATATGAAAACTTGGCTCCTGGTTATAAAAAAGGGAAAGGTATGCATTTAACTATTCCCCCTCTGACTATTGGGAAAAGTAAGGGCAAACTTGGCTATTTAATCTTGGTTAAGCCAAACCAATCTAGAAGAAGGAAAAACTCTGAATTCAAACCTGTTAAATCTCCGCTGTTAAATCTCCTATAATAGGCTCAGTTCTACTTTGTGATCTATTTCACTAATGTAGGGCAGACTGGGCTCTTTAACCTTGGTTAGGCAACCCAGTCTATGAAGGAAAACTCTGAATTCAAAACCTGGTCACTATTAGAATAGACTCAGGCCTACTTAGTGATCTATTTCACTGGGCTCTTTAACCTTGGTTAGGCAACCAGTCTAGGAGAAGGAAACACTCTGAATTCAAACCTGGTCACTACTAGAATAGACTCAGGCCTACTTAGTGATCTATTTCACTGGGCTCTTTAACCTTGGTTAGGCAACCAGTCTAGGAGAAGGAAACTCTGAATTCAAACCTGGTCACTACTAGAATAGACTCAGGCCTACTTAGTGATCTATTTCACTGGGCTCTTTAACCTTGGTTAGGCACCAGCTAGGAGAAGCAAAACTCTGAATTCAATTTTATAAAAAAAAAGAATTTATTATTAGACATATTACCTTTAGGCACCCCTTTTTGATCTCGAAAGAAAGGACAATGTTTGTTAGGGTTTAGGGTTAGGGTTGGTTTAGGGTTAGGGTTAGGGTAAGGGTGAGTTTTATAATTTAAAAAGAAAATCTAAAAATCGTCTGAATAAAACAACTGGATATTGACGGTGAAAATGAAAACATGTCCTTTCTTAATCGAAAATCAAAAAGGGGGTGCCTAAAGGTCATATATGGTCCTTATTATTTTTCTAATCTTTTCAGGATGAAGATGATGCTGGGGATCTTGAACTTTTGAAAAATTTGTTTATCTGACACATTCAAGGGGATAACTACAATCAGACTAATGACCTTTGAAAAGGATCAACTATCTTTGACTGAACGACCCCACTGAAAATGATACTGATGAGTATGAAGTTGGTAGCACCAAATTCTAAATTTCTTGAGAATTTATATTTTATATATGTTTACTTGAAGCAGCGGTCAAGTATCTAATAGGCACCCCAATTGGGGGCTGTTTTGAAAGAACACCTTTTGATTTTCACTGTACCTTCCGGTTGTCGTATGAGAAGGCGCATGAAAAATAAACTTTATAAATTGTGTGATATCATTTCCAAACGACATCTTTTTATTAAAATAAACATAAGAATATTTTGTAAATAAAAACTTTTTCATTTCAATAAAACATATCTGCATTTCTTTTCTGATCAAATAAAAACTATTTTAATATAAAAACATATGTCTTTTAAATATAAACGTGGTTTTCGTTTAAAGTTTTATAATTAAAAAGAATTTTCTATTGAAATTAACAACAACATAAAATAACTAATGTTTTTTTTATTAAAATCGTAAAAATAATCTTAGTATAAAAACGTGCCTTTGGGTTGTAAATATACGTGAACAACTTTTTTAAAAATCTTAGAAATTCTAATAAAAAAACACAAAAAAAAACGTCCGTTTTTTGTAAACAACACCGGGAGTTTACGGTGGAAAAGCAAAAGGTGTTCTTTGCAAAACAGCTCCAGCGGGGTGCCTATTGGATACCTGGTCCAAAGCAGCTACCCAGCATTGCCTGGGTTGAATGTGGATGAATAAATTTAGTCTTGCAGATCCATAAGATTGTTTTGTCTTCCATAATTGATTTGTTTTATGTTTTAATCACAATGCCACCAATGTCTATCCTTCTCTTAATATTTAGAATTCTCATTTTTTAAATATCTTCATGTTATGATTTTTGTGGCCATCCTTAGGCTTCAAGCAAAACCTCTCCAGCAAGATCCCTTGTATTAAGCAGAGTGCGATCCTTAATAAAGAAACCTTTGGCTGCTCCTTGGTGTTTCCTTAATGTTGGGTATGAGACTTCAGTGTTCCTTGGTGTTGCAGGTCCCGTTTGTCAGTGTCGAATAAAATGCAAATGAATGGCTGTCAATATCAGCGATTGATAGTTAACCAACCAACATATTGGGGCTGTTGATTGGCTGGGGTTTAAACCACATGACCTCACTTAGTCCTATAAATTCAAGTGGTGGATTGCAGCATACCATATATACCCTAAAATAATCCACCACACATTTCTAATTTTTGGATGAGCACTAACATGATGCTAACTGCCAACAGAGATAGCCACTTCTTGAAAGTGACCAGAATTTTTGTGTTTTTAAGATTGGTTAATGAGTTGGAGCCACTGGCAGTAAGTGTCGTTGATGATGAAAAAAGGAAGATCTAAAGTCGGGTCAGACATTCTAACTACAGTAGAATTCATACTCAGTAGATCCCGAATATTATCAGCTATTGTGTGGTGAACAAGAAAATTGGCTTCAAGGCTTCAGCCTTTAGATTTTTAAAAATTCTCTTTTGTTTTAAGGAGATGAAATCCTCCCAGGCATAGCGAACAAGAAATATCTGATTTGACAAAAATGCTACAGCTCCAATTGACCGAGACGGACGACACTTATGAAAGACTCCTTGGTCAACAATCACAAAGATACAAAGAATGAATGATAATTCTGACAGATTAGACTGTGGAAGGAAAGAGAATTTTGCACAATTAGAAAATGAGAAGATACAATGCCAACATGTGAAAGAGGTAAGTACAAATTATGAAGGGTACTCCATACTCAATGAACATACAGAAATATATATATATATATAATAAATATATATATATAATATTTATACATGTGGAATT
>CM042175.1:53844687-53911577 GCA_023376005.1 Doryteuthis pealeii | reverse complement strand
GAGAGAGATCACACCGTTCCGTTCAATCACCGGAAAGTTAGATAGCGTAAGCGGCTGATTAGTACTTGGATGGGGGACCGCTTGGGATCTCCAGGTAACTGTACAGTCACCTTTATTTTTCAAATTTACAGCGGTTTTCACTGTTTCATTTTTAAGTTTTTTGCAAAAAAAGGTTTAAGAATTTTCAAATTTCGTTGAGCTTTCGCTTACGGTCAAGCACGCTGAAACATACACACCGGTTTTCTCGTTCATCATCACCCGAAGTTAAGTAGCAGTGCGGCCTGATTAGTACTAGTGGTGGATAGGGACCGAGCTTGGGATTCCAGTACATGTAACTAGTCACCTTTATTTTTCAAAGATTAGATTTACAGCCGGTTTCACTGCTTTTTCATTTTTAAGTTTTTGCAAAAAAGGTATTGGCAAGAAAGTATCAAATTTCGTTTGAGCTTATCGGCTTATACGGTCAAAGCGACATCACGTCGTGACAGGAACGTCAGATCCGGTTCTCGCAGGTGAATCAAATCACGCGCAGACGAAGTTTAAAGTAGCGTAGCGCTGATTAGTACTTGGATGGGCGGGCCCGCTTGGGATCTCCAGGTACTGTAAGTCACCTTTATTTTTTTCAAATTTACAGGCGGTTTCCACTGTTTCAATTTTAAGTTTTTGCAAAAAAAGGTTTAAGAATTTCAAAATTTTCGTTGAGCTTTCGGCTGACGGTCAAAGCACGCCTGAACACACGGTTCTCCGTTCAATCACCGAGTTAAAAGTAGCGTAGCGGGTATTGATTAGTACTTGGATGGGGAGCCGATGCTTGGATCACTCCAGGTACTTGGTAAGTCACCTTTATTTTTTTCAAATTTTACAAGCGTGTTTACTGTTTTCATTTTAAGTTTTTGCAAAAAAGGTTGTAAAGAATTTCAACATTTCGTTGAGCTACGGCTTACGGTCAAAGCACGCTGAACAACCAATAAGGAGGTTAGGCATGTTCCGTGGACAGCAGCAGGCAGGGAAGGAGGACTCGGCCGGTTCTCGTATCAATCAACCGAAGTTAAGTAGCGTAGCGGCTGAATTAGTTACTTTGGATTGGGGGACCAAACTTGTGGGAATCAAGTCCAGGTTACTGGGTAAACGTCACCTTTATTTTTGCATAATTGTGACAGCGGTTTTTCACTGGTTTCATTTTAAGTTGTTGCAAAAATAAGGTTTTAGAAGAATGGTGTTAGATGGAATTCTCACGATTCAGCGCGTTGTGTGAGACGCGGACGAACATCACATGGCTTTCGCTTGACGGTCAAAGCACGCTGAACACAACGGTTCTGCGTTCATCACCGAAGTTAAGTAGCGTAGCGGCTGATTAGACTTGGATGGGGAACCGCTTGGGATCTCCAGGTACTGTTAAGTCACCTTATTTTTTCAAATTTACAGCGGTTTCACTGTTTTCATTTTTAAGTTTTGCGAAAAAAGGTTTAAAGAAGAATTTCAAATTCGTATGAGCCTTTCGGCTTACGGTCAAAGCACGGTCTGAAACATCACGGTTTGCTCGTCTCAAGTGCCAACCGAAGTCATAAGTAGCGTAAGCGGCCGATTAGTACTTGGATGGGGGACCGCGGGAAAATCTCCAGGTATAGTAAGTCACCTTTATTTTTTCAATTTACAGCGGTTTTCACTGTTTCATTTTTAAGTTTTTGCAAAAAAAGGTTTTAAAGAATTTCAAATTTCGTTGAGACTTTCGCTTACGGTTCAAGAGCACACGCATGAACCACACCGGTTTCTCCGTTCAATCACCGAAGTTTAAGTAGCGTAGGGGGCTGATTAGTACTTGATGGGGGACCGCTTGGGATCTCCAGGTACTGTAAGTCAGCCTTTATTTTACAAATTTATACAAGCGGTTTCGACTTGGTTTCATTTTAAGTTTTGCAAAAAAAAGATTTAAGAATTTCAAAATTTCGTTGAGCTTTCGCTTACGGTCCAAGCACTGCTGAAAACACACGCGGTTTTTCGGTTCGCATGCACCGAGTTAAAGCTAGCGTTGTGCAGATTTAGTACCTTGAATGGGGGACGCGCTATGCAGTACTCCAGGTACTGTAAGTCACCTTTATTTTTCAAATTTTCACAAGGCGGTTTTTCATTGTTCACTGAAAGTTAAGCAGTGTAACGCCTGCTTATTTATTTGGACTAGTATTGACTAAAATGCTAATAATAAGTAATTTGTGTTTGCTTAGACCTGAACAGAACTTTTCTTTTAAAAATCATATGTAAAAATTAGTTTTTTTTATAAGATCCTTTAAAAAGAATTTTAATAATGTTATACAACTGTAAAATCAGTAAAAAATGGTGTATTTTTGCCGGGTGTTTTTTTTTTTTTTTTTTCTTTGAGTTGTGCCTACCCTAGGCTCTGTTCTTAAGGGAAAAAAAAATAAAATAGATAACAATTTACAATTTAAATGTTTTTATAAGTGTTATATAATCTCCAGTTTAGCTCAGTCCCGGTAGAGATCGGCCCTCAGCGAATCGCAAGATATTCGAGTTCGATACCAAAGGTACCCACACCTCAACTTACATTAAGTGGGACACAGCTTGGTACTTTGATCTGTGGCGGTTACAGAGAGGAAGAGTGTGACAGTAGATATGGCGCTCCACCTCAGCAATAAATGATCTAGTGCTGCTCGGGTAGAGAACCGGCCTCAAGCATCGCAAAGATTTCGAGTTCGATACCAGTACCCGCCACCTCAACGCATGAATAACACAAGCTTGGACACTCTGATCTGTGCGGTAAAGAGAGGATCTAACAGGTGTGGCGCTTCACCTCCGCAAAAAATAATCTAGCACAAGGGGGATAGACTCCCTCGCTGTCCTGTTGACACAGATAATAGGCCACTAACACCAACTTTACTTTTTTATATATACTAGCAAATATATGCACCCCTCCGGGTGCAAGTATTTAAAGTTTTGATATAATAAAATTGATATTAAATTAAGAAAGGCTAATGAAACTGACTAAGAATGCAGATAAAAAGATCTGCAAACGAGGGGGTATAATCGAAAAATAGAAACAACTTTGAAACTAACTATTTTCATCATTTTGCATTACTCCCGTCTTTCATTGGTAAAATTTCTTTAATTTAACTATTTAGTTAAAATAGGAAGTAAAGGATAATTTACAGTTATTTCTTCTTGTAAATATTTTTTTTTAAAGATTTATCCACGAGATTTTTGTTTATATTACTTAAGATAAACCAAACAATTAGAAATCAATAATACCAAGCACATATTTATTAAAAAAAATTTTAAATATCAATATGCAAATTAGCCTTCTCGTTCAACTGTAAACCGCTATTTTGTTGTAATATACAAATACAATTGCATGTTATTAGTGCATAGAATATGGTCAACAGTATTAATAATGTAATACAATTTTTATTAATAACTGAAGGTTTAAAAGAATTAAATCATGGAGAATTTGACGTAAATAATTAAGGGAATTGTGACTTGAGTAGTATAATAGTTTCGGTTCACAGACAGAAAAACACACAATCTCCATTATAATAAGATAAAAGTTTTTTGAAAAAGTTTAAAGAAAGGGGGAAGTGCTGTCGTACTGAAATTTGTGCCTGGATACAACAAAAGAAGTTTTCTTCGCCTATCGTAGGGATACGTAACGAGATACCCACTGAGAATATTCCTGCCTTAAAAAAAACGTTAGGTGGTGATAACTGAAAAAACGTAAATGCAATATTTTACTCCCTGTTTTGATTTTTTTTTTTTTTTTGTAATTTTCTTCGGAATTATTTTAATTTATTTATTTCCAACAATCAATTACAAATAAAAAAAAATCAAAATATGTTTATATTTTTTTTATTTTAACTAAAAACATCAACTAGGGACTTCATACGTAGCTGTTGTTTTTAGTTAAAATAAAAAAAGAATATCTAAATATTTTTATTTTTTATTTGTAATATTGATTGTTGGAAATAAATATATTAAAATAAAAAATACCGAAAAAAATGTTTTGGTTTTTTTATTTGTAATTGATTGTCGAAAAAAAAATGAAAATACCGGAAAAACAAAGATATTTTTTTAGCGGATTGAAGGCGTTTTTTATTGGCAAATTATTTTTTTCAATGATTTGAATGCATTAAAAGTAAGTCATATTTTTATCGACAAGTAAATGTAAATATTTAGCCCCACCCCCTTAAAATATTTTAAAGAGGGGAGGGGTTAAAATATTTATATTTACTTGTCGAAAAAAGACTGGAGGGGGTAAAATATCGCAGTTACGCTTTTTCAGCTATTACCGCCTAGCGTTTTTAAGGCAGGTGGCCGGGACGCAATTCTGCGAATAGCACCTTTATTGTTTTTATTCATATTTAATTACAACCTAACTTCAACAGGAATTTTTTTAAATATATAAAAAAAATAAAAATCAAGGGAATAACTCTGATTTATGTAAATGTGATTAATTCCCTTGGATGCATATTGTTGTGAATAATATAGAATTAAGAAAATGCAAAACATGTTAACACTTTTCCCACTTTAAAACCGCTCACAGCGGCTCGCCGAAACACTGCGACCCTACCATAAATCGCTGGCAGTGGTTTTGCACGTGTTATTTGTTTACATTGAAAAATCACTACGTGAACAATATCAATGAGACTTTATTTGAATAGAATGAGTGCTTAGGTGAATAGACAATGAACTTTGAAATACAGGTAAAAAATACCAAAGAAAATTAGGTTCAGTCGTGGAGGAAATTTGGTTGGCAAAGAGTTAAACCGCCCCACAGCAGCTCTCCCACCACTGTGATCCTACCGTAAACCGCTAGTAGCGGCTCTCGCGCGTGTCACTTGTTTAGAGCAGAAGGACTAAGATTACAATAATGATAGGACTTTATTTGAATAGAATGAGTTGTGGGGTGAATAGATAATGAACCTTGAACTACCCCATCATACAGGTAAGAACATTTGGTTCAAATTTGGGGAAATTTTGTAGGCAAAGAGTTAAGTATTTCCAAATGTTATACACAAATATTTGCAGATGATACAAAAATATATTCAACTGTTACTGATCAAAATGATACTGATAAAATCCAAACTGACATTAACAATTTTGTAGATTTGTCTGATAAATGGCAAATGAGATTCAATACAGCTAAATGTAAGGTATTTCACGTAAGAAAAAATCATTCAAAACATGTATACTCTATAAGAAAAAAATTCTCTAATGAAAAAGAAATACTAAAAGATACAGAGTTAGAAAAAGACGTTGGTGTGAATGTGGACCCTGAATTAAAATGTTCAAAACACATAGAAATACAAGTAAATAAAGCAAACAAGATATTAGAATTAATACGAAGGTCATATGAATACATGGATAAAGAAATGCTGAAAAATTTATTCATTTCATTGGTAAGACCTCATTTGGAATTTGCTAATTTGGTTTGGAGTCCAAGACTAATCAAGGACATAAAACTCATTGAGGGAGTTCAAAGGAGAGCTACTAAAGTAAGGAATGATTTAAAACAAACCTTTCGTATGAAGAAAGACTTAGGAAGATTGACTTACCAAGTTTGGTTTATCGACGTACAAAAGGGGATATGATTGAAGTCTACAAATATACCCATGGATTTTATTCAACGAACTTCGATCTACTAAACATTGCTCAAAATATCAATACAAGGGGTCATAAATTAAAACTCTTTAAAAAATTTTGTAAAGCAAATGCAAGACAAAATTATTTTAGTAACAGAATGGTGAATACATGGAATAAACTACCATCATCAATAGTGAATGCCCCATCTCTAAACTCCTTTAAGGCAATGTTAGATAATCTGTGGAAAGATTATGAATATTCTGTGGAATTAAGATGAATGTTTATAAGGAACAGCTGACAGGTCTCAGACCTAATATACTAGCTGAAAAAGATATTATTATTATTATTATCATTTACTCCTTTTGAGTTTTCACATCAGCATTAGCTGATGGTCTTTCACTGGAGTCTGAGTGACAGCAAGTCTCCTCAGGTCTCCAGGACTCTTCTGAGTGCAGTATTCTGGATGGTATCAATCCTTCCTCTGATTTTCAGACTTTCCAAACCTTTTTCCAATCATTTTGGGACCGTTCCAAGTGCACCAACTACAACTGGTATCACTTTCACTTTCATATTCCATAACTTTTTCAATTCTCTGGCAAGGTCCAGATATTTGTCCATTTTTTTCATTTTCCTTTAGCTTCACCCTGTGATCTGCTGGCACTGCGAAATCCACCAGTTGACAAGTTCTTTCTTTTTTGTTTATCAACACTAGGTCTGGTCTTCTTGCTGGGATAAGGTGATCCGTTTTTATTTCAAAGTCCCAGAGAATTTTATGCATTTCGTTCTCAAGAATAGATTCTGGTTTATGCATATATTATTTTGTTGTATGGTCAAAATTTATTATTATTATTTACTCCTTTTGAGTTTTCACATCAGCATTAGCTGATGGTCTTTCACTGGAGTCTGAGTGACAGCAAGTCTCCTCAGGTCTCCAGGACTCTTCTGAGTATTCTGGCAGATTGCAGCAGTGCAGTGTTCTGAATGGTTTCAATCCTTCCTCTGATTTCCAAACTTTCCTAACCCTTTTCCAATCCTTTTGGGACTGTTCCAAGTGCACCAACTACATTATTATTATTATTATTATTATTATTATTATTATTATTTCTTCTTCTTCTTCTACCAATTTATTAATACGCATGAAGTTAAACAAGTCATCCGGCTTAGCTTGGAGAAACTAACTCCACAAATGTATTTTAATATTTTACTTCTAACAGAAGTTTTGGCGCAAAATACTAAAATCCTAACAGACAGGCCGGGACCAGTTCCACAAGGGGACCAGTTCCACGAGGTAGGACTTAAAAAGCTCTCCAAGAAATCACCTTAAGATACCATATATCTTTACCAGCACAACGGTAAGTCCCTTAAACTCAACTTTATACACAGGAAAGACATTGTTTTGTTTGTTCTTTAATAAATAGTTAGAATTAAACTAAGTTTTAATTCATTTATTTGTTGCCGTTAGCCTTAGAATTAAATGCTAGACTAACACAATATGTGGAATTAAGATGAATGTTTATAAGGAACAGACCCAATATACTAGCTGAAAAAGATATTATTATTATTGAATGATATGTATTCTATGTATTTGCGAGTCCTGTATTAAAGTCTTTTTAAAAAAAAGTTCAGATCTCCCAACCTGTTGTGTTTCCAATTCATCCTTCACTTGATTCTGATGATCCTCTTCCCACTGACACATGGCTACTGCCTTGGCCTAAAAAAAAAGAATTATAAGACATGACAAAATATCTGTTACATAATTGGGATCAAGTCTTCAATAAGCACCCTGGCTTCTCAAGGTTCAGATTTTAACTCGCCACCAGTAAGTTTCACTTCAAACATAATTATAAACAAACTGACAATTTTTAGCACTTATATTGTATCTGACAAAACAAATTTTGTGTAATACTATGTCTGAACAACATCCTTTTATTTAAATAAACATAAAAACATATTTTGTAAATAAAAACTGTCTGTATTTCACTTCTTAAAAGATAAAAAAAACTATTTTAGTATAAAAACGTTTATCGTAAGTGTTGAAAAATAAAATTGATTTTTACAATTTATAAAATTTGTTTTTATCAGATACAATAATTTATTAATATTTATACAAATATACAGATATTTTATTTAAATATTCAGATCATGTCACCAATAAGCACCCTAGCTTCTCAAGTTATTGAAAAGTTCACATTTTAACTTGTCACCGGTAAGTTTCACTTCAAACATAATTATAAACAAATTGACAATTTTTTGCACTTATATTGTATCTGACAAAAACAAATTTTGTGTGATACTATTTCTGAACAGCATCATTTTATTTAAATAAACATAAAAAATATTTTATAAATAAAAACTGTCTGCCTTCCTCTTCTTATTATATAAAAACCCCATCTATGGGTTAAATAGAAAAACATGAGTTCATAAACAAAATTGAGTATCCATTAAGAATGAATTTATTTCAAAACTTTATTGGCATTAAATGATCCACTAAGGTTGATATGCCGTAAAACAAACCAAACCAAACCAAACCAAATAAATAAAAACGATTTTAATATAAAAACATGTCTTAATTATTTTTTTTTAATTTATTGTAAGTGTTGAAAAATAAACTTGATTTTCACAATTTGTAAAAATTTGTTTTTGTCAGATACAAATATTTACAAATATTTATACAAATATACAGATATTTTATTAAAATATTTGTATAAAGCTTCTAGTATTTGGAGTTTTTGATCATTTTTTTCTTTGTGCAGAATGTGTGTATTTTCCGTTAGAATATTTCGGTAATTAGAGTGGGGGCATGAATATAATTTTAGGTGTTGTGAAATGGAGCTATTGTCTGTTAAATGGAGAGTTAGACGGTGTGACAATGTCGTTAAGGTAAAACCGATGTAGGTATTTTCATTTTTTGGGAGATTGCAATCTCCCAATGGACATTTAAATTTGTATACTACATTGGTCTCATTAAGCTGACTTGTCTGGGGAAAGGAGTTGTTGTGGGTAAGATCATTAAACAGGAGACCTGCCTTTTGTTTAATTCCACATGTATAAATATATATATATATATTATATATATATATATATATTTCTGTATGTCCATTGATTATGGAGTACCCCTTCATAATTTGTACTTACCTCTTTCACATGTTGGCATTGTATCTTCTCATTTTCTAATTGTGCAAAATTCTCTTTCCTTTCACAGTCTAATCTGTCAGAATTATCATTCATTTCTTTGTATCTTTGTGATTGTTGACCAAGGAGTCTTTCATAAGTGTCGTCCGTCTCGGTCAATTGGAGCTGTAGCATTTTTGTCAAATCAGATATTCTGTTCGCTATGCCTGGGAGGATTTCATCTCCTTAAAACAAAAGAGAATTTTTTAAAAATCTAAAAGCTGAAGCCTTGAAGCCAATTTTCTTGTTCACCACACAATAGCTGATAATATTCGGGATCTACTGAGTATGAATTCTACTGTAGTTAGAATGTCTGACCCGACTTAGAATCTTCCTTTCTTTTCATCATCAACGACACTTACCTGCCAGATGACTCCAACTCATTACCAATCTTAAACACAAAAAATCTGGTCACTTTCAAGAAGCTGGCTATCTCTGTTGGCAGTTAGCATCATGTTAGTGCTCATCCAAAATAGAAATGTGTTGGTGGATTATTTTAGCTATATATGGTATGCTGCAATCCACCACTTGAATTTATAGACTAAGTGAGGTCATGTGGTTTAAACCCCAGCCAATCAACAGCCCGAATATGTGGTTGGTTAACTATTCAATCGCTGATATTGACAGCCATTCATTTGCATTTTATTCGACACTGACAAACGGACCTGCAACACCAAGGAACAACTGAAGTCTCATACCCAACATTAAGGAACACCAAGGAGCAGCCAAAGGTTTCTTTATTAAGGATCGCACTCTGCTTAATACAAGGGATCTTTGCTGGAGAGTGCTTTTGCTTGAAGCCTAAGGATGGCCACAAAAATCATAACATGAAGATATTTAAAAATGAGGATTTAAATATTAAGAGAAGGGATAGACATTGGTGGCATTCATAATTAAAACATAAACAAAACAATTATGGAAGACCTGTTTTGGTCTTCCATAATTCTATGGATCTGCAAGACTAAATTTATTCATCCACATTCAACCCAGGCAATGCTGGGTAGCTGCTTTGGACCAGGTATCCAATAGGCACCCCAGCTGGGAGCTGTTTTGAAAAGAACACCTTTTGCTTTTCACCGTAAACTCCCGGTTGTTTGTTTACAAAAAACGGACGGTTTTTTTTGTGTTTTTTTTATTAGAATTTCTAAGATTTTTAAAAAGTTTGTTAACGTATATTTACTACCCAAAGGCACGTTTTTATACTAAGATATTTTTACGATTTTAATAAAAAACATTAGTTATTTTATTAATTCAATAGAAAATTCTTTTTAATTATAAAACTTTAAACGAAAACCACGTTTTTATATCAAAAGACATATTTTTATATTAAAATAGTTTTTATTTGATCAGAAAAGAAATGCAGATATGTTTATTTAAATGAAAATAGGTTTTATTTACAAAATATTTTTTATGTTTATTTAAATAAACGGATGTCGTTCAGAAATAGTATCACACAATTTATAAAGTTTATTTTTCATGCGCCTCTCATACGACAACCGGAAGTGTACAGTGAAAATCAAAAGGTGTTCTTTTCAAAACAGCTCCCAGTTGGGGTGCCTATTGGATACTTGGTCCACTGCTTCAAGTAACCATATAAAATATAAATTCTCAAGAAATTTAGAATTTGCTGCTTACCAACTTCATACTCATCAGCATCATTTTCAGTGGGTCGTTCAGTCAAGAATAGTTGATCCTTTTCAAGGTCATTAGTCTGATTGTAGTTATCTCCCTTGAATGTGTCAGATAAACAAATTTTCAAAAGTTCAAGATCCCCAGCATCATCTTCATCCTGAAAAGATTAGAAAAATAATAAGGACCATATGACCTTTAGGCACCCCTTTTTGATTTCGATTAAGAAAGGACATGTTTTTCATTTACACCGTCAATATCCGGTTGTTTTAACAGACGATATTTTGATTTTTTTTTAAATTATAAAACTCACCCTTAACCCTAACCCTAACCCTAAACCCTAACCCTAAACCCTAACAAACATGTCCTTTCTTAATCGAGATCAAAAAGGGGTGCCTAAAGGTAATATGGTCCAATAATAAATTCTTTTTTTTTTATAAATTGAATTCAGAGTTTTCCTTCTCCTAGACTGGTTGCCTAACCAAGGTTAAAGAGCCCAGTGAAATAGATCACTAAGTAGGCCTGAGTCTATTCTAGTAGTGACCAGGTTTGAATTCAGAGTTTTCCTTCTCCTAGACTGGTTGCCTAACCAAGGTTAAAGAGCCCAGTGAAATAGATCACTAAGTAGGCCTGAGTCTATTCTAGTAGTGACCAGGTTTGAATTCAGAGTTTTCCTTCTCCTAGACTGGTTGCCTAACCAAGGTTAAAGAGCCCAGTCTGCCCTACATTAGTGAAATAGATCACAAAGTAGAACTGAGCCTATTATAGGAGATTTAACAGCGGAGATTTAACAGCGGAGATTTAACAGCGGAGATTTAAGAGGTTTGAATTCAGAGTTTCCTTCTTCTAGATTGGTTGCTTAACCAAGATTAAATAGCCAAGTTTGCCTTACTATTTCCCTATAGTCAGAGGGGGGGATAGTTAGATGCATACCTTTCCCGTTTTTTATAACCAGGCCAAGTTTCATATTAATTCCAAATAGTTTATAGCTTTTTATTTTGTTTTACCATTTGTCTTCCCGTCTTTCAATTACTGATTTTATGTCGATATCTTTTTCAATTCTTTCTATGATGGTGAAACCTAAATTGAGGTTTAGGGACTGTCTCAAGGACACTTTGAAGAATACTGCCATCACTATGGAGGACTGGGAGAAGACCTTGCTGGAGAACCACCATCTAATGGTTTGTGAAAGGATTTGAGTCCAGCTAGATTTCAAAAGTTGAAATGGGTTTTTAGAAAGGGTGAATTTCAGTCCAGCACCACTTAAAGTGAAGAAGTTCCAACATATAGTTTATGTGGAAGAGTATGTCTCTCAACAACTGGTCTGGTGAGCCATTTGAGAAAAAAAAATTTATATTTGATTCTGTGTTGATAGATGTTTAGTCGAAAATAAAATGGTCATTATATGAAGCAATCATGCAAGGTTAATTATTAAGATAAACTGGTTCAGTTTCAGGTGTCCATCACCCCAGAGAGTATCTGCACTCTTGTCTAAAAGAAATAACAATTGAATTTATTTCCCTGAAGTGCTTCAAAATGGAGAATAGCAATGAACCTAGGCTATTTTTGGCACCACTTTAAACCTTACATTCATTTTGAAATAAAATCAGTTTTTTTTTCCAAGGCAATAAAGAAAGAAAAAATAGAAAGAAAAAAAGAAAAATACAAAGAAAGAAAGAAAGAAGAAAACAGAAAGAAAGAAAGAAAGAAAGAAAAAAAGAAAAATACAAAGAAAGAAAGAAAGAAAAAGAAAGAAAGAAAGAAGAAAAAAAGAAAGAAAAATGTAAAAAGAAAGAAAGAAAAAAACAAATAACAAACAAAAATGTAGAGAAGAAAGAAAAATAAAAAAAAACAGATAAATAAGGAGACAAGAAAGAAAGAAAAAAAGAAAGAAAGAAAAAAAGAAAGAAAGAAAAAAAAAAGGAGACAAGAAAGAAAGAAAGAAAAAAAAAGAAAAAATCAGAAAGGAAGAAAGAAAGAAAAACATTGAGCGAAGAAAGAAAGAGAAAGTAAGCAAAGTGAAACATCCTGCTGAACCACAAACAATCTGGTTCTTTTCTGATGAAAAAAACTTTTGCCAAGATCAAAAGCACAACACACAGAACAACAGATGGCTTGCATATAGTCCAAGGGCCACTCCTTGTGTCATGCAGACTAAATTTCCCAAACTGTGATGGTTTTCAGATGTGTGTCCTCTGAGGGTGATGTGATGCCTCCGCATTTTTTCAAAGTGGGTATCAGGTTGAATTCATATGCCTACATGGAGTTGCTAAACACTGTAGACAAGCCCTGGATAGCAAGGGTAGCCAATGGTAGGCCCTATGTATGGCAGCAAGATTCAGCCCCCTCCCAAACCTCTGGGAAAAGTCAAAAATGGTTGTCGGTGAATTTTTACGACTACACCAGTCCCAATGTTTGAACTCCCCATATCTTAACCCCATTGATTATTACATATGTAGCACTGTTGAGAAAGACACCAATCAACATGCCAGTACTAGAAAAATCCCAGTTAATCGACAGAATTAAGGTAGATTTTTGAGCCCCTTCCAAGGGAAACTGTAACATCAGCTTTCTCCAGGTTCCAGAGCAGGATTGAGGCTGTGATCGACGCTAAGGGCAGTTATTTTGAGTGAATCTTGTTGACAGTAGTGTAATTTCTGTGCCTGTTGAATTTCTTTACAATTCATTAAATTTTGTACTTACCAAGCACTTTTTCTTTTTCCTTATGAAACTGTCAAATTTATCCTGAATACCCTGTATATGATAAAAAGTTCTACCATTGGATTTACCAAATTTTTTTTTTAAATTTTAATAATATATATATATATATATATATATATATATATATATGAAGGAAGGGTGGATGGGTTTAGGATCCGACGATATGCTGTAGATAGAAGGAAAGTGGTCAAGTGACCCAGCGACCCCATCCTACCCAAAATTCCCGCTCATCCTTATCTCACATCACTACACACTCACCCCCTTGACCTCCCCGGCGCCACCGCCGCCACATGTATTTAAACGTATGCTTTGCTTTAACAAATTCACAAATGACTGAGGACGTCTGTGAATACAGACGAAACGTATCACCCTGTGACTTGTTTTGAGTTGATCATTTCTTGACCACTTTCCTTCTATCTACAGCATATATATATATATATATATATTGTGTTATGCTAGATATTCTTTATTATTTGTTGTTATACTACTCATTATATTATTGTTATATATATTATATTATATTATATTATATTATATTATATTATATTATGTCGATTTTATAAATTCTATAGAGTTGGTATTAAATAACCCACAAGATTGATATGCCATTAAACCAAACCATACCTAGCTTATTTACAGTTACAATTTTATTAATAATTGAGGTTTGAATAAAATTAATATCATGGACAATGTAACACAAATAATAAAATGGAATTGTGACTTGAGTAGTGATATAGTTTTGGTTACAGAGAGACAAACACACAATCTCCATTATAATAAGATTTTGCAGTACACTTCTACAGTGATAATTTTTGAAGATCAAGCTGTTCCCTGTAAATAATGTCTCATCCCTTTTGAAACAATATTTTTCTGACACAATTCTAGCTTTAATATAGCTATGATGGCTGTCCGGGTTTGTTCAGCTTTTTTAATCACCCATAATAATATCATCAAGCCATATTTATGTGTACACACATTTTAAAGATAGTTTCTTAATTGCCATACACTAGTGGACACAACACCCAATTTATAAGTGTTAAACTACCATGCCATTTCTCGACTGAAGTTTTAATTCCTTATGTCAGAACTTGATAAACCAACTATAAATTGTTGTATTGATCATCGTTCCTTATTCAAATATTTGATTTGTGACATTAATTTTCCTGCACTAAAATCCACTTGGAAATCATACAAGATACATTTTCAACTTCTTATAAAAGAACAATATTTTTCTCACATTGTGAATAAATCATTCACAATGCAAGTAAAACTGATCATTAACTGGTGACTGGAATTGTAACACAAAATAAACACAAATTGTTACTACAAAAAAAAAAAAAAAAAAAAATAGGTGTTTTAAATATGAAATTGAAATCAAAACTAACAAAATATTCTGTAATCTTAATGTTACAATTTTATGGGCCAACCTTTAAGCTTCAAGTAAGATCACTTGTCCAGAATCCTTTGGTTGTTCCTTGGGGCTCCTCAGTATTGCAAAACTTTCATCAATGATTGCAAATGGACGCCTCTCAGTATCAGTAATTAACTAGTCAACCAGCCACGCATTAGGGCTGTTGATTGGCTGAGGTTTAACTCACGGGACCTCACTTTAAGTGGTGTATTGTAGCACACCTTATATCACCAAAATAAAGAAGCGCGTGGTGTAATGGTTAAAGTCATGGGAAATGGACTCGTCGCCCCGAGTTCAAATCCTGGACATGGTAATTGCATTTCACTTAGCGCTAATACCCTTGGGAAAGGTATGAATCCTACTCTCCCTCCAGCTATGGGTAAATAGCAGGGCACACTGGGTTCTTTAACCATGGCTAAGTAACCAGTTTAGGAGAAGGAAAACTCTGAATTCAAACCTGTTGAACTCCACTTAAGAAATTGACCTTGTGTCGGATCCTGCTCGTGCGGAGGAGTTGGTAAATATATATATCACCAAAATATAACACATTTTATAAGAATCATTTTAGTGAATTATTTATTTTAGCTTTGATCTTGTGGTACCTTTCCTACCATGAACTTCATTTATTGTCTGACATGCTAATTAGGATTGTGTGGTTGAAAATCGATGAAAAAGTAGCTATATATATTTACCAGCCCCTCCACACGAGCAGGATGTGACACAAGGTCAATTTCTTAAGCGGAGTTTAACAGGTTTGAATTCAGAGTTTTCCTTCTCCTAGACCGGTTGCCTAACCAAGGTTAAAGAGCCCAGTTTGCCCTACTATTTACCCATAGCTGGAGGGAGAGTAGGATTCATACCTTTCCCAAGGGTATTAGCGCTAAGTGAAATGCAATTACCACGTCCAGGATTTGAACTCGGGGCGACGAGTCCATTTCCTATGACTTTAACCATTACACCTTGCGCTTGAAAAAGTGGCTATAACAACACAGCAACTAAATTCAATAACAGAACAATACAAGATTCTCGCCAATAAACTTACAGATTCGGAAAATGTCAAAGAGACGGTTTTCTTAAATGATTCCAATGTTGCCACATGATGGTCAGATTCTGAAAAAGAAGAAAAAAAAAAAACAAAGAATTAATTTCAATAAATGCTCCTTAAAGCCACCTTATCTGGCTTTTAAGTTGGCGAGAGCCGGAATCGATCTATGGGTTAAATAGAAAAAATGAGTTTAAAGAAAAAAAAGACTTTAGAGAAAAAAATTGAATACGCTTCAAAAATGAATAAACAAAATGTATTCAGCATAAAATAACCCAATCAGCATTGACATGCCGTAAAAACCAACCAACCAACCACCCAATCCATCAAATCACACCCAATTTATAAAGTGTATAATTAATCTTACGAGTAAAATTATGCACCCTTGGGCATAAGTATTTAAGTTTTTCTCTCGATTTAAAGTGGCAGGGCTCAGTTTATTGCCCAGTGCCTGAGGCACCCACTTGAGGGGGAATGGCGATGGGATCAGCACATTTTTTGCACCCGCCACCCATGAGTCACAGCTTGTGGGTGGTCCACATTAATAGGGCCTTGGTCTAACCTATACATGTGGGGTATGTAGTAAATGCACATTAATAATATGAGCAGTTTTGAGGTAATTTGTGTTTGTGTTTGTGTGTGTGTTGTGCTGTGTGTGTATTTGTGTTTGTGTGTTTGTTTGTGTGTGTGTGTTCTGTGTGTGTGTGTGTCTGTGTGTGTGTGTGTGTGTGTGTGTGTTGTGTGTGGCTTTGTGTGTTCTTTCTCTCATTAGTTCACTTCTCCTCTCCTGATCAAAACAAATCTCTCGAGATACAAAAGCAAAAATGTCACCTTTGATGACGTCATCACACTCAGCAAGCATCTTTTCAAGTTCGCTAAATCGTTCTTTGTCAAGTTGGAATTCATAAATGGACAGGTTGTTGTACAACGCCTGGACAAAAAAAGAAAAGAATTTCTTATGAAAAGAAATAAATTGGTTTCTTTGGGTTTGTAGAGGCCGGTGTTGCATGTTCCGACTTCACAAATAATATTTAGATGACAATAAAATAACAAGACACAGTTTAGGCAGAAAATACGGAGAAATGACAAAGACAATGTTTGTATTTATGAATAACAAATAAATTTATACAGAGAATAAATTTGTATAAATAAAAAAAATATGAGAATGTTCAAAACATTAATATGAATGCAAAAATTTGAATGTAGAATTAGTTCGATAGGAAGTGGACAAATGGAAAATTAATGTTTTGGTATGTACTACCTGTGAAATGGATTCTTGATGTTGAACACAGTGGCACGATGATGGTTGATAGTAGTAAACTGACTCAGAAGGTTGAAATGTTGTGTTGGTCATCAGCAAGTCAAAATGTTTACTCAAAGTTAATTCTGAGACATCTGTTTCTTTGATTTAAAGTTTAATGCCTGTGATCGTGTAGCGTCACTTCGGAGAGGAGATGGAATCGGAGTTTGTTGATTTTTTTGTCTGTATTTATATTTAACAAATAGGCACCGACTTTGATATTCTACTTTGGCACTTAAGCACGGACGTAGTTTTAAGCACCATGATTTGTCCAATCAAACTCTGACAAATGTATAAATATTTTTTAATCACTTTTCCTTAAGTTTGGAAAAAGAATTCTGTTTGTATGTTTTTTTGTTTATCCTTATTTGGATATAAAATATACGGTTTTATCCTATAGATCTCAAACACATTCAGGTATGTATCTTGTGTTATATACCCGACCTATGAACATTAATGGGTATGTCATAATCCTCATAAACACATTCAGTTATGTATCTAGAGCAGAGTTTTGTGTACCGGTGTGCACACTACTGTACCATGAAGCTTCTGTGGGTGTGCCGTGAGTATTGAGGACGGTTGATCATCACCGGTGGCTTCGGCCCTGGCAATACCTGTCCCCTCGATTTAAAGGGGCAGGGCTGGGTTTATTGCATGGTGCCTGAGGCGCCCCCTTTGAGGGGGAATGCCGACGGGATCAACGCATTTTTGCACCCGCCTTCCATGAGCTTAGGTTCGTGGGTGGTCCCACATTAATATGGCCTTGTGCCTAACCCGTACAATGTGGAGTACGTGGTAAATACCATCCTCTTATATTTTTATTCTATTACTTTAATATTTTTTGTTTTTAATATTTTTTGTTTTAATTAAATATTTTTTGTTTTAATTATGCTACACTTGTAGCAAATTTTCACTATTCCTTTTCTTTTAAAATTGAAAATGATAAAATAATTATATGTTTATATACAGATGGTGTACCTCGATCAATTTATTGCTCAGCTCACTGTTGCCGTGAGATGAAAAAGGTTGATAAACTCTAATCAAGTGTTATATTCCCAACCTATGAACATCAATGGTTATGTCCAAATGCTCATAAATATGGAAGTATTATGCTGACTGAGTAGTCTTATACCACTAGCAGTGGTTTACCTTTCTTCATGCTGCTGGCGAGTATTGTATTTTGTTAAATGTTATAAAGATTCCATTTCATTTCCATCTTCCATTTGGTTATTTCTCATTTAGTAACCTTTGTTAGGTTATAGCATCTAGTCAATACCTCAGCCACGGACAGGATGTGGTCATGCTGAGAGAAAAATATCAATTCATGGTTTTTATATAGAAAAGAAATAATGAAAAATGAAAGAAAGGAAGAAAGAAAAGTTGAAAAGAGAAAGAAAGAAAAGTTGAAAAGAGAAAGAAAGAAAGAAAGAAAGAAAGAAAGAAAAGTTGAAAAGGAAAAGAAAGAAAATAATAAAAAACAAAAGAAAGGAAAAGATGGAAGAAAGAAAGAAATTTAAAAAGAAGAAGAGATAATGAAGAAGGAAAGAAAGAGAGAAAGAAAAATTTGGAAAACGGAAAAGAAATAATGAAAAAGAAAGAAAAAAGAAAAAAAAGAAAGAATTCAAGATTTAAAAAGAAGAACGAAAGAAGAAAAAAAGAAGAAAGAGTTGAAGAAAGAAATAAAAAAAGAAAGAAAGAAAGAAAGAAAGAAAGAAAGAAAAGTTGAGAAAATGAAACACAAAAAAATTATGAAAAAGAAAGAAAGAAAAGGAAAAAAAGAAAGAAATAATAAAGGTTAATATACCATTAAACACCAACCATACAACCAAATAAAACAGGAAAGAGGGAAGTGATGGGTTCATGCCTCTTCCAAAGTTATTCAATAAAAATAATCAGAAAATAAAAATTACCTCCACATCTTTTTCAGAATGACCAGCCTCATTGGACATTTCTTCATCTTCATCTTCTTCAGAATCATAAGAGATGTGATCACTTTCATAGATGTCCGGAATGTCTGTAAACTGACCAGTGTCCAGAGGGTCATCACATCTGCTTGTATCTTCATTTGAAGCCATTGCTTCTTGTTCGGACGTCGTCATGATCAACCTGGATAGAATTTGTCAATAAACAGAGATTAGATCAAAAAATGGAAGCCGAGATAAAATACCAGTAAAAAAAAATTTAAAAGTGCAGATATACAAGGGTCCTTCAATAAATAAGAGGAATTTTCCCTAAGGATTTGGCAAAAATACAGTTTGGTTTGGTTGGTTGAGTTTTACGGCATGTCAACCCCTTGGGTTATTTTATGCCAAATACTTCTATTGGTAATTAGGTATTCAAAAATGTATAGGGGTTTATTTGCTGTAATCAAGTTTTCTGTTGAGAATTTGAACATCAAGAGAGTGAGTGGGTGATTTTTGTAAGTTTTGAACTTACATCCTTGATAAGACCGGTTTCTTTAAAAAGTTTAATATCCTCTTGGGATCTATTTTTCCAAATAGTTTGTCCATGCTGTCAACATTGTAGAACTTTCTTCGAGTGTGGGAGAGGTTGTGTATTCAATCAGAATAGGTTTTATTGTGTATCGGTTTCCACATGAACATTTAGGTGGAGGTTCTTCTTTTAAAATGAAGGAGTGGGTTAATCTAGTGGCCAATGCATAGCTGGGTGATAGTGGTTTCTTCTCTTCTGGTATTACTAGGATCAGGTGTCCTTTCTTTTAAGTTGGGCTGTAGTTTGTAGAGTTTGTTGTGGGGATTTTCATCCATAATTGCTGCCATTTGATTGTCATTATTTGCTTGATTTTTGGTTTAAGATCACTGTATATGGTATTTTGTAGTTTTTGTCTGGTATCATGTCAAGTGCAGATTTAGCTAATGAATCTGCTTTATCATTTCCCTGGATTCCTATATGGCTTGGAATCCAGCAAAAAATAAATTCGAAGGGGCTTTACTATCTAATGCATGAGAAATGGTTTTAATTCTGGAATGCATTTAAAGTTTCAAATAATTTTTTCGAGTATTGAATTCTTTTTTTTTTCTACAGAAGATTACTAGAACTGAAGTTGTTGCTAGTGGCTGTTCATTTGTTCTGTCTCATGTCTTCCAAATTCGGGGGGGGGGGGCTTGTTTATGTGTGTGTTTGTGTGTGTGTAAGTGTGTTTGTAAGTGTGTGTGTGTGCGCTTATGTCTGTGTGTCTGTTCATTTCCTTTTTTTTTTCTTTTTTTCTTAAATTATTATTCCAGATTTGGCTCGCCCTCTAAGCATGTTTTTTTTGTTTACTAACAGGACCATCTGATTTTTTTTTTTTCTTTTATTAATATTTGTCTGAGATTAACATTCCAGATATCGTTTGATTGTTTATGGAGCGGGTGTGTTAATTTACTGTCTATCAAAAATCACCTGTTGTCCTATATATATATATATATATATATATATATATATATATGTATATATAACATCAGAAATGAAAAAACGAACACAGATGAGAATACAATGAAATCAAGGCAGCAATAAAGAATAATAAATAAACAAACTTCAAATAGAAAAAATAAGAACAAAACAAAAACAAAACACACACACACACACACATACACACACATACACACACACGTACATACATACACACACACACATATAAAGAAGAGAAAAGAATATAAATGCTTACATTCCTGACGAGTCTGTTTGTTAATATCCATCGGCAAAGAAGTAACAACGTGTTTTGATAGCGCAGACCAAAACACCGGAAGTGAAGAGAAATGTTTACTAGTTTCCATGACAACAAAGAAAATCTCAGTGTTATAAGAGTAGTTATTCCCTTAGATCAATTTACAAAGTTACTTCCCTTTGGTATTCTACATTTACCTCCCTTGTTTTCTTTTTCTGATAAAAAAAAATTTTGTTCTTAATTCTAGGGATGTCCACTTTTCATCAGGGGAGTTAATCATTTTTTTTCAATTCTTTAATTTTAATTCAATTACCAAAAATCAAGGAATTGTCCAGTATTAATTCTTTGCCTATTTTAAAAACTGATGGTTAGTTTATTATAATTGAGCGGAAGGACTCAGATGACAATAATGATATGACTTTATTTGGACCATATGAACTTTAGGCACCCTTTTTTGAACTCGATTAAGAGAGGACATTTTTTCATTTACATCGTCAATATCCGGTTGTTTTAACAGACGATTTTTAGATTTTTTTTAATTATAAAATTAATCCCTAACCCTAATCCCTAACCCTAACCCCTAAAAAACAACCGGATATTGACGGTATAAATGAAAAATATGTCCTTTCTTAATCGAGTTAAAAAAAAGGGAGCCTAAAGGTAATATGGTCCCTTTATTCGAATAGAATGAGTTCTGAGGTGAATAGATAGTGAACTTTGAAATATCACATCACACAGGTAAGAAATACAAAGAAAATTTGTAGCACCATGTGGGAAACCGCTCACAGCGGCTCCCCCAAGCAAAGTACAGGAACTGATGGTTAGTTCATTATAATTAGCAGAAGAATTCAGATTACAATAATAATAGGACTTTATTTGAATAGAATGAGTTCTGAGGTGAATAGATAGTGAACTTTGAAATATCCCATCATACAGGTAAGAAATTTGGTAGGCAAAGAGTTAATTAAATTTAAGTCACTTTCTTCTTTAAGGACTTAATTTTATTATGTATAGGTTTTTTTTTTTTTAAAACGAGAAAAAAATATTTTTTTATCAATTAACATTGTAGAGGTGATTTCAACCTTAGACTAATTGAATAAAAAATTTTTCCTGTTTACTAATTTTTACATTTCTAGAAAAATTAAATCCTGAAGATCACATTGAAAAATAAAAAGACAAAAATGATTTTAAATTTCAACATCCAAAAAAAAAAATTTTTTAATTTTAAATTTATTTCCTTTGGCCATTTGAATAAAAAAATTTTCCCGTCCCTATTTTCACATTTCTCGAACAATCAAATCCAGAAGAAAAACAGAATTTTTTTTTTAATTTCAGCACAATAAAAAAGTGATTTGAAAATTTAAAATTTATTTCCTTAAAAGTCAAAAAATAATATTCGTAGCACGTTTTCTCTTTTGTAGTTTTAAAAACAATATAATTGATGCAAAATAAAGTCTTTTCTCTGATTCAATTATTCACTTAAAAATATAATAGTAAATTTTAAACATCTGGAAGGTGGCATATTGTATACAATATTTTTGTCAGGAATAAAGATTTATTTAATCAATCTAAAATTGTATAATTAAAAATGTGCAATTTTGTACATATTTTCCTACATTTTTATATATTCAAAATTTCTTTTATTAATGATTGTTCTTTTTCATTTATGGATGATTAGTGTAGTCTTAATTACAAATTTGTTTTTCCTCTTCTTACTTCAAAATATCCGGATTTTGATTCTGGAGACAGCAACAACTATTTACTTTTTTTGGCACACAGTGTAACTTTCCTATATGAAATTGGGGGGGGGGGTAAAATGAAATTAAGATAAAAAAATAAAAAACAACAAACTCCCATGAGTCTTCACACCAGAAGAACTCTCCAAACAAGTGAGGGAAAAAGGACCCACTTCCTACTACCAAGATAATATCTCGGTCATTCTAACTTAGGCCTTAACTCAGAGAAGTCACCATTTTTCGCCAACCCACCAAATTTGTAGAGCTAAAAATCAAAATAACTTTTGGAATTGGAAGCTCAAATTTTGGGGATGTCTAACTTTAACACAGTCCACACCTGTACAAAATGTCAGAAAAATTGAAGGGGATGGGTGACGATTTTACTTTTTCTGGAGGATTTGACATGGAATTGCCTATATATATATACATATGGAGGTGTGTGGTGTCATGGTTAGAGACATAGGAAATGGACTTGTTGACCCGAGTTCAAATCCTGGATGAGACTGTTTGCATTTCACGTAGCACTAATACCCTTAGGAAAGGTATGAATCCATATATTCTGCCTCCAGCTATGGGTAAATAGTAGGGCAGACATGGCTCTTTAACCTTGAATAGGTAATCAATCTAGGAGAAGGAAAACTGAATTCAAACCTGATAAACTCCGCTTAAGAAATTGACCTTGCTCATGCGGAGGGGTTGGTTTAGGGTTAGGGTTAGGATTTAGGGTTAGTTTAATGGGAAAATAATAAATAATTTATCAGTCAAGATTTGTTCCCCTTTGTTTATGTTAGACTTATAGGAAATAACCTAAATCAATATATTTGTCTAGTTATCTATCTCTGTCTATTCATGTATCTATCTATCTATTATCTATCTGCACATTTAAAGATATTTAAAAATCAAACTTATAAGTCAGCAACACATTACCTACAAGTTAAAAAAAATTCAACATTTAAAGTTATCTATTATTTTATATGTGTCATTTATTGATAAGAAAGAAGTTCCATCCTGTGGAGCAAAAAATCTTAAGAAAACAAATTACTATCAACAAATTGTCAAGCAAGAAAAATGTAGAGTTATCTCCCGTTGCGACTCCCCCACTCTCCAATCTTCTTTTTCTTTTAATTAGAAAACGTTAATAATGGCGGACACTTTAAAACCCGTTGAACGGTTAAAGAAACGTTTAGACGTAAGTTTATCTCTGTTTTTGTTTAATTATGGACACTTTGCGATTATCATTATTATAACTCGAGTCATATGAAATTTTTGGACTGAATTATATAACTTGTTATTGTTTAGTTTACGCTGTTGCTACAAATATATATCGTTGTTGGTTTTCCTAGTTACGCGGTTTTGAAAAAAACAATAAAGTTTACAACTTGTGTTCATTTCATCTTTTTTTTTCTTTCTCGAAAAAAAGTTTAAAGATTTTTTTTTTTTTTGACTATTAAACTTTTTTTTTTCGTTGGTCAAATGGAGTTTCGATCAGTATATTCTCCAGCCTTATTCAGGTGAATTGTTTTGTTTGTGTTTTTTTTTTTTTTGTAGAGGCTACTCCTGCCGGTCCCGGTCGAATAGACAAACTTGTTTTGTTTTTTTTTTGCTTATTATGCCGGTACTCGTAAAATAAACAAACTTACTTTTTATGCTTATTTTACTGACGCTGTAAATATTTATTATTATTTTTTTCAAATAACTTTTTGGGGGTGTTGAAATCTTTTTTTTTTTGTTTGTTTGTTTTTGTTTTTTTATTTATGCAAATAATTTCATTTTGCCCCAAATGTTGGGGGGGGGATAGTGATAAACAAAACTTATTTTGCTGTTTCATAGAATAATTTGGAAGAGGCTACTCTGCCGGTCCCGGTCGAATAGACAAACCTGTATTTTGGCTTATATGCCGGTTCTCGTAAATTAAAAAAGTAAAAGAACCATGCCCAAGAACAAGTTTTGGATTGCAGAGATTGTTATGCCGGTAATAAAGGACTATTTGCTCGTAAATTCCTACCATAAAATAAACTGAACCCTCATTTTATGTCAGTGTTTTTGCAATAAATGTTTTATTTTTCTTGCACCCGTTATAATAAATATATTTTATTTATTTATTTTAATATTCACTTCAATGTGTTTTTTATTTTGTGAGAATGGTTAGTTTTAAAGTGGGGGTTCGTTTTACACTTCAACTTTTTACTCGTAAATTCCTACCATAAAATGCCCAAGCCTAATTTTATGGCAGGAATTTACGAGTAAAAAGTTGAATATTACTTTTTGTTGCTATTGCTTTTAAAAACGTCAGATTTTAATCATCGTCGACGAAAAAACAAAATTACGGTCATAAAAGGAGGATCAATGAGGGTTCAGTTTATTTTATGGTAGGAATTTACGAGCAAATAGTCTATTTTTACCGTTATGCCTGAATAATCCGAAACTCCTTTCTTTTAATATTTGATTATGAAAAAATTTATGATAATCAAATTTTCCTTCATCATTTCATTTTATTTTAAAAATGAATAAATATGTAAATATTAATAAATATTCTTCAATTCACAAGAACAATAAAAAAAATAACGGTATCTATATTTTTCATTAAATCAATGTTATTTTTAACATTATTTGCATTCATAATAAAGAAAAAAAAATATTTACAGCGACAGTAAAATAAGCATAAAAGTAGGTTTTTATTTTACGAGAACCGGCATAATAAGCCAAAAAGCAGATTTGTCTACTCGACCAGGACCGGCAGGATAGCCTATTTATTTTTTTTTTTTTAATATTTGTTTTCCGAAGAATATGAATTTTTAATGGACATTCTCGAAAGTATAGATACGAAAAAAAAATTGTTTTTCAAAATAAATTTATTATTTCATTTTATTTTTATTTATTTGTTTTCAGTGATTCTAATAGCTTTTTAATTTAGTGCATCCTGGGACACACGTATTTGATTTGAATGAGTCCTCTGGAAATTTCATGGTAATTTATGAGGAAGTGCGTCCCGGTCTCCTGCCTCAGAAATTGCTACCCGGTGACTATTAAAATAACGTCCTCAGCTATGTCATCTGAGATTTTCTTTTATTCATGTTTGTTTAATGTCTTGTTTTTAGTTTAAATAAACAAGAATTACGACAAAAAAAGAAGCGACGCCCCACAAATACATTTACTTGTCGAAAATATCTATCTATCTCCATTTGTTCATATCTATCTATATTATTTTGTTTATCTATCTCAGTCTATTCCAAACTATATATCCATCTTCATATCTAAACAAGAATTACGACAAATTACGATAAATAAACAAGAATGACGACAAATTTCTATAAATGAACAAGAATGACGACAAATTACGATAAATAAATAAGAATTGCGCTAAAAAAGAGAAGCCCCCCCCCTCTAAAATACATTTAACGCCCTAAGTTGGTTGTTTTCTTTCAAGTAACACCGACATAGCTGGGGACGTTATTTTAATAGTCACCGGGTAGCAATTTCTGAGGCAGGAGACCGGAACGCACTTTCTCATAAATTACCAATTTCATGGGTCCCAACTAAAGTTTCTTTATAAATTGCAGAGATTTTATGTATGAACTAAAGCCGTCTAACCCCAACCTTGTACCCCATACCGTGTAATTCGTTTCCAAGAAAATATTGAAATATATTGACAGGAAATGGTAGAGGAAGAAAAAAACTGGGACGCATGAATAATATTTTTCTGCATCCTTTTAGATTTCTATGCTTCAATGATATAGGACGCATACTTATCAACATCTCTGTATTTTAGGTACCACCAATTGTTTATATGCCGTTAAAAATTTTATAATAATAAAAATGTTTATTTTATATTTATTTTATGTTTATTTTAAAATTTTATCATAATGATAATATATAATAATTATAGTAATAAAATTTTATTATAATAATATTTTTAGAATATATTATTATTATAATCATAATATATAATCATAATATAATATTAATATATAATCTATTATTATTATTATAATATTTTTAGAATATATTATTATTATTATAATATTTTTAGAATATATTATTATTATAATATTAATATATAATATATTATTAGAATATATTATTATTATAATATTAATATATAATCATAATATAATATTAATATATAATATATTATTATTATAGTAATATTTTTAAAATATATTATTTTTTTTTTAATTTTATTATAATTATGATAATAAAATTTTATTATGATAATATTTTTCTGTCCATTTAAAAACTGGGACGCATGAATAATATTTTTCTGCATCCTTTTAGATTTTTATGCTTCAATGATGTAGGACGCATACCTATCAACATCTCTGTATTTTAGGTACCACCAATTGTTTATATGCCGTTAAAAAAACAAAAAAACAAACCAGAGTTATTATCTATTGTTTTTTTTTTTCTGCTCCTGTTTTTCCTTGCAGACCCTAAATTGCCCTGTCGTAAAAGATGTTGACAATGATTGGATGTTGGAACATTTGACCAAACCATGTCATCAAAGGTTGCAGATTTTGCAGTGGCTTTTTTCTAAGTAAGTAAATCTTTCATTCATTTGTGTAACATTATATTTCTCCAAGGCATTTGATTCCATACATAGAGGAAAAATGGAACAAATACTACTAGCATATGGTCTCCCCAAAGAAACGGTTGCAGCTATAATGATGCTATACAAAGACACCAAATCTCCATTATATTAAGATTTATTATTTATTCATTTATTATTTCATCATTTTATTTATTTTGTCTATTTTTTTTAACAATGAATTTTTTTTTCTTTTATTTGGTCAGAATTGACAGTAAATTGGCTGAAATGATTGAAACCAACAAATTCACTGAAGAAGGGAAACAAATAAAAGGTATTAGCCGAAATGTCATTTTCTCTCTTTTTTTTTTCTTTTCATCCGTTGGTTGACAAGAACTTAAAGTGTATCAAAAATATTTTCATCTTTTTAACTCCTTCCACTTTGTGGTTCTCCTTCATAGTTTCAGATCGTCTCTCTCTGCATCCATCTTAGTTCTGAAAAATTCAGTAACATGGAGACTTAATTCTTTTTGGTGTACACATCTTTTTTTCCCCAAAACCAACATCAACCCGCCCTGTGGATGTGTGTAGAGAAACTTCAGAACATTTTTACAATATCTTTTCCCCAAAAAGTCAAAAACTATTCTTCTTACATCCAAGCATTATAGTTGATATTAAAAGTAAGCTTATTTGTTTATTAGTTTGATTTGATTTCTTTGTTTAATGACATATCGGATCAAGTAACCAATAAGCACCCCAGCTGTGAGCTGTTTTGAAAGGAACACCTTTTGCTTTTCACCGTAAACTCTCGATTGTTTGTTTACAAATAACAGATGATATTTTGGAGTTAGAATTTCACTGTAAGGAAAGGAAATTGTTTAAGGATGGAACCCTGGTGACTGAGCAGTCCATCACATGCAATACTCCACTTTGCCCCTTACTTAGACTAGACAGGTAGTCAGAGAGGTCCCCCCTGATCAATATGTTAGTCACACCAAGCCCTAGCATCTATATGATTGTCCCAACCCTATTACCCTTACGGCAAACCTTCAACCCTTTTTATCCTGTGCTAGAAGGCAGTGGCTAAGGGTTTCAGTATTTTGGGTATGACGTTAAACTGCAAAGTACCAATTCTGGAGCTTTGAGGAATATGGAGTACCCCTTCATCGCCATTACTCGTAGGTTCATTGAATCTGAGTAGTTTCCCATCTATGGGGGGCCCCCTCCGATCAATCGGCTGGTCACGTCAAGCCCTAGCACCTATATGATTTTCCCAACCCTATTGCCCTTATGGCAAGCCCCAACCCCTTTTTATCATATGCGTGCTAGAAGGCGGTGACTGAGGGTCTACATATCCTGGGAATGACGTTAAACTCTATCTGATGGTGAGGTTCCAGTTTTGGAGGTTTGGGGAATGTGGAGCACCCCTTCATCACCATTACTCCCTGGTTCACTCTGACCCAGAGTGGTAGTACCTGTTAGGGTCCCATCTATGGGTTAAATAGAAAAACATGAGTTTATAAACAAAATCGTATTATCCATTAAGAATTGATTTATTTCAAAACTTTGTTGGCATTAAATGACCCACTGAGGTTGATATGCCGTAAAACAAACCAAACCAAACCATCTATGGGGTAAATAGATCAAAATGAATTTTAAAAAAACTTCTTTAAAAAAATTGAATACCCAACCAGATTTTTTAACCAGAGTTTGTTGCAAGATGATGATATAAATGAGATACTTTAAATATACGCTCCTACATTTGGCGCTCTGGTGGTTGTCATCAGTGATGTAATCTGGATCATTGGTAAGTTTCGGGTCTTCCAACATCAGACTTCCCTCACCTTGCTGACCCTATCAGAGGTGATCATGCCCTGCTACTCCCACCAACATTAGACGCTAAAAGACGTTTGACTTTTTATTCTTTTGGACGATTGTAAAATTTTAATCCTATATATATATATATATATATATATATATATTTGGAGGATATGTGCTTAATTGAAGTTGTACCTAATTTTGAAAATTAATTAGTTAATAATTAATGAATTTTAGGCGAGCATATATGTTCAAATGTAAGGCTAAACGAATCGAGAAAATGTCAATCCCTGAATAGGTCGAAATGTATATTCAGGGATTGACATTTCTCGATTCGTTTAGCCTTACATATATGCCCGCCTAAAATTCATTAATTATTAACTAATTAATTTTCAAAAATTAGGTATGACTTCAATTAAGCACATATCCTCCAAAAATTGTCGGCTTAAAGCCATATAAAAAATAAACACATTTGTTTGTTTACTTAACCTCATATATATATATATATATATATAAATGTTCATTCAATTCTGAATATCGAGAGGAGATTTATTTATCAAAGCCGGGTAGCTCCGCTAGTTTATTAAATAAAAATTTTCTCTTCTTTCATTTTTTTTATTTTTAATTGACAGATTTACTTTAACTCTTAACATCCTATACCGCCTCATTCCACCCATCCGGAAGTCATATTTGTTTTCCTAATCCACCCCCAAATGATAGCCTTTGTTTAAATGTAATATTAAACATATTTAGCAGTCTTTGATTTAAGGGAAATAACAGGTAACTTTAAATGAAAAGTCCATTTTAGCCATTTATTGATAAATCCTTAGAGGAATGGGGATCTGGCCTTAGAAAACTCACAACAGGATGTTAAGAGTTAAAAATAAAAACATTTACATCTAAAAACGGACCTAATTATCATTATGCTCTGATGATGATTTTTTATAAATCGAAATATTGTCAATATCAGCAATGAAAATCATTTAAAAATATATTCATTTTAACAATCAAGTGTGTTTTTCATACCCTTTTATATATACACATACTGTCGGATTCATTTCCTTACTCTTACCTCATATATATATATGGACTTGTCGACCCGAGTTCAAATCCCAGACAAGGCTGTTTGCATCTCACATGGTGCTAATACCCTTGGGAAAGGTATGAATCCATATATCTCCCTTCAGCTATGGGTAAAATACTAGGGCAGACTGGGCTCTTTAACCTTGGATAGGAAAGGGAAAACTCTGAATTCAAAATTCCTGAGGTTGGTCGTTGATTGGGTTTGTGGCATTCGTGCACCAATTCTTTCCTATCGACTGTGCCAAAAAGTGTGGATGGTCCAACACAAGCCTTCACCACTATAAACAAATCACTGTGTGGGTGTTCATTGTATGAACCCTCATGTGTTGAAAATCGACGAGAGAGTCCATTTTATATATATATATATATATATATACATGTTTCATTGAATTGAACAGACAATTCCTGTCTGACAAGTCTTTCGCCGATCCGTTCTAATCTTCGGGCCATCCTTCTGGTTTCAGGGTGGAACTGGTATACCAGTCCACCGAATGTTTCGTCACTAGCGCTTTCGGCAATGCACTTTGCCATCCTCAGGTGGAAACGATGGAATATATATATATATATATATATATATATATATATTGCATAAATAGCAAATAGATAGTCTGTCTTTCTTTTATTTCCTTTCTTTTCACAGCATTTTCATTTCTTCTTTTTTTTACAATTAACAGATTTACTTAATATTTCATCTGCCCTCGGATTTTGTAGTCCAGACCAAGTTGATTTCATCAAGGTAAAAAGATTTTTTTTCTTATCTTATTCCAACATTTTTCATTGATACACCTTTAAGTTCATTAATTAAGGAATGACGAAAAAAAGGGTTATTTCCTATAAGTCTAACATGATCAAAGGGGAACCACTCTTGACTGTTGAATTATTTATTTATTCATTGATCTACTAGGAAAAAAGCTGTATAAAAGCAATTTGGATTGCTTTCATTTTTACGAATTTATTTTTAAAGCACCGGTCATAATACAATAATACCAGCAAAAAAATAAGGATGCATGGAGTTTAGGGTCGGTAAAAGTACTGAGCGTAAGCTGGGTTAGTGAGCATCATAGAGAAGATTAGCCTAGGCCAAAGGGAGGTCTCAAACTTTACCCATGATGTATAAGACGCAGGGCAATTTTTTTTAGCCAAAATTTAGGAAATGAAAGTGCGTCCTATATGCCATCAAATACAGTGCATATATATATATATATATATTTTATTTATTTATAGTCACCAATACATTTAAAAGTCCGTTTTACCAATGTTTTAGGAACATCACTTTTAGGTGATTATCCGTCATCAGAAACATTCACTTTATATATATATATAAATAAATACAGCTCTTACAGAAGTAATTGAGCACTTTATATTCATTTCTCTAATAATAATAACAAAGAATTAACTATATATATATATTTTTCGAGGATATGTGCTTAATTGAAGTCATACCTAATTTTTGAAAATTAATTAGTTAATAATTAATGAATTTAGGCGAGCATATATGTTCAAATGTAAGGCTAAACAAATTGAGAAAATGTCAATCCCTGAATGTACATTTCGACCTATTAGGTCTCATCAGCAAGGTTATAGACATGGGAGACTGCTCCGTGTGTGACTCGAAACCTCAACTGCCAAGCTGAGATTCTAACCACTACACCAGCTTACCAATCCCAAATTCTTTGTCCGTTTTGAACTTATTTATATTCCACTTTTTTTATATATATATATATATATAATATATATATATATATCAATCATCATCATCAGGTTGCATTGTGAGCACAGATTCCCCTAACTCTCCCTCACCAAGCATCCCTGTTGGTCATTGCTCCTGGTAGGTCCTATGCATGGCATCCAGAATCCGCACAGAGCTAATTAATTCCTTGACTCTCCCTCACCAAACTATCCCAGTAAAACAAGATAGACATGCTCGGCACTGCTGGAGTAGCAGGGATGAACCCCTATGCATGGACACACCCGTGTTGGCTAATCCGAGGCAGAGATACCGATCGATACATAGATAATCCAGTAAATTTTTGATGGGTATTATTCTATTCTATTTCAGGGAACTGCATCAGCAAAAGATCAAGTGAGATTTCTGTCATTAGTGCTGGACACAGTTGAAATTTGCCATGAACAAAACACAGATGCTCTCCTCATCCCAAATATCTCAAACCTCGAACTCCTCACGTAAGTCATTTATTTCACATCCGTAAGCACGAGAAATTCTATGATACGTCTTTTATATTCATCTGAATTTTTGAGATAATATTTGATAATTTGTATTATTTAGATTTTTCAGACTGTTTTTCCTCGTCTTTATTGTTATATATACAATGTTTTGGGCGATGTGCCCTGCGGCGTTTCTTATCAAACTCTGTAACAATAAACCTGCCCCTCGGGGTGGGGGTTCAGTAGCTTCAGCCCTGGACCTGGACCTTTCAAGCTAACATTGTTGGTCATCCCCCTGGCAACACCAACCCCCTCGATTTAAAGGGGCAGGGCTGGCTTTATTGCCCAGTGTCTGAGGCGCCGACGGGATCAACGCATTTTTTGCACCCACCCTCATGAGTGTTTACAAAACGTTTTGTAAACACTATCTGATGAGACTAGACTCATATTGAGTCTCTGGTCGAAATACATTTATCATAGCCAAATGACAGTTTAAGTTTTTCTTTCTTTGAAAGTTATATATATGTATTGTAATACAGGTTCAAGTAATAACCTACTCGAGTTTCACCATAAAGATCTTCAGGTTTAAATCCACTGGATTAATCAAGATATTGATTAATTGCAGTCGATTACACGTGTGTGTCTTTCGTGATGAACGGTTCATCGCGAAAGACACACACATGTAATCGACTGCTAGTAATAAATATCTTGATTAATCCAGTGGATTTAAACCTGAAGATCTTTATGGTGAAACTCGAGTAGGTTATTACTTGTACCTATATTGCAATCATTTTGCTCTACTAACATATTGAGCACTTTTTATTTGTTATATCGCTGTCTTACCTTTCTGAATGTTGCATCAACTAACCATTGTGACCATCTTCACCGGTAAGTCACCTTTTCCAAAATAACATATATATATATATATATATATATTTTTTTTTTTTTTTTTTTTATTTCAGCCAAGCCCCCGATATTGAGTCTGAATATGAATGCCAATGCCAGTTGATTGATGATATTACAAGACAATCAAACATTATGGAAAGTCTATTTTCTACCAAAGTGGAATTGCTGCCGGCCGATATTAAAAGACAAGTTGATTTAAATATGCCAGAAACAGGCACAAAACAACAACAACCACAAAAGTATGACCCACTTTGGAATTTCTTTTTCAATACCCTCAGGAATTACATAAGTTTATCAATGAGTATTTAATTCGGTCAAAATCATTAATACATAGAATAAATCTTATTTATCAATTAAGTCTCTATGAAAATCTAAGTTAAATTTGATTCAAAACAGCCCATGTTATTAGTGCATTTAAAATCCTGCAATGTGTCTTATATATCACTAAGAAATAAAGGGTTACATAATATACAGTGTTGTTAATTAGCTTACTGGTTTTAACAAAATATATATATATCCAGTAAAAGGCCTATATAACAATGACACATTCACGACACGTTGTGAACAGGTTGAGTTAATACCTATGTGACTAATAAATCGATAAGTAGATGATAAAATTCCCTAAATATAAAAGACTTACATTGTGACGGATTGTTCTCAGACTGGAAAATGAGAACAAATTTTAAAAATTAAAAGGTATTTATATCTTATTATAATAAAGCTGAGTTGAATCAATGTTTGTTTCCTAAAGGCTTTTTTACTGTTTAGTTTGACACAAAAATTATACCAAATTATTCCTTAGTTCTAGGATTGAGTTATGTTTGAAAATAATTCCATTTTTCTATTTAGTTGTAATTTCCAATTAAGTCAAAAACAGACCAGTCTCTCACTTCACTTTCTGCCTATTACTTTCCACCTCCCTTTGTATATCTTGATTACCTCCTCGTTATATATGTTATTTTCTCAATGGGAGTCTAGACCAGAGTTTTTCAAGCGGTATGCCGCGGCACACTAGTGTACCATGAAGCTTCCGTAGGTGTGCCGTGAGTGTTGAGGACAATTGATAATCCTCTTAGATTTTGATTATATTACTTTAATATTTTTTGTTTTAATTGATTAAAAATATACGTTTAGAAATAAAATGACATTGTTTTCATTTATACTTGTAGCACATTTTCACTATTCCTTTTCTTTTAAAATTTAAATGATAAAATGATTATATGTTTATATACAGATGGTGTACCTCGATCAATTTATTGCCCATCTCACTGTGCCGTGAAATGAAAAAGGTTGAAAAATTCTGGTAGAGAGAGAGAGAGGAAGAGAGAAATTTGACAATTTGAAACGGATTTGTGTATTAAATTTCACAAGCTGTCAACCTGGCCAACATCTTGGCTCTTAATAGATTTAAATGATGTCAAAAGTTTCCTTTCTTAGAAATCTTACAAAATGATCTTAATGTTTTTTTTTTAGATTCTCCGGTCATATTTATTCTTTTAAAAATTTAATTCGCTTTGCAAACTCACTTTTCCCTAATCCCAATTATCTACCCAGAGCTCAATGGATGACCCAACAGGTCATGTTTTGTCTAGTTTTTTCTAAATTCTCATGATGAATATATATTTACCAACCCCTCCGAACAAGAAGGATGTGACACAAGGTCAATTTCTTAAGCAGAGTAACAGGTTTGAATTCAGAGTTGTCCTTCTCCTAGACTGGTTACCTAGCCAAGGTTAAAGAGCCCAGTGCGCCCTGCTATTTACCCATAGCTGGAGGGAGAATTGGATCCATACCTTTCCCAAGGGTATTAGCGCTATGTGAAATTCAAACAGCTTCGTGTAGGAATTGAACTTTGGTTGACTAGTCCAATGAATTTATTTCACAATTTTATCAGCAGCAAATGACCCACCAATGTTGATATGCCTTAATTAAAATAAAACAAATCAAACCAAATTATCATTTTGGTATCTGTCTAAGAATTTTTCTTTCTTTCAACTCAGATCCAGGGGGTCCCCTTTGGTTATTCTGTATCGTGAAAGAGCTGAACAACTTAGGCAAGATCTTGAATCCCATGAAACAAAACTAAACGACTGCAAAAACCAGGTAAGATTTTCTCTTTCATCCAACTTGTCATTAACCCTACTCTGTTGTTGCTGAGTCTCTCACAAAGGCCGACCATGACTGATTATCCGATGCAAATGAAATGGGTAATCTCCAGTGGCACACAATCCGTAGACACAAGGGCCAATATTTCATTCAAAATCATCCCTCACCATCATTAGCCATGTGTAACGTAGCGGGGTTTATCAACGTACCTCAAAATTCACGGCACTAAAAAGGTATTTGTTACACGGCGGTCGTCATTGTCGATAAAAAGGTACAACACGTGAGATATATCGTCACAAGGGCTTAGCATTTATTTTCGGGCTCGTGTCGTGGGCTCTGTTCGGAGGGGAGGAAAGACAGAGAGAAAGAGAGAGAGAGAGGACACTGTCAAATTACTGTACCAACTATCTCGCTATCCTAAACTAGGGACCAGCAGACCCATCTGACCCTACGCCATTGGACATCCAAGCAGGCACTGACGGGTTAACTTGGTCCCACATGACTTCACGTACTTCGCAGGCTTTCTGTAATATTCCATGGAAAGTCCCGCCCGTGATATGAAAAGGGGCCATCCCTTCAGAAATACAGGGGGTTGACAATAATCTATGCAACATTGACACACACTACACATCGTTCAAAAGCTTGGCCCCTTCTTCATATACGTGATGACAGATAAAATGGATGACTGGAACCGACCTGATTCATGGAAGAGAATAACTTGTACCATGATGATCTGCACTGACCATCAAAATAAGGAGATTGTGGTTGCTGCACCAATGCTCCCTGAACACTGTAAAAAAAAAAATTTGGTTATTTTTCTCCGTATGTTGGGGGTATTGATGTTACATACTGGAGAGGGGGGGGAGAGATATAGACATAAATAGACAGAGATGCATTTTGCATTACTTACTTCTTTGGCCATTTGGTGATCTCTAGTCGTTTCTATTCTTTCTCTCCATGTTGAATTCTATTTCTAGATTCCTGTTGACTGTTTGTCTTTGATGCCTTCCTTCTTCTTGGTCAGTCTTTTTGCCAAGACATTCATCAAACAAGAACACCATATTATTTCTTTAAATTTTTATTTACTTAACTAAAATTCTTCTTCTAACACAACACGCGTGTGCATAATGAGCCCATGCTAGGGCAGACATCTTTTCTGCCTGATGTCTAAGCTGGAACTAACAGGTTAACTTGGTCCAACATACTTTGCGGGCTTTCTGTAATATTCCATGGAAAGTCCCGCCCGTGATATGAAAAGGGGCCATCCCTTCAGAAATACAGGGGCTTGACAATAATCTATGCAACCGCGACACACACTACACATCGTTTAAAAGCTTGGCCCCTTTTTCATATACGTGATGACAGATAGAATGGATGACTGGAACCCACCTGAATCATGGAAGAGAATAACTTGTATCATGATGATCTGCGCCGACCATCAAAATAAGGAGATTGTGGTTGCTGCCCAATGCTCCCTGAACACTATAAAAAACAAATCAGGCATAAACTGAAGAATTGCAATGGAGACTACAAGGCTGTGGCTAGAAGTAAGCAACATAACAGACCTTCTGATTGCATTCGTACAGCAGAATTCCTTGAAGATCTATAGAAAGGGTGGAGTTGCTAAAAGTGTTTGACTTGTTTCACATTGTGGTTGTTGTTCTTGTTTGAGTATATAGGAGTGTGTAAGTCGTGTATGACCAATGCATAATCAGGACACAATGACTTGTTCCTTTCTAGACTTCCTTAAAGTTGGTCTCCAACCTCCCAAAGTGGGTTTGATTAGGAAGAGTTTATTGTGGATGCTGTTATTCCAGTGTTGTTGCCATTTTGTATGAAGGAATCTATTAATTTTAGCTTTCAAATCAGTTAATAAACAAGTAAAACACAAGAAAATAACTTGTGTCTGTTCATGCCTGCAAACAGGGATGACAAATATTGTTAAAAGAAAGAATAAAGACTAATCTTAATAATATAATTTTCATGACAATCAAAATATTATCATTTCTAATGGAACATTATACAATCAAAACGGATATTATTAGGTATTATTTATTACCAAACTCTATAATCAAAAATATGAATATGCACTAAGAAAAGTTTATTGTGGATGTTGTTATTACAGTAACAAAAAATAATCTCATTGAATATATTTTTTAAATAATTTGTATTATTTTTTTTCTTCTTCAAATTAATTAAACATTATTTTAAACTAATGAGTTTTTGTTGTTGTTTTGTTTCCAGTTTGAGTTCCATGGTGTTGATAAAGAACAACTTGAATCCCTTTGCCAACAATTGGAAGAATCTCTGTCGGAACTTAAAGAAAAAATTGGAATCTTCAATTCTTGTTATGAGAATGAAATGAAACTCTGGTGCAATAAGCAGCCAATGGCGCCGACCATATTAGGACCAGTCTTTGACAGAGCGCACAAATTACTCAATAATTTTGAATCTGTAAGTTTTTGGTGGGGTTTATTTTGTGTTAGAATTCCAGTTGCCATTTTAGACATTTAGGTCTCCTATTGCTAAATCCAGTCGTAGAACTCCTTATCCTAAATGTGCTAGAAGGCGGTGGCTGAGGGTCTTCATGTCCTGGGTTAAATAGAAAAATGTGTTTATGAAAAAAATTAAAAAATTGAGTATTCATTAAGAATGAATTTGTTTCAAAACTTTGTCAGCATTATATGACCCACTGAGGTTGATATGCCATAAAACAAAACAAACCAAACCAATTGTAGAAAAAGTGGACCATATGACCTTTAGGCACCCCTTTTTGATCTCGATTCAGAAGGACATTATTTTTTTCATTTACACCGTCAATATCCGGTTGTTTGTTAGGGGTTAGGGTTAGGGATTAGTTTTATAATTATTTTTTTTTAACCTCTAAAAATCATCTGTTAACAAACAACCGGATATTGACAGTGTAAATAAAAATCATGTCCTTTCTTAATTGAGATTAAAAAGGGGTGCCTAAAGGTCATATGGTCCGAAAAAGGGTGTAGTCTCAGTTGTAGAAAATCCAGTTGTATTCCTTGAAATCCTAGACAGAACCGTGTGTACTTGTAGCAGAGAATCCAGTTGGAGATATTAAGTCCAGTTAGCAACTAATTTCAGGGCAATTACCAAAAACTTTTTAAATGCATCCTCTGTCATTTTTGTCATTGGTCAATGCCTGCCCCTGATGTTGGTAAAGTCCATAAATATAAGTGGCAATTTCTGCTGCATCTTATACCCATAATATTATACTTTTTTTTTTTTGGTAATCTGAACATTAGTTACATAAATGAGAGTAACCTCCCCTTGTTTATTTCACTTTGAGGAAGCCTTACGTTTTGATGTTGGTAAAGTCCATAAATATAATTCCACCCTGTCAGCTGGGGCATTAGAATGCACCTCTGCAGAGGGGTAAAACTCCCCCAATGGGGCCACCTGTTGGTCATGGGTGGCGACCCGTGATGCTTAAGGATAGAACCCAGGTGGATGAGCAGTTCATGACATGCAATACTCCACTTTGGCCCTATCTTGGCCCCAGACGGGCGGTCGGAGAGGCCCCCTCCGATCAATCGGCTGGTCACGTCAAGCCCTAGTACCTATATGATTTTCCCAACCCTATTGCCCTTATGGCAAGCCCCCAACCCCTTTTTATCATATGGGTGCTAGAAGGCGCTGGCTGAGGGTCTACATATCATGGGAATGACGTTAAACTCTATCTGATGGTGAGGTTCCAGTTTTGGAGGTTTGGGGAATGTGGAGCTCCCCTTCATCACCATTGCTCCCTGGTCCACTTTGACCCGGGGTGGTAGTACCTGTTAGGGTCCCATCTATGGGTTAAATAGAAAAACATGAGTTGATAAACAAAATTGTATTATCCATTAAGAATTGATTTATTTCAAAACTTTATCGGCATTAAATAACCCACTGAGGTTGATATGCCGTAAAACAAAACAAACCAAACTATAAATATAAGTGGCAATTTCTGGTACATCTTATGATATTATACTTCTTTTTTTTTTTTTTTTTTTTTTGGTAATCTGAACATTAGTTACATAAATGAGAGTAACCTCCCCTTGTTTATTTCACTTTGAGGAAGCCTTATGTTTTGAAAAGTTCTTGGTAAAATCCAACCAACCAACCTTGACATTCATCTATATTTTTATCTTTTATTTTTTCAGATGATGGTAACATTTGACGACATTCACATTTCATCTGATAAAATTGAAACTCTTAAAACATTGGATCCAACAAAACAAAATCTCAGTGAGTAAAAATTATTTCTTTACAAATTAAAAATAATCTTATTATAATGGAGATACAGTGTCTGTCTATAACAAATACGAGATGACTGTTTACGTCTAAATACCCTCAGGAATTGCATAAGTTTATCAATGAGTATTTAATTTATAGTTAAAATCATTAATATATAGAATTAAGTAAAAGTAAAGTTGACGGGGCGGCCTAAAGTCGGTATCAGCCAGTCAGCAAGGGAGTCTATCCCCTTTTCAATAGCGCTAGACCAAGGATATTGTTTTTGACGTCTGAGGTGGAGCGCCACACCTACCATCAGCTCCTCACTTTACCACACAGATCCCTGTGCTACTCATACGCTGAGTTGGCGAGGGCCTGTATTGAACCAGGGACCTTGTGGTTTCTAGTCGAACGCTCTACCGACTGAGCTAAAATTAATAAATCTTATTTATTAACAATGTTTCTATGACGATCTGGGGTAGATTTGCCTCAAAACAGCCCATGTTATTAGTGCGTTTAAAATCCTTCAATGTGTCTTATATATCCTTAAGAAATAGATGTTTACATAATATATGGCGTGATTTCTTCAAAACTTTGCTGTGAGACTTATGTCCTTTGTGCCTCCTAGGACATCATCTAACAACCTGTATGCAAATTTGGAGATTCTCAAATTTTCTGATATGGTCCATTGGAAAATATTTTGTTCTTACATAAACTATTCCACAATAAAATGCCTGTTTCTGTTCAGAATACTTTTGCAGTTGACTTCACCCATGCTCATGTCACTCGTGCTGACCAATCTGGTTTGTTTAATTTCCCTATCATCAACACTGTTAGTTTTGGGCATAATTCGATTCGTTTTAATGCAATTAATTCTTGGAATACTGTTCAGTCGTTATTTTTTTGATAAAGAAAAGATGAAGCTTGTTTCAGTAAATTATTTTGTCCTTAAAACACTTTTGAAAAATCATTTTATTGCCTCTTATAAACAACAGATTTGCATTTAGATTCTCACACGGCTAATTTGTCTCATGATATATATGTATATGTTTACGTTGTGTGTTTCATGTATCGTTTCCTGTGAGCATCCAAGGGTGGTCATGTCCATGGGATTAGCTTCACGCTATTAAGCATGGCATCCCTTCAATAGTAGTTTAAACCAATAAAGTTTTTCTTTTACTTATATTTATTTTAATAATTTGTACTACTATTGATTAATAAATTTCTTCTTATATTCTTATTCTATTATTATATTAATTTGCATACTGGTTTTAACAAAAAGGGTTTAATAAATAATTCCTTGATTTTAATGATTTCTGATGTTATATTTTTTATTCTCAAATGTATTAAGATCAATCCTATAAATGATGTACCTATCAGCATCTCTGTTCTTCTGATCACTTGCCAAACTTGTGGCTTCAGAATGCACTGACTGCACCTCTGCAGAGGGGTAAGACCCCATCCCAAAAAAGGGGGTTACATGTTGGCCGTTGGTGGTGATCTGTGATGCTTAAGGACGGAATCCTAGTGGATGAGCAGTCCAAGACATGCAACACTCCACTTTGGACCTTATTTATGCTAGACAGGCAGTAGAAAAAGACCCACTCCGATCAATCAACTGGTCACATCAAGCCCTTGCACCTATATGATTGTCCTGATTCTATTGTTCTTATGGTGAGCCCCAACCCCTTTTTATCATATGGGTGCTAGAAGGCGGTGGCTGAGGGTCTACATGTCCTGGGAATGACGTTAAACTCTATCTGTGAGGTTTCCAGTTCTGGAGTTTGGGAGCACCCCTTCATCACCATTGCTCCCTGGTCCACTCTGACCCGGAGTGGTAGTACCTGTTAGGGTCCCATCTATGGGTTGATAGAAAAATGTATTTATAAAAAAAATTGTATTATCCATCAAGAATAAATTTATTTCAAAACTTTATCGGCATTAAATGACCCACTGAGGTTGATATACCGTAAACCAAACCAGTCACAGACATATATTGCCCTTATGGCAAGCCCCAACTCCTTTTTATCATATGAGTGCTAGAAGGCAGTGACTGAGGGTCTACATGTCCTGGGAATGATGTTAAACTCGATCTGACGGTGAGGTTCCAGTTTTGGAGGTTTGGGGAATGTGTAGCTCCCCTTCATCACTATTGCTCCCTGGTCCACTCTGACCCAGATGGTAGTACCTGTTAGGGTCCCATCTATGGGTTGAATAGAAAAACATGAGTTTATAAACAAAATTGTATTATCCATCAAGAATGAATTTATTTCAAAACTTTATTGGCATTAAATGACCCATTGAGGTTGATATACCATAAACCAAACCAGTCACAGACATATATGCCCTTATGTAGGAAGCGCGTGGTGTAATGGTTAAAGTCATGGGAAATGGACTCGTCGCCCCAAGTTCAAATCCTGGACGTGGTAATTGCATTTCACTTAGCGCTAATACCCTTGGGAAAGGTATGAATCTTACTCTCCCTCCAGCTATAGATAAATAGCAGGGAAGACTGGGCTCTTTAACCTTGGTTAGGCAACCGGTCTAGGTGAAGGAAAACTCTGAATTCAAACCTGTTGAACTCCACTTAAGAAATTGACCTTGTGTCACATCCTGCACGTGTGGAGGGGTTGGTAAATATATATATGCCCCTATGGCAAGCCCCAACCCCTTTTTATCATATGGATGCTAGAAGGCAGTGACTGAGGGTCTACATGTCCTGGGAATGATGTTAAACTCTATCTGATGGTGAGGTTCCAGTTTTGGAGGTTTGGTGAATATGGAGCACCCCTTCATCACCATTGCTCCCTTTGACCGTTAGTGGTAGTACCAGATCACTTACCAAACCTTGTCTATCTCTGTTCTCCTGAAGAAGGTCTACCTTGAATACCAAAACTGTGCTAGAGAATTTGATTGATTTTGTTTATTTGAATATTCTTCTCTTTATTTCTCGCAGGAAATCCAAGTGAAGGTTTTCTTTTGGATTTTAAAGAATTATTAAACACTCTGGAAGTTTCTGTGACCAACCATCGACAAGATTCACTCGAAACGGATTTCATCAAATGAAGATTTCTCTCTCAAATCTTTTATGGACTTTTATGTAAATAATTTTATTGATTAACTTTTTTTTTTATGAATAAAGGAGAATGATCCTTTTTTTTATTGTTTGCTTTTTTTTCTCTCTCTTTTTTCTCTCTCTTTTTTTTTTCTCTCTCTTTTTTTCTCTTTTTTTTCTCTCTCTCTCTCTCTCTTCTTTTCTTCTCTCTTCTCTCTTTTCTCTCTCTTTTTCTCTCTTTTCTTTTTCTCTCTCTCTTCTTCTTCCTCTCTTCTCTCTCTCTTCTTTCTCTCTCTTTTCTCTCTTTTCTTCTTCTCTTCTTCTTTTTCTCTCTCTCTTTCTCTCTCTTTCCTCTCTTTCTCTCTCTCTTCTTTCTTTTCTCTTTTTCTTTTCTCTCTTTTCTTCTTCTTTTTCCTTCTCTCTCTTTTTTCTTCTCCTCTCTCTCCCTCTTCTTTTCTTCTTCTCTCTCCCTCTTTCTTTTTCTCTCTCTCTTCTCTCTTTTTCTCTTTTTCTCTCTCTCTTTTCTTCTTCTTCTCTTCTTTCTCTCTTCCTCTCTTCTTCTTCTTTTTTTCTTCTTTCTCTCTCTCTTTCTTCTTCCTCTCTTTTTTCTCTCTCTATTTTCTTCTTCTCTTTCTTTCTTCTCTCTTCTTCTTCCTTCTTCTCTCTTTTTCTCTCTCTTCTTTTTCTCTCTCTTCTCTCTTTTTCTTCTCTCTTTTTTTTTTATAAACCTTTTAACGGCATTTGCCATCGATTCTATGTCTCTCAGACTCTGTTTTCACGACCAATCCGTTGACGATTCATAAGGCGCTTTCATTTCGGTCTAATCCCCATTTGTTGTTAGTTTTTTTAATAAAAACTCTGGAAACGTGTTAACAAACCGGATTTTGACTGTAATGAAATGTCCTTATGAATTGGATACAAAGGGGCCTAAAGGTCTATGATCCTTTTTTTTGTTTGTGTTGATCTTGGTGCGAGCATTGTTTTCATGGCATACAATGTAACCTCTCATATTTACATAGTCATTCATCAATGATAACAGTGTCCGTATTTCATGTTCACGCGAGATGGAAGTATAGTTAGGAGATGGGGCTTCGAGGGCGTCTCGCATATATGTTAGTAAAAAAATAATTTTATAAGAATTTTAAAAAGCAATAGCGGTTGTGTTAATGCATTCCTTAGTTAGAAGATGGAATTAGACGTATATCACACTGAAGTGGATAGAATTCAACATGGCGACTTGGATAGTTTAGAGACGATTAAATGCTGAAGAAAGAAGTAGAAGTGTTATGCTCTCATGTAAATATTTCTCTGATATTCTGTCTATCTCTCTTTCTCCCTTTCCCTATCAAAAAGAATATTGTTGTATACCCACAACATGGGTATGGCTATATAACTTTTTTTTTTTCTTTTCTTTTATGCTTTTTTATTTTCCTTCAAAATTTTCTTTTATTTCTTTTTCTTTTTTTTTCTTTTTTCTTTTTTTTTTTTTTTTTTTTATTTTCCTTCAAAATTTTCTTTTTTTTTTTCTTTTTTTGTTTCTTTTTTTTTTTTTTTTTCTTTTCTTTTAGAATGGGCGAACTTACCACAAGCAGAATCCGTGGAAGGTAAATTAGACTGAAACTGGGTGAACAGATTATTCTATTATATTAGTGGTAGGGGGTGGTGGACTTTTTCATTGGCTCAAACTGACTGTGGTTTCCCTATTTAAAAGTTTGAATTCTTGTGAAGTTTATTTGTCGCAAAATGTCAATACGCAGCATGTAGCTTACAGGGTGGCAACTTGAAGCTGCTGTATTCAATTTGGGGTTGCTATCTGAGATATGATGCACAAGAACCTGTAATCAGCAATGAAGATAGTGCATCACTGACTACCACCCTGTACGCATCCACAAGATGGATTGTGCGACTTTTTCTTTTCTTTTTAATTCTTTCCTTTTTTTTTTTCTTCTCTTTTTTTTTCTCTTTTTTTTTCTTTTTGTGTCTAAATAAATCTATTATTTGAAACACAAAGCATGAAGTGACGAACGAAAGCAACCACAGCAAGCACTGTCATTGATACAACCACAAATTAGTATTATCTGCATTATTCGGACTATTGTCCCCATCTTCATTTTATTTGCACAACGTTTCAGACATGGGCGGCTTCTTCAGGTATTCTTTTTCGGAATACCTTCTTTTCGGACTCGGGAACCTTCTTTTCGAACTCGGGAACCTTCTTTTTGAACTTGGGAACCTTATTTTCGAACTCGGAAACTTCCTTGTAATCGGAGCCATCACAGAACTTCGAACTTAACCTTTATTTAGTCCTCGGGGTATCCTGTTCTCATTTTCGCTACCATAGCTGCAAGGAGTGTGTTAATTATTTTTCTATGTTACTGCCTCTACTCAGGATTGAACCTGGAATCCAGAGATAACTGTCACTTAGAACTGTCTTACCTAACTACCTTATCCACTAGGCCATGAGTTCGATTAATAACAATAAAGATGAGGACAATAGTTCCGAATAACGCAGAATACTTTCATCAAGCCTCATCTCAAACATTCAGAGAAACAACCGTAAATGTTTACTAGTTTGCAGTTCGATTGCAAATGTTCACTGGTTTCAAAATCCACGCAATGTTCAAATTGAATACAAAACGTCTTTTCAACTAAAATAACCCAAAGGGGTTAACATGCCGTAAAAAGAAAAATAGACAATTGTATTGATTATATCGTTTTTTATTTTACAAATCAAAAAAATACAGAAGTCAATACATGATTTGTTTACTATGGATAGACTGGCACAAGGGCCACAATAATTGAGCAACCAATGAGAAAAAGAGAGAGATATCTCTCTCTTNGGAAGCCCTTACGTTTTGATGTTGGTAAAGTCCATAAATATAATTCCACCCTGTCAGCTGGGGCATTAGAATGCACCTCTGCAGAGGTAAAACTCCCCCAATGGGCCACCTGTTGGTCATGGGTGCGACCCGTGATGCTTAAGATAGAACCCAGGTGATGAGCAGTTCATGACATGCAATACTCCACTTTGCCCTATCTTGCCCCAGACGGCGGTCAGGAGAGGCCCCTCCGATCAATCGGCTGGTCACGTCAAGCCCTAGTACCTATATGATTTTCCCAACCCTATTGCCCTGTTATGGCAAGCCCCAACCCCTTTTATCATATGGTGCTAGAAGGCGCTGGCTGAGGGTCTACATATCATGGGAATGACGTTTAACTCTATCTGATGGTGAGGTTCCAGTTTTGGAGGTTTGGGAATGTGGAGCTCCCCTCATCACCATTGCTCCCTGGTCCACTTTGACCCGGCTGGTAGTACCTGTTAGCGGTCCCATCTATGGTTAAATAGAAAAACATGAGTTGATAAACAAAATTGTATTATCCAATAAGAATTGATTTATTTCAAAACTTTATCGGCATTAAATAACCCACTGAGGTTGATATGCCGTTAAAACAAAACAAACCAAACTATAAATATAAGTGGCAATTTCTGTACATCTTATGATATTATACTTCTTTTTTTTTTTTTTTTTTTTGGTAATCTGAACATTAGTTACATAAATGAGAGTAACCTCCCTTGTTTATTTCACTTTGAGGAAGCCTATGTTTTGAAAAGTTCTTGGTAAAATCCAACCAACCAACCTTGACATTCATCTATATTTTTTATCTTTTATTTTTTCAGATGATGGTAACATTTGACGACATTCACATTTCATCTGATAAAATTTGAAACTCTTTAAAACATTGGATCCAACAAAACAAAATCTCAGTGAGTAAAAATTATTTCTTTACAAATTAAAAATAATCTTATTATAATGGAGATACAGTGTCTGTCTATAACAAAAACGAGATGACTGTTTACGTCTAAATACCCTCAGGAATTGCATAAGTTTATCAATGAGTATTTAATTTATAGTTAAAATCATTAATATATAATTAAGTAAAAGTAAAGTTGACGGGGCGGCCTAAAGTCGTATCAGCCAGTCAGCAAGGGAGTCTATCCCCTTTTCAATAGCGCTAGACCAAGGATATTGTTTTGACGTCTGAGGTGGAGCGCCCACACTACCATCAGCTCCTCACTTTACCACACAGATCCCTGTGCTACTCATACGCTGATGGCGAGGGCCTGTATTGAACCAGGGGACCTTGTGGTTTCTAGTCGAACGCTCTACCGACTGAGCTAAAATAATAAATCTTATTTATTAACAATGTTTCTATGACGATCTGGGGTAGATTTGCCTCAAAACAGCCCATGTTATTAGTGCGTTTTAAAATCCTTCAATGTGTCTTATATATCCTTAAGAAATAGATGTTACATAATATATGGCGTGATTTCTTCAAAACTTTGCTGTGAGACTTATGTCCTTTGTGCCTCCTAGGACATTCATCTAACAACCTGTATGCAATTTGGAGATTCTCAAATTTCTGATATGGTCCATTGGGAAAATATTTTGTTCTTACATAAACTATTCCACAATAAATGCCTGTTTCTGTTCAGAATACTTTTGCAGTTTACTTCACCCATGCTCATGTCACTCGTGCTGACCAATCTGGTTTGTTTAATTTCCCTATCATCAACACTGTTAGTTTTGGGCATAATTCGATTCGTTTTAATGCAATTAATTCTTGGAATACTGTTCAGTCGTTATTTTTTGATAAAAGAAAAGATGAAGCTTGTTTCAGTAAATTATTTTGTCCTTAAAACACTTTTGAAAAATCATTTTTATTGCCTCTTATAAACAACAATTTGCATTTAGATTCTCACACGGCTAATTTGTCTCATGATATATATGTATATGTTTACGTTGTTGTTTTCATGTATCGTTTCCTGTGAGCATCCAAAGGTGTCATGTCCATGGATTAGCTTCACGCTATTAAGCATGGCATCCCTTCAATAGTAGTTTAAAACCAATAAAGTTTTTCTTTTACTTATATTTATTTTAATAATTGTACTACTATTGATTAATAAATTTCTTCTTATATTCTTATTCTATTATTATATTAATTTGCATATGGTTTTAAACAAAAAGGGTTTAATAAATAATTCCTTGATTTTAATGATTTCTGATGTTATATTTTTTATTCTCAAAGTATTAAGATCAATCCTATAAATGATGTACCTATCAGCATCTCTGTTCTTCTGATCACTTGCCAAACTTGTGGCTTCAGAATGCACTGACTGCACCTCTGCAGAGGGTAAGACCCCATCCAAAAAAAGGGGTTACATGTTGGCCGTGGTGTGATCTGTGATGCTTAAGGACGGAAATCCTAGTGGATGAGCAGTCCAAGACATGCAACACTCCACTTTGGACCCTAATTTATGCTAGACAGGCAGTAGAAAAAGACCCACTCCGATCAATCAACTGGTCACATCAAGCCCTTGCACCTATATGATTGTCCTGATTCTATTGTTCTTATGGTGAGCCCCAACCCCTTTTTATCATATGGGTGCTAGAAGGCGGTGGCTGAGTCTACATGTCCTGGGAATGACGTAAACTCTATCTGATGGTGAGTCCAGTTCTGGAGGTTTGGGGAATGTGGAGCACCCCTTCATCACCATTGCTCCCTGGTCCACTCTGACCCGGAGTGGTAGTAACCTGTTAGGGTCCCATCTATGGGTTGGATAGAAAAATGTATTTATAAAAAAAATTGTATTATCCATCAAGAATAAATTATTTCAAAACTTTATCGGCATTAAATGACCCACTGAGGTTGATATACCGTAAACCAACCAGTCACAGACATATATTGCCCTTATGGCAAGCCCCAACTCCTTTTTATCATATGAGTGCTAGAAGCAGTGACTGAGGGTCTACATGTCCTGGGAATGATGTTAAACTCGATCTGACGGTGAGGTTCCAGTTTGGAGGTTTGGGAATGTGTAGCTCCCCTTCATCACTATTGCTCCCTGGTCCACTCTGACCCAGATGGTAGTACCTGTTAGGGCCCATCTATGGGTTGAATAGAAAAAACATGAGTTTATAAACAAAATTGTATTATCCATCAAGAATGAATTTATTTCAAAACTTTATTGGCATTAAATGACCCATTGAGGTTGAATATACCATAAACCAAACCAGTCACAGACATATATGCCCTTATGTAGGAAGCGCGTGGTGTAATGGTTAAAGTCATGGGAAATGGACTCGTCGCCCCAAGTTCAAATCCTGGACGTGTAATTGCATTTCACTTAGCGCTAATACCCTTGGGAAAGGTATGAATCTTACTCTCCCTCCAGCTATAGATAAATAGCAGGGAAGACTGGGCTCTTTAACCTTGGTTAGGCAACCGGTCTAGGTGAAGAAAACTCTGAATTCAAACCTGTTGAACTCCACTTAAGAAATTGACCTTGTGTCACATCCTGCACGTGTGGAGGTTGGTAAATATATATATGCCCCTATGGCAAGCCCCAACCCCTTTTTATCATATGGATGCTAGAAGCAGTGACTGAGGGTCTACATGTCCTGGAATGATGTTAAACTCTATCTGATGGTGAGGTTCCAGTTTTGGAGGTTTGGTGAATATGGAGCACCCTTCATCACCATTGCCTCCCTTTGACCGTTAGTGGTAGTACCAGATCACTTACCAAACCTTGTCTATCTCTTGTTCTCCTGAAGAAGGTCTACCTTGAATACCAAAACTGGCTAGAGAATTTGATTGATTTTGTTTATTTGAATATTCTTCTCTTTATTTCTCGCAGGAAATCAAGTGAGAGTTTTCTTTTGGATTTTAAAGAATTATTAAACACTCTGAAGTTTCTGTGACCAACCATCGACAAGATTCACTCGAAACGGATTCATCAAATGAAGATTTCTCTCTCAAATCTTTTATGGACTTTTATGTAAATAATTTTTATTGATTAACTTTTTTTTTTTATGAATAAAGGAGAATGATCTTTTTTATTGTTTGCTTTTTTCTCTCTTTTTTTTCTCCTCTTTTTTTCTCTCTCTCTTTTTTTTTCTCTTTTTTTTCTCTTTTTTTTCTCTTTTTTTTTCTTCTCTCTATTTCTTCTCTCTCTCTATTTTTCTTCTCTCTCTCTATTTCTTTCTCTCTTTTCTTCTTCTCTCTCTCTTTTTTTTCTCTCTTTTTCTTCTCTCTCTTTTTTCTTCTCTCTCTATTTTCTTCTCTCTTTTCTTCTTTTCTCTCTCTTTCTTCTTTTCTCTCTCTTCTTTTCTCTCTATTTTTTCTTCTTTCTCTCTTCTCTTCTCTCTCTTCTTCTCTTTTCTCTCTTTTCATTCTCTCTTTTTCTTCTCTCTCTATCTTCTCTCTTTTTCTTCTCTCTCTTTTTTTTTCTCTCTCTCTTTTATTTCTTCTCTCTCTTTTTCTTTTTCTTCTCTCTCTCATTTTCTTCTCTTCTTTCTTTTTCTTTTTTCTTTCTTTTTCATCTCTTTTCTTTCCTTTCTTTTTTTTTTTTTTTTTCTCCTTTTTTTCCTCTCTTTTTTTCTCTCTCTCTTTTTCTTCTCTCTTTTTTCTTCTCTCTTTTCTTTTCTCTTTTCTCTCTATTTTCTTCTCTCTCTTTTTTCTTCTCTCTCTTTTTTCTTCCTCTTTTTCTTCTCCTCTTTTTTCTTCTTCTCTCTTTTCTTCTCTCTCTTTTCTCTCTTCTTTTCTTCTCTCTCTTTTCTCTCTTCTTTTTTCTTTTCTCTCTTTTTCTTCTCTCTCTTTTTTTTGGCAAAATAAACCTATTATTTTGAAACAGAAATGTGAAGTGACGACCGAAAGCAACCACGGTAATCACTGCCATCGATACAAATACAAATGTTCACTAGACTCCAGTTCAACGGAAATGTTCACTGGTCTCTTGTCCATGATCCTTTGACCATATGACTTTTAGCACCCCTTTTGCGATCTCGATTCATAAGGACATGTTTTTCATTTTCACCATCAAAATCCATGTTTGTTAGGGTTAAGTTTTATAATTTAAAAAAACAACTCTAGAAATCGTCTGTTAAACAAACCGCGATTTTTTGACGTGTGTAAATGATGAAAACATGTCTTATGAATTATGGATCACAAACAGGGGGTTGCCTAAAGGTCATTATGATCCATTTTTTTTTGTTTGTTTTTTTTTTTTTGCATTAATCTATGTGGTAGCGTAGATTATTGGCAACCCCCCTGTAATTCTACAGGGATAATCTTTTTTTCATATCACGGGCGACCAGGTTTTCATGGAATGATACAAGTAAGACCGGAAATTTTGCATGTCACGTGATTTTGAATTAGATCATCAGTTACAGCCGAGATGTGAAATAGAGGAGACGTCTTTTGCCAACTGCGCGCACTATGTGTTAGTAAAAAATAAGTTAGTTAAGAATAAAAAATTTTAAAAAGCAATACGGGCGTTGTTGGTTAATGCATTCCTTAGTTAGAAGATTGGATAAACAAGAAATAGAAGAATTAGACGTAGATATCACACTGAAGTAAAAAGAAGGGATAGAATTCAACATGGCGACTTGGATAGAAAGAATAGAAGATTAGACGATCATAAATGGCTGAAGAAAGAAGTAGAAGTGTTATGCATCTCATGTAAATATTTCTCTGATATTCTGTCTATCTCTCTTTCTCCCTTTCCCCTATCAAAAGAATATTGTTGTATACCCACAACATGGGTATGGCTATATAACTTTTTTTTTTTTTCTTTTCTTTTATGCTTTTTTATTTTCCTTTCAAAATTTTCTTTATTTCTTTTCTTTTTTTTTTTTTTTCTTTTTTTTTTTTTTATGATTTTTTAATTTTCCTTCAAAATTTTTTTTTTTTTTTTTTTTTTTTTTTTTTTTTTTTTTTTTTTTTTTTTCTTTTTTTAGAAGTGGGCGAACTTACCACAAGCAGAATCCGTGGAAGGTAAATTAGACTGAAACTGGGTTGAACAGATTATTCTATTATATATTAGTGGTAGGGGGTGGTGGACTTTTTCATTGGCTCAAACTGACTGTGGTTTCCCTATTTAAAAGTTTGAATTCTTGTGAAGTTTATTTGTCGCAAAATGTCAATACTAGCAGCATGTAGCTTACAGGGTGGCAACTTGAAGCTGCTGTATTCAATTTGGGGTTGCTATCTGAGACCATATATGATGCACAAGAACCTGTAATCAGCAATGAAGATAGTGCATCACTGACTACCACCCTGTACGCATCCACAAGATGGATTGTGCGACTTTTCTTTTTCTTTTTTTATTCTTTCCTTTTTTTTTCTCTTTTTTTTTTCTTTTTGTGCTAAATAAATCTATTATTTTGAAACAAAAGCATGAAGTGACGAACGAAAGCAACCACAGCAAGCACTGTCATTGATACAACCACAAATTAGTATTATCTGCATTATTCGGACTATTGTCCCCATCTTCATTGTTATTTGCACAACGTTTCAGACAATATGCCCTCCGGCCTTCTTCAGGTATTTCTTTTCGGAATCGGGAACCTTCTTTTCGGACTCGGAACCTTCTTTTTGAACTCGGAACCTTCTTTTTGAACTTGGGAACCTTATTTTCGAACTCGGAAACTTCCTTGTAATCGGGAGCCATCACAGAACTTCGAACTTAACCCTTTATTTAGTCCTCGGGGTATCCTGTTCTCATTTCGCTAACCATAGCTGCAGTAGGAGTGTGTTAATTATTTTTCTATGTTACTGCCTCTACTCAGGATTGAACTGGAATCCAGAGATAACTGTCACTTAGAACTGTCTTAACCTAACTACTTATCCACTAGGCCATGAGTTCGATTAATAACAATAAAGATGAGGACAATAGTCCGAATAACGCAGATAATACTTATCATCAAGCCTCATCTCAAACATTCAGAGAAACAACCGTAAATGTTTACTAGTTTGCAGTTCGATGCAAATGTTCACTGGTTTCAAATCCACCGCAAATGTTCAAATTGAATACAAAACGTCTTCAACATAAAATAACCAACAAGGGTTAACATGCCGTAAAAAAGAAAAATAAGACAAATTGTATTGATTATATCGTTTTTTATTTTACAAATCAAAAAATACAGAAGTCAATACATGATTTGTTTACTATGGGATAGACTGGCACAAGGGCACAATAATTGAGCACCCAATGAGAAATAGGTGGTGACCAGTGCTTGCTAACCCTCGCTCTACAGTTAATACCCTAACAGATAACTCAAAAGAACAATACATTATAATAATGATAATAAAGAAGATTATTATTATTATTATATAATAATGATTTGATTATATTTTTTATTATAAACATGGAATAAAATTTGAAACACAAAGAAATAAAAGATATATTAAAAAAAAGGTATTTCCTTTATCAACCAATAACAATGTATAATTTGAATAAATTTGATTATTATTATTTTAAGGAAAAGACGTTGAAAAACTCGCTTTAGTCACTGATAGGAGTTTTAAAATATATTTGGCTGTTTTTGGCACCACAAACTTTCAAAATTGATAAATTTTTTGTTAAAAAAAGGAAAGAGAGAGAAGTCATCGAAAAGTCTCTAAGAATAAAAGGTTTTCCTGTTCTGCCCACAAACAATGTCAAGTTTCGTAGGAAGAGGTAGAATATTTAAAAGCGTGACGATTGGCCAGTTGTAGATGAATATGAAAAAAGACTCCACCCCTTTTTTATTTATTTATTTGATTCGCATCCATATGATTGGTCGAAAAACTTGGTGGTCGTCTGTTGAAGAAAGTTAGATATTTTGCGTGGGAAGATGATTATATTTCAAATGTTTAAAAACCTGGAATGAAAGAAAGAAAGAAAAATTGAATTATTTAAAGGCAGATTTTAATAAATAGTAAGATCATTTAATATACTAGCAAAATAAAAAGACACCCTCCGGGCGATGTAAAAATAATTTTTTGATTGCCTGAGGGGATGGGAGCTGAAAATTCAATGTCATAGAGTGTGTACCATAAGTATGTAAAATCGTTAAATTTATTAAAGGAGTAAAAAAAAAAAGAAAGAAAGACAATTTGAAATGGAAACAGCTCCGATAACTTTAAATATTATATTTGAATAAAACAATCTATATATAGATATATAACGCCGGGCATCTATTTATTGAAACAATGTCTAACGTTGCATGCTCACATTTTGAGTAGATTTATTCTATGTTATGACGTTGGATTATGTGTTGGGTAATGTGACGTAAGCAGTGACACAGTTTTTCTCCATTATTAATTATTAATAGATGAGGTGAATTTTCTCAAAGGAGTTGGCAAAAAGAAGCATTGTTTGCAATCAAAAATGCATTGGAAAGGGTTTTACTATTGGAATGTATTTACAAGGGTCCTTCAATATATGAGGTGAATTTTACCTAAGGAGTTGGCAAAAATTCATTAATTGATAAATCAATATTGGATAATTTCCAGATTTTTGGTAATTTTTTTTTTTTTTTTTTTTTGCAATCGCAAATGTTACATTTATTTTGTAAACACGGATTTTAAACAGCGTTTCAGGCCATACGCGATCGAAATTGATCGAAAAAATCGTTTTAAATGTATTAGAAATAAAATATGTAATATTATTTTGCTTTTTTTACTGATGCTCATTATGTTACTTCTTTTCAACTTAGACAAAAATTTGACTTTAAATAATCGATTTAATTCATTTTAATTCGTTTTTAAAAGTCAAATTTTGGGGTATACCTACTTAATGGTCTTATTTTTTAAGGTATAACAATTTACAACAATTAGACATAACTCTGGATATTTTTTTCCAATTTCATCCTGACGCACAATGATCTTCCTACTTTTCCCGTTTACTTGGTAGAATCTACTTTCATTGTTTCGAATATCAATTTTCTAACAAGTATTACCAATCCCGGTCAGAGTGGACTACGTTTCAGAGATTTCCCCCCCCCCATGTTACGCATTTAGATTATTAACCCTTAGAGTTATCTTCCTTAGCAGCCTATTTTAACCAGCGGGACGGGTCCCTTACGACACCGTTTTCGTTCAATGCCTTGAGAAGGATAAGGACTGTGTAAAGTGGAGGCGTGAGATTACCCCTTATATAGACTATATAAGTAATACATTTAGTAATTATAGATAAGGTATGTCATTATTTCATGATTGCCTTTGGGGTTGTCTTCTTAAATGCTAGCGATAAGGGTTTATGATCTGGAGGAAGGCATGGTCTGCTATAAACAGATTAACAGTCATGAAAATCAGATCTCACTGGCAAGTTAAAACGTGTGACAATACCACTTGGGCCCTGACGAAGTAGCAAGAGAATAAGCTAAATGGGGATTCAACCAAAAATAAAAATGAAAGTGAAACGGTTAAGAAAGTTCAAGAGGACCATAAAGTCTATCTGTTATTACTTTTGTTAATATGGAGGCGCGTGGGCTAGTGGTTAGAGTCGTGGAAAATGGATTCGTAGATTCGAGTTCAATTCCTAGACGAAGCTGATGGCATTTCACATAGCACTAATACCCTTGTGAAAGGTATGAATCCATATATTCTTCCTCCAGCTATGGGTTAAATAGTAGAGCAGACTGGACCCTTCAACCTTGGGTATGTAACCAGTCTAGGAGAGGGATAACTCTGAATTCAAAATTCCTGAGGTCGGTTGTTGATTGGATTTGTGGCAACCCTTGATGCACCAATTCTTTCCTATCGACTGTGCCAAAAAGTGTGGATGGTCCAACACAAGCCTTCACCACTATAAACAAATCACTGTGTGGGTTGTTCATTGTATGAACACTCATACGTCGAGATAGTCCGTTGTCATATATATATATATATATATATATATATAAAAGAAGTAGGTCCGCAAAATGTATTATGTTTTCAGAAAAAATGTTTTATTCTTTTTATCTTACATACGCGACACGTGTTTCTGATCTGTTGTCTTCTTCAGGCATTGTGTTATTAATTTGGCAGAATATGTCCGATATTTGATAGGTTGTGTGTGTTTCTGCAATTTTTCTGTTATGGCTGTTTAATAACGGTTGAACGCTACGTTGTTTTTTTCAATCCTTGCGTGCGACCTGCGCGCAAAAATTGAGAAAAAATGATGTAACGTTCCACAATCTTTGCGCCTAAGTCGCACGCAGGTCACGGCTTAGTAATAAATTTATTAACTGAGCTTTCATTACTCCTTTATTAGATATAGTTCATCAGATGTTCATTTGATATGATAGGTGTGTGTGTTTGAAATTTGTTTTTTGTTCTAGAGAATTTCTGTTTTTCTACTTAAAATTATATTTTTGGGGGGTGTGTATGTGTGTGTCTATGTATATGTGTCTATGTTTAGTTTGCGGACCTTCTTATTTTTTATAAAATATTAAATTTTCTCCCGTTAGAACCAGAACAACATATATATATATATATATATATATATATATATATATATATATATATGGGAGAGTCCATCATTACTTTTATTATGAATTGTTCTTCGATATATTCATAAGGTTTGTGAAAATGATATTCAACCCACACTCATCACCATAGCAACACTTACTTTATGAACAAGATACACTAGCGTCCTCATAATGAGCACAATTGTGCATCCTCCAACCATTGTGGGCGCACTCGGAAATCGACTGTTCGTTTCCAAGACAACTGACATCATCCAAGAAAATTTCTCCGGTTCCCATTCCAAAAGCGGCCAACATCATCGCTTCTCCAGAACTGCAAAAGAAACAAAAATATATATTTAGATTATGATTATTTTCTATACATATAGAAAGTGCAGTTGGTGTGTGTATGTATGTATGTATGTGTGTGTGGATGGTCTAAAGTGGGAAAGCCATGTTCCAGATACGGCTGTCTTGACCAAATCCAAAACAACTAGCATTGCTGCAATTGTGATGTGGAATCAGTTGTGTTGGGCAGGTCATCTTGTTCAGCTTGATGTCTCTAGACTACCAAAACAGCTTTTTTATGGTGAACCTCTTTTTGGCAAAAGACCACAACACAAGCCAAAAAACGGTTTCGTGATAGTGTGAAGGGGTGTCTAGTGTGCTTTGGTTTTCCCGTCGATAATTGGGAGTCCTTGACATCTGGTCGTGGGCAATGGAGGGCTGCGATATACAGGGGTGCAGAACTGTTTGAATCTGCAAGGGCGGACCGAGCATAACTCAGGAGAGCGTGCCGAAAACGTGAAACTCTGCCGGCCAATTCTGGTGATGTGTGGATCTGTGAGGAGTGTGACCAGGCCCTGTTGTCAAAGGCGGGCTTGGTCAATCACATGAAATCACATGAGAACTATCCGACTGCAATTGTTGTCTCTACCATGCCACACTCTAAGACCCAGCATGATCAACAACATGAGGACAGTGATGAGTATACAACACCTGTCGACTCAGTCAACACCGATCGTTATGTTTACCAAGATATGTCCTAAGATATGCAAGTCGTTGGCAGTATTGAAAATTCATGAACGAGCTCAAAAACGGACAATGAATGAAGAAGTGTCAGTCGCCTGACAAGACATTGCGATCAATATACAATATGTATGTATGTCCGGATAAGTCAATCATAGGAAATCTCACCAGGGACAATTCATGCAAACGCCAGGAACAAACAAATGTGTCTTGTGCAATCTGTAACAAAGTCTGTAAGTCAGCTTCTGGTCTTAAGAGACATATAGTGGTGTATAAGCATCAAATTGTATCATCTGATACAACGGGAAGGACGTCCTTCCTATGTCATATTTGCATCAAATTTTGTGGATCTGCAGCGGGTTTGATGAGTCATTTGAGAGTTCATGAGAGGAAAGGTTCTGGTGGTAGGGTTATAGGATTGTGAGGGACGGCAATGATCTGTAAAGATTATGCTATTGCTATGTATGTCCGGAGATGGCCACAGACGACGATGATGACCAAAAAATTTTAACAAAAAACGGATTAAGATGAGATGGATTAGAAACAATGATAATCCTTTATACTTACGTATAACCCAACATGCGGCATACCACGTGAGCGTCTCTTTCGTCCCAGGAATCGTCGCAGATGGTACCCCAGACGCCGCCGTGAAGGACTTCGACTCGACCCTCATTTTCGGAGTTACCACCCACGAGTCGGACAGAACCTTCAGCTGAAATTAAAAGCGAAATGTTATATAATATATTATATATATATATATATATATATATTATATATATATATATATATAATGAAAAAGAAATGTTTTAAAATAGATGCTAACATTGGAGTTAGAGTAATAGAAACAGACGCTGATAGATAGATATGAACAGCGATAGATAGAAAGATAGATAGATAGAACAGTGATATATATATATATATATATATATATATATATATATATATATATATATATTGATGAAAATATTTTAAAAATATAACAAACAAATAACGTTAATTTTTATATGCGCGTTTGTTTATATTATTAAAATATTTTCTTCTCATATTGTCGGATTAATTTACTCACCGTATTTCCATATATATATATATATATATATATATATATAAGAGAGAGAGAGAGAGAGAAGAGAGAGAGAGAGAGAAATGTTTGTAAGAATTCTCATTTTTTACTCGATGGAATAAATCTGGAGATTCTAGAAAAGGAAAGACTCAAAATAAAGTAGTAAAAGTTTGAAAGAAAGAAAGAAAGAAAGAAAGAAAGAAAGAAGAAATATAAGGACAGAAATAAAAAGAAAGGAAGAATGAGAAAAATGAAGGAAAAAAAGACAGTAAGAATGAAAAGAAAGAAAACGAAACGAAATGAAAGAAGGAAAGAAAGAACCAACCAACCAACCAACAACCGAACGAGAAAGAAAGAAAGAAACAAAGAAAAAAAAGAAGAAAAGAAAAAGAAAGAATTAATGAATAAAAGAAAGAAAGAAAGAAAGAAGAAATAAAAAGACAGAAATAAATAGAAAGGTAAGAAAGAGAAAGAGAAAGAAAAAAAGAAAGAAAGAAAGAAAGAAAGAATTCAAAATACCATCTGCCGGGAAGGTCACGGGTTCTTGTGTTGTTTCCATTTCAGTTCCGTTGCCAGGGGAAATTGTTGTGGGTGGACCTGCAAAATACAAAGGAGTTTTTTTTTATTTTAATTAAATGAACAAAATCAAAGACGTTTACTTTGTCCAGCATTAAGCGTATCCATAGCAACTGCCCAACTGTTGCAAATTCACATCATCAAAGACACACACGTTGCATCTCAAAGATGCAGTCTCTTTATCAGAGGAATCTTTAATCCGCTAAAGATCCATATCTTCCAGAAACACCGGAAAGCAACGTTGCCCATTACACAACGTACTGCTTTGCTAGAGGAGCTATTATTTACTCCTCTTGAGTTTTCACATCAGTGTTAGCTGATGGTCTTTCATTGGAGTCTGAGTGACAGCAAGTCTCCTCAGGTCTCCAGGACTCTTCTGAGTATTCTGGCAGATTGCAGCAGTGCAGTGTTCTGAATGGTTTCAATCCTTCCTCTGATATCCAAACTTTCCAAACCCTTTTCCAATCCTTTAGGGACTGTTCCAAGTGCACCAACTACAATTGGTATCACTTTCACTTTCATGTTCCATAACTTTTTCAGTTCTCTGGCAAGGTCCAGATATTTATCCATTTTTTCATTTTCCTTTAGCTTCACCCTGTGATCTGCTGGAACTGCAAAATCCACCAGTTGACAAGTTCTTTCTTTTTTGTTTATCAACACTAGGTCTGGCCTTCTTGCTGGGATAAGGTGATTATTATTATTATTATTATTATTATTATTATTTTATTTCCACCAATTTATTAATATACATGATGTTAATGAAAATTATATAGCTCCAGTTTCTTTATTAGAGGAGTCTTTAATCCACGAAGGATTCATATCTTACAGAAACACCGGAAAGCAATGTTGCCCATTACACAACGTACTGCTTTGCTAGAGGAGCTATTATTATTATTATTATTATTATTATTATTATTATTATTATTTTATTTCCACCAATTTATTAATATACACGAAGTTAATGAAAATCATATAGATGAAGTTTCTTTATTAGTAATAAATTAGTAATAAATTTTAAAATACTTTTTGCATTTTTTTTTAAAGTTCACCTGTAAGACAGATAACACTAGCATCTTCTGTATGTCCACAATTATGACGTCCCCATCCGTGATGAGCACACTGGAATAGTGAGGTTTCATTTCCTTCACATGCTACGTCGTCCATCCAAATAGCACCTCGGCCTGATCCGAACCGTGACGCTATAAACGCTCGACCGAAGCTAGAAAAGAAAAAAAAAAATATATATTTAAACAACACGAAACATACTGTGAAAAATATAAAGATATTTTAAGGAAAACTACAAAAAAACAAAACAAAAAAAAAACAATAAGACATGATAATATATATATATATATTTCAGATTTTAGCCCTGAAGAGCTTTATGCGAAACTAATAGTAGGTTCGTCTGACTCATTAGATTATCTTTGTTAATATATATATATATATATAATATATATATATATATAATGTGTGTTGTGTGTGTGTGTGTGTGTGTGTGTGTGTGTGTGTGAAATAAAAGGAAATTAATCCGACAGTGTGAATTTGATATATTGAAAAAACAAATGATGTTTACAAATGCTTGGGATCATCAGGAGAGAATGTGCAACCGTTTCGGGGCCTTCTTCTCAACGGTGAGGGGAGCGATGTGCTTTTTAAAACCGTTGAGAGGAAGGCCCCGAAACGGTGCACATTCTCTCCTGATGATCCCATGCATTTGTAAACATCATTTGTTTTTTTTTTCAATATATCAAAATTCACATATATATATGTGTATATATGTATATATATATATATATATATATATATATATATATATATATATATATATTGGTTTGGAGGTTGATTTTGAAGGCTATCACAATGCAGGTATACAGAAAAAATAATAAGGTAACAATGGTGTTGTTTGTTAACCTGTAATTTATTCTTGACTTTTCGAGATAAAATCTCTTTTTCAGAAGATCACTGGAACTGAGGTCGTTGTTGTCTTGTTATGGCATGTTTTTAAAACTAAAAATGCCATAGCAAGATGACAACTACTTCAGTTCTAGTGTTCTTCTGAAAAAGAGATTTTATCTCGAAAAGTCAAGAATTAAATACAGGTTAACACACAACACCATTGTTACCGTATTATTATTTTTTTCTTCTTTACACCTGCATTGTGATAGACTTCAAAATCAACCTCCAAACCAATATATACACAATGCTTCAAGTAAATTATAAAACTCTCTTATATATACTAGCAAATATATGCACCCTTCGGGTGCAAGTATTTAGGTTTTGATGTAATAAAATATTATATCAAATTAGAAACTATTTAGAAAATGATAAACTGAGGGGGTATAATCGAAAAATAGAACAGCTTTAAATCTAACTCTTCCATCATGTTCCATTACTCCCCTCTTTCATTTGTCCTAATTTATCTATTTAGTTAGATTATGAAGTATTTAATAAAATTACTGTTCTTTCGTCTTGTTTATGGATTTCTTTTAAGATTTATTGAAGAGATTTTTGCTCAGATTCTTTAAGAGAAAACCAAACAATTAGAAATCAATAATACTAAGCATATATTTAGTAAAATCAAATTCTTAATATCAATATGCAAATTAGCCTTCTCGTTCACACTGTAAACCGCTATTTTGTTGAATATATAAATATACCTGCATGTTATTAGTATGTAGATCCAACAGTATTAATAAGGTACAACAATTTTATCAATAATTGAGGTTTGAATAAAAAAATAAATTCATGGTGAATGTGATGTCAATAACTAAGGGAATTGCGACTTGAGTAGGGATATAGTTTCGGTTACAGACAGACAAACACACAATCTCCATTATAATAAGATATATATATATATATATATATATATATATATATATATGAGGAGTGAAGGGTTTGAATGAATCCGAAAAAATGTGGTTGAGAATAGAAGAAAATGTGGATATAACAACACAGATAGATTCTGTTGAGATTTCGCCTTATTATTCAATAATTATTCAGGCGAAATATCAGCTGAATTCAACTGTCTGTGTTGTTATATCCACACTTTCCTCTATCTTCAACCACATTTTGTCGGATTTATTCAAATCCTTCAGTCTTCATATCTTCATATATATATATATATATATATATATATATATATATATAACACTATGCCAGCTACACAATGCTGTGGGATGCATGCATGTGAGCAAGTTTGTATATAAATATATAGAGGTAGTATTTGTTATATAAACAAGTAGTATCAGATTAAGGCAAGCCCCATATATATAATATATATATATATATATATATATAATAAGAATTCCCCCCGACACACACAAAAGGACAACAACAATTGACTTACGGGTATCCCAACATGTTGCAGACAACGGTGGCATCTCTATCGTCCCAATCATCATCACAAATCGTTCCCCAGACGCCTTCATGGAAAACTTCTACTCGACCGCCATTGATATAATCGGCTTCCACTAAACGAATAAGATCTGCAAGGAAAATCGAAGAATTACTGGATAGCATATGAAATGTGGCGGCCTTCCTTCGCCAAAGACGATAGACGTGATTGTCGGGCAGAGGTCAAAAGGTCAATCACGGGAAATTTCATGATTCAGGAATTAAGCTTTTAACTCCTGGGTCACGAAAGTCCATTGATCTTACACACACACACACACATACACACACACACACACACACACACACACACACACATATATATATATATATATATATATATAAGATGAAAATGGAAATGAATCCGACGATATGTTGAAAGGAAAAATAAATGAAGGAAAGAAAACGTGGAATAGATAATATCCGTTCAACATTTTCTTTCCATCGTTAATTTTTCCTTTAAACATTTATATATATATATATATATATATATATATATATATATATATATATATATATATATATATATATATATATATATACATATATATATATATATATATATATATATACATATATATATATATATATATATACATATATATATATATATATATACATATATATATATATATATATACATATATATATATATATATACATATATATATATACATATATATATATATATATATATATACATATATATATATATATATATATACATATATATATATATATATATACATATATATATATATATATATATATACATATATATATATATATATACATATATATATATATGATTTTAAAATTGATCTGCTATTTTAGCATTGAGCACCTTCATATGCTAATACTCTTACATTCATTCACCATTATATATATATATATATATATATATATATATATATTATATATAATATAATATAATATAATATAATAAGATAAATATATAGGTTTTACATATCTATTTATTGGGTGACAAAGGAACATTCACAACTATATTGGTTTCATGCGATACATTCATCAGGTGAAGATGTTTCAAGACATTTGAAACATCTTCACCTGATGAATGCATCGCATGAAACCAATATGGTTGTGAATGTTCCTTTGTCACCCAATAAATAGATATGTAAAACCTTTATATATTTATCTTATTATATTATATAACAGCTCTATTTTATATTGAGCACTCTACCAATTAATACTGCCTTTGGTACACCATTCCAGCAAAAGCTGAAATAGTGACCATCTCACATTACAGGTATATATATATATATATATATACATATATATATATATATATATATATATATATATATATATATGTAGGAGGAACTGAGTGTAATGGTTACCGTCGTAGAAAATGGACGAGACGAGATCCAATCCTGGACAATGCTGTTTGTATTTCATATAGTGCTATTATCCTTGTTAAAGTATACAAATATTTTCACTCTAGCTATGGGTAAATAGTAGGGCAGAGTGGGATCTTTAAACTTGGTTAGGCAACTAGTCTAGGAGAAGAAAAACTCTGGTTTCAAACCTTTTGAATTCTGCTTAAGTAATTGACCTTGTGTCACACCCGGCTCATTCGCATGGCTTGGTATATATATATATATATATATATATATATATGTGAGAAAGTTTTATAGAAAAAACAACAAGATGTTAAACAATTTAGCTGACAGATATCTGTTTCGACATTATGAATATGTCTTTTTCAAAGCAACATTGTAAGCGGAAAAACGAAAAGAATGTATTAGTAATTCCAAGGCAACGAACGCTCTCGATCAGTACCGGAAAATTTTAAAAAAATTTTTAAAAATACATATTTGTTGTTAAAAATAAAATAAATTTTATTTTTAAAATGTTTAAGCATTTTTATCATAAAAACTCAAAAGAGTTTGTAATAAAATGTAAATGAATATCAAAAAAGTTCAGGAAAATGTTCCGGTTACAAATGAAAGTTTAGAAATGTAACAAGTCCAGCAACATGAATCTGCAATGATGTTAAACTCGCAGAGTTGGGATCCTTATTACATCCGAAAAATATGAGCCTCCGGTGATATGATTTGCGTAATTCCAAAATTTGTTTTTCTATGGACAGTATGAAGGTAAAAATGGATATTGAATCCGACAATATGTGAGAAAGTTTTATAGAAAAAACAACAAGATGTTAAACAATTTAGCTGACAGATATCTGTTTCGACATTATGAATATGTCTATATATATGATAGTAAACAAACAAACAATGTGTTTTGATATGGCGTTAGCGGACAATTTTTGGGGAAAATATGTGCTTAATTGAAGTCATATCTAATTTTGAAAATTAATTAGTTGATAATAAATGAATTAGGCGGGCATATATGTTCAAATGTAAGGCTAAAAATAGCGAGAAAAAGTCAATCTCTGTATGTACATTTCGGCCTATTATGCCTCATCAGCAGAGTTATAGACAGGAAAGCTGCTCTGTGTGTGATTCGAACCCTGACTGCCAGGCTGGCAGGCGGGGATTCTAACCATTACACTAGCTGTTTTTCACCCGATTTTTCGTTTGTTTTGAACTCAGTTATATTTCACTTTTGGTGACTTGCTACACGACTGTATGATAAGTAAACAAATGGTTAGAATTTGAACATATATGCCCGCCTAATTCATTAATTATCAACTAATTAATTTTCAAAATTAGGTATGACTTCAATTAAGCACATATTCTCCCAATATATATATATATATATATATATATATTCATTATTTTCTATTAAACAAATACGCGAAAACTTTACAACCAAAAACAAAATCGAGTTTCGATGTATCCCGTCTACTCAGGTGGGATAGAAAACCGACCGATTTATCATCAGTCAGGGTTCTTAACCGCTGGGCCATCAGCCACTTGTAGCCAATGGGTAGAATTTAATTGATACATACATATTTATTGGGTGTGGGCTAAAGCTTGCTGGGTCTTTTTTTTTTAAATAAACAAAAAAAAACAAAAAAAACAACAACAAAAGCAATGAATAAATAAATAAATAAAAATGCAACCGGAAGATGAACGAGTTATCAAAAATAATATTCTGAACAGAATGGTAGGTGTGGCGCTTCACCTCAGACGCAAAAACAATCTCCTTGGTCTAGCACTAATGAAAAGGCGAAATACCCCTTCGTTGTCTGGTTAATACCGACATTCGATCACCCCTCCGGCTTACGTATAATGGTTAGAGTCGTAAGAAATGGACTGGTCGACACAAGTTCAAATCCTGGACAAGGCTGTTGGCATTTCATAGTAGCGCTAATACACCTGGGAAAGGTATGCATGCAATTATCCTCCCTCCAGCTATGGGTAAATAGTAGGACAGACTGGGCTCTTTAACTTTAGCTAAGCAATCAGTCTAGGAGAAGAAAAACTCCGTATTCAAACCTGTTAAACTCTGCTTAAGAAATTGACCTTGTGTCACATCTTGCTCGTACGGAGGGGTATATATTTATATATATATATATATATACAGTGTGTGTGTGAATAAATAACTTACTCGAGTTTCACCATAAAGATCTTCAGGGTTAGATCCACTGAATTAATCAATATATTGGTTGATTACAGCTAACTGCTGGAAACTGTTTTCAATGGACCTAATTACAACATGAACTCCCGCAGTTAGCTGTAATTAATCAATATTGATTAATTCAGTGGATTTATCCCTGAAAATCCTTATGGTGAAACTCGAGTAGGTTATTTCTGTACACACTATATAATAAATCCGCTCTACTTACGTATTGAGCACTTTATATTTGTTATAACGCTGACTTATTCGAGTAACACTTGTACCAACCAAATATTGAGACCAACCCAATATTTTTACCGGTAAGTCATTCCTTATATATATATATATATATATATATATATATATATATATTAAAAATAGAATGAATCTATGCTGATAATCAGAGCCGTGGAACTCGGAGTTTTGGGTTATCAATCTTATTTACAAGACATTTTTTAAATATCACAATATTTCCTTAAATTGCGATAAAAATTTAGATCTAAACGTTTGAGTAATATTAAGGAGGCGTGCTGTGCGTTACGGTTATCGACGTAAGAAATGAAATCGTTACACAAGTTCAAAACCTAGATGACACAGTTTGCATTTCACTTCACTTCTTGCTAAAAAATATATCCCTTCATTACTCCCAGGTCCACTTTGTCCAGGAGTGGTAATGCCTGTTAGGGTCCCATGTATGGGTCGAATAGATAAAAAAAAATGAGTTTAAAAAAAATATCTTTTTTTTTAATGAGTTTAAAAAAATTTTGAATGCCCAACAAGAATTAATAAAACAAAAAAAAGTTTCCGGCATAAAATAACCCAACAAGGGTTGATATGCCGTAAAATCAAATTAACGAATCAATTATGTCAGACCTACTTTTAACCACGGAGACTAAGAGGTCCTATGTATAAAACATGGACGACACGAACACGAAGTGAGGAGATGGGCGCTTTTTGGCGATGTATGACACTAACCTGTATCTGGTGGTAATACTCTGGAACGCTGAGTAGTGCGGGTAACCCTTTCACTGCCAGTACTCACAGGTCGACTCTGACCAGGAGTGGTAGTACGTGTTGGTGTCCCATCTATGGGTAAAACAGATCTGTTTCAGATCGTTATTTACTCAGAAGAATATTAAACAACGAAATAAAATATGTGCACATAAAAATGGAGTTTCGTTATTGTCTGGGAAGAAGATGAAACAACGTACAATGACGAGAACAAGACGGTGACAAGATGGCGGACATAGAAGCGACAGGAGTGACACACGGACGACAAGAACACAAGTGAGGAGATGGGTGCCGGGCGATGAACAATGTAGCAGTAAATTAAAAGAAAAAATATAATCTTGATGCCATATAATTGTAAATTATTTGTATTAAGAATAGTTACTTGAAGCTATAATTGTTTACTAAAGATTATTATTATTAGTTACTTGAAACCATATAACTGTATGCAAATTATTTGTATTAAGAATAGTTACTTGAAGCTATAATTGTTTATTAAAGATTATTATTATTAGTTACTTGAAACCATATAACTGTATGCAAATTATTTGTATTAAGAATAGTTACTTGAAGCTATAATTGTTTATTAAGGATTATTATTATTAGTTACTTGAAACCACATGACTGCAAATTATTTGTATTAAGAATAGTTACTTGAAGCTATAATTGTTTACTAAGGATTATTATTATTAGTTACTAGAAACCACATGACTGCAAATTATTTGTATTAAGAGTAGTTACTTGAAGCTATAATTGTTTACTAATTATTTATCATTATTATTACTTATTTTAAACCATATGAGTGTGTAAACAAATGACTATTACGAGCGTAATCCCAAAAGT
>CM042175.1:53837187-53842187 GCA_023376005.1 Doryteuthis pealeii | reverse complement strand
TCTCTCTCTCTCTCTCTCTCTCTCTCTCTCTCTCTATCTATCTGCCTGTCTTTCTCTTCCTCTGTCTATCTGTCTGTCTGTCTCTCACCAATTATATACACCCGAGTAAAGGGGTATATAAACTAAAGTAATCCCGAACGAGTTGACATGCCGTTAAAATCAACCAATCATCATCAATATAGCAGCGGTCACGTGAGTCGTTATGGTGCATAATTGATTGGTAACCTATCAATTATGTATGATAGTGTAGTTAATTCAAATTAACGGTTTTGTGGCAAAATAACACTTATTTGACTGACGGATTTTAACCTATTTTTGACGTCCTTCTCCGATTCTCCAGCGCGAACGCGAGAAAGTTAGTTTAGGAAATCAGATTTGGCTGGGTGAATGGGCAAGTGAGATGTACGATTGTGTCTCTCGTCCAGATAGCCATTTATCGTACGCGTGTTTGAGTTGATTTGGGTTTTATGAAACAAAATATGAGCTCTAAGAAAAACAACAAAGTCTTGTGTTCATTTACTAAAAACAAACAACGGACCAAGACACAGAAGAGTTCACCAGATCAAGAATCGACAGATAGACAGATCCAGATACTTAGTTTAAGATAACAGCCACTCAGAACTACAAAAGAAGAAATAAAAGATAAGTATAGAAGATGAGTATGCGTCCATGGGTATACGGGTATGCTCTACAATATAATACGTAATGTACGCCGATTTAAAGTATGGCATGAAACAGTTAAACTATGGAGATAGCAGTTATCGGTGAAAACACCACAAAAAACTTACAGTTGGAGTGGTCTCCTTTCTGAGTTGGAGGAGGAAGAGGGTGCAATTTTTTTATGTTAAAAAAAATTATTAACAGTTGTGATTAATTAAAATGTATTTTTTTTTACTTTGTATTTCATTTAATAAACATTGGAGAAATCATTTTTGATTCACATGTGTTGAATAATCCAGGAAATTACAATTCAATATTAAACCTGCGGCACAGAGACCCATGATCCTCCTTCACAATCTGTCCCTATCACTCACCGCTATTAGCAAATCCTCTAGACAACATCCAGTGTCCACAAGGAGCTGATAATAAGAAAATGTCACATATGGTTTCGTCCTTAATTCGTCAGCAGTGTCAACTTTGGCCAAAACTGTTTCATTTTATTTGTTTTTAGTTTTTTTCTTCATGAAATACTATTTCTCTGAATTTTTTTAGATGAAACTTGATAATTTGTATTATTAGGATTATTCGGACTATTGTCCTCGTCTTTAATGTTACCTGCACAACGTTATACAAATAACAATAAACATGAGGACAATAATCCTAATAATACAAATCTTCTGGAAATGTTATATTTATGTAATAAAACTTTATGGCTGACAATAATTGTTACCAGGACTATATATATATATAAATCTCAATTTTATCTACTGACATAAACATTGGAACGCAAGTAAGTCTTGCCTCTATTATTTTATTTTTGAAAAAAATCTTTTTCTTCCTTCTAAAATTTTTTGTCTTGTCTTGAACTTTTGGATAATTTGGGGTAGAGCTTTGCTTGTCATATATTTATTAATTTCTTGCTGTGAATCTATATTTGTTCCTTGTGTGTCTATCTGTGTAGGCATGACATCCTTTGTTGTCATTCATAGAAACGTTTTGTGATATTTTTATTCTATCTATTATTGCCATAATTAGAATTTTTACAGGAATTATGACAATTTTCAGTTCAATGTTGATATATATGATCAACAGTGGGATTAAGAAAGTTAGAACTTTTTTTTCTTTCTTTTTTCTATAATTTGTTTTAACATCTAATTTTCAAGTTATTCTTTCTATCATCTTACGTATATATATATATATATATATATATATATATATATATATATATGTTTTTTCTCTCTATTTTTAGAAAGATTTTTAATTTTCTTTTCTTCATGATCTTTTAATTTTCTGGATTAGAATTTTATTTTATTTTCAGTTAATCTACATTTTTAAGTTTAAAACGTGTAAACATAACATAGTATAACACAACAAGGTAAATTGTAAGCTGGTTTAAATTTAGTTTCCTTCTCCTAGACTGGTTGCCTAACCAAGGTAAGGACCCACTGCCTTATCATTTATCTATAGCTCGGGAAAAAACAGATAGATTCATACTTTTTCCTTAGACACCATTGATCTGCGCTCGGATCTCGGCACTGTTCTGAGCAAGATTATATGGAAATCTGACAGTTGCCCATACAGCCACTCTCCCCACTCAAAAAAATTATTAACGGAGAGTTGTTTTGTTCTTGGAGTTGTCAACACTTGCCGACCCGTCACATAGACGCTCCAACCGAGTTGCGTTGATCCCCGTTTTGCTGATCTAAAGAAAACAACGTGGGCGCAGAAAACAAGTGCATCGCTTCTGTGTACAAAAATTTGTTTTTTTTTTACAAAATATAGAGGCAGAAGTAGCTGAGGTCGCTGTTGTAGGAGGAAAAGTAGAGAAAGACTGCATGTCCCGATAAAGAAGAAATGTATAATTCCGCTAATCTAAAGAAAACACAACGTGGGCGCAGAAAGCATTGACCTAGCAACAAATTGGAAAAGGCATAAGGAATAAGGTAGATAAAATTCAATTAACCCAGAGCAACAAAGATGTGGTGGAAGTCAAATAGGGTGAATGGAGGGCATCGTTTCTGAGTAAAAAAAAAAAACTTGCTTTTTACAAAATATAGGGATAGAGGTAGCTGAGGTCGCTAGAGTAGGGAAGGGCTGCATAAGTCCTGATAAAGAAGAAAGGTACGATTCTGCGGATCTAAAGAAAACACAACGTGGGCGCAGAGAGCATCGACGGAACGATGAATCAACTCAGTGACTGGAATGAAAAATATGACAATCGATTATTGTAACGTCATATTGGAATTGTCAAAAGAACGAATATAGACTGGTTATGTAACGTTAAACCCGGAAAATGACATTAGGGTCCCAACTATTAGATTTGTTTAAAAAATAATATTTTTATTCAATTGGAATAATTACGGCATTATAACTGTAAATTACTTGCATAAAATAGTCACTAATATAATATATATTATATATATATATATATATATATATATATATATATAATAAATTATATGAAACTACCACAACCAGAAAATTTTGCAAGCACCATGTGTGACATGTGGAATACTGAACAACTGGACTTATTAGTTCTCCTCAGCATAGGTCTTATATATATATATATATATATATATATATATATATATATATATATATATATATATATATATATATATTATAAACAAATTTTTGGTACAGCTGAACAAGATTTTGAAAAATAACGACATACTTTATTGATCAGCAAATCTTTTTTATTTTTCGAAAGAGAAAAGAGAAAAATGGAAACTTAAGGGCCCTTTCGACCGGTGCTTTGTCAAAAGTAACGACCGGTAGATCGTTTAAAAGTCACAGTGTAAATCAAATGGGTAAAAGAGAGATTCAATCAAGCAAATGGTGGGGTAACATGAAGGCAAAAAAAATGTATGGTAAATACCTTCAGGTGATCCCCACCTCAGCAATAACATCCCCAGCAAAAATTACCAGGGAGTGCTTAAGATGTCTCTGTCTACACAAGGACGGGCAGTAAAAAAAAATGGAGACTGCCTCGAGGACATTGAGATGGTGACTTGTCCTCGCCTTGTGTAGAATAGAAAATTGCTGATCGCTATTTTACAGCTATTTGAACTACAAAGGTGGTCACCGATGGCAGATTCTTGTGCTTGGGAAAGCCCGGATGTGGTTTGGGGGAGGCATATATATATATATATATATATATATATATATATATATATAGCGTGTATACAGTGTGTCATATATATATATATATATATATATATATATATATATATATATATATATATATATATAATACAGCGTGTCTCCCTTAAATACATATATATGTGTATATACTTTTTCCATATTTTAGCACTCATTCATTCATATATATATATATATATATATATATATATATATATATATGTATATATTATATATATATATATATATATATATATATATAAAAAGTAATTTCTTAAGCGGAGTTTAACAGGTTTGAATTCATTCACAGTCTTCCTTCCTCTAGACGGTTACCTAGACTAAGCTGCCCCATTATTTGCTCGTAGCTAGATGGAGAGTAGATGGATGCATACCTTTCCCAGGGGTATTAGCGATATGTGAAATGCAAACAGCCTCGTTTAGGTCAACGATATCTATTACGACGATAACCATTATATTACGTGCCTCTACACACACACACACACATACATATATATATATTTGTGTGTATATATATATATATATATATATATTATATATATTATATATATGTGTGTGTGTGTGTGTAAGAATGGAAAGGGAATTGAATCCGACAATATGAGGAAAAAATGAGTAAAGAAAAGAAATGTAGATGGATAAAAGTGAATTTTATCGATATCACTTTTAATCGATATCACTTACACATGTGTTTCGGTCCGTTTATCAAAATGTATACGGATTATGCTATTATTATTATTAAGATAATCAGATGAAATTGAAATAGTGATAATAATAATAGGAAAAATGTAAAAATATTCCGTACACAGAGAGATTTTTTACGACCTTCATCAGAGTGAATTTATATATATATATTATATATATATATATATATATATATATATATATATCGAATACAAACCGTTAATTAAAATCGTTTCTTTAAGAGTTTTCAAAAAATTCAATGGAAATCACAAGACGTTTACCGTAACTTTCAGTTTCACGGGCTTTTAATTAATGTTTTCTCATGATAATTATTTACCTTTAACCTAAAACAATTTTAATTATCGGCTTGTATTCCTATTTATTAGCGGGACCTATGGATATACAACAGTATGATAATCTAGTTATTACAACGATTGAAATCTTTACTTAAGAGCTATCGCGAAATTGTTCAATATGTAAAAAGGTATACTAATCTTCAT
>CM042175.1:53812187-53832187 GCA_023376005.1 Doryteuthis pealeii | reverse complement strand
CTGTTTCAACGCAACAAAAAGGAGTTTTTGCGTAAATATGTGAGAATGGATGAAATATGGATCCACCACTTTTATTTTGTTCATCAATTACCTTGAGAAATGAAGTACCGTCAATACCGAATATAGCATTATTGGTTCGTTTGAACGAAGAAATCGCCAAAAAAAACGGCTACAAATGGAGAAGAAAAAAGTGCTTTTTCACAAAGACAATCTGCACCGTGTCAAAAATCGCTGGCAACGATGGCAAAATTACATGAATTGCACTTCGAATTGCTTCCGCACCCACCCTATTCTCCAGATCTGGCCACCAATGATTACTTGCTATTTGTAGACCTCAAAAGAATGCTCCAGGGAAAGAGATTTGGTTCCAATGAAGAAGTGATATCGGAAACTGAGGCGTATTTTGAATCCAAAGACAAATCGTTCAGCAAAAAAAAAAGCACCGAATTGCTAGAGAAACGTTGAAATCAGTGTATCACCCTAGAAGGAGACTATGTTGATAAATAAAGTCGAATTTTGTCAAAAAGTTGTTGTTTCATTAGTTAGGCACAGAACTTATTGCGTGATGTGTTAGATAAATAAATAGATACGAGAAAACCGTTGTTGGCTAAATCGAACTGAACGGACCTAAATTCCACCATCGTATGTAACCCCACCGAAAGAAAAAAATACCAAAAATCAGGGAATTAACCGAATTTAATGAAATTTTTAGTGTTGATTTATCAATGAATAAAATATATAATGCACCAGTTATTTTATTTAAAAACTTTTACATTTTTTCAGGTTAGTTAACTTTAAACCACGTATCTTTGAGAATCTGTGTTACATCTCAAAGAGCGGGATGACATACAATGGTGGAATTTAAAATAAAATTTTAAATAAATTTGGAATAAAATTATTGGTTAAATTAAACTTAATGGACCTAAATTCCACCATCGTATGTCACCCCACCGAAAGAAAAAAAATCAGGGAATTAACCGAATTTAATGAAATTTTCAGTGTTGATATATTAATAAATAATAGATATAATACACCAGTTATTTTATTTAAAAACTTTTACATTTTTTCAGCTCAGTTAACTTTAAACCACGTATCTTTGAGAATCTGTGTTACGCCTCAAAGATTCGAATAAAAACCAAACCAACTCACGTGGTGCCTCCGTGGAAACTTGTTGATTGTGTTTAGGTGTGACGATTATGTGAGGGAGAATTGCTGAAAAATAAAAAACGAAAAAAGGATTAAAAACCGGAATCGCAACAGCTATGGTCATCATAAACAGGGAAAAAAAGTGTACGTAATTACCTCCACTTGGTAGGGCTATGACATTTGCTTTTATCTTTGTTATTGTTTTTAAGGTGAAAATTTGGTAGTGATTCCTTTGAAAAAACATGAATATATATTTTCAACCGGTCCTCGCCAACTCAGCGTATGAGTAGCACAGGGATATGTACGGTAAAGTAAGGAGCTAATAGTAGGTGCGGCGTTCCGCCTCAGATGCTTAATAATCTCCTTGGTCTAGCGCCAGTGAAAAGGGGATAGACTCCCTCGCTGTTTGGCTGATACAATCATTAGGCCGCCCCGACGCCTTTATATATATATATATATATATATATATATATATGTGTGTGTGTGTGTGTGTGTGTGTGTGTGATTTTTGAAGGTATTAAATTACATTTAATGGAAAAAATCAATCAATTGATTAATAATTATTTACCATTTGAGCAAATAACGCTGACATCTTCATCGTGGGTGCAATCGTGTCGTCCCCATCCGTGACTTCGACACGTGAATAATGAGGATTCATAGCCGAAACAATTCAGATCGTCAAGCCAGATCTGTCCGGTGCCCCTTCCAAACAAAGCCGAAGTGCGGGCCTGACCAGTTCTGAAAAAATCAAAGAATTACAAAGTCAGAATAAAAAAAGGTTCAGGTTTGAACCAGGTATCTTTGAGAATCTGTGTTACACCTCAAAGATACATGGTTCAAAGTTAACTGACTTGAAGTTTTTAAATAAAATAACTGGTGCATTATATATTTTATTCATTAATATATCAACACTGAAATTTTCATTAAATTCGGTTAATTCCCTGATTTTTGGTATTTTTTTTCTTTCGGCGGGGTGACATACGATGGTGGAATATAGTTCCGTTAAGTTCGATTTAACCAAAAAAGTTGTGGATGTCGTCCAGCAGTAGTTGGTATCTGTGAGAGTAGGGGATTGGAATTTTTTAGAGATACTGTGATTTTTTTAAAAATCATCCGTTGTTTATTTTGATTTTGTTCTCTTGAGTTACGATTTTTGCGGTGGTTGGTGCAAGGTAGAAGAAACCAGGCCTCTGTTTTATTATCTTTCAGTTGGCAATAACCGCTGATTCTCATAAACGGCGTAATCTCTTACTGTGTACGGGTTTAAGTAATGATGATTTGGTCCGTTAAGTTCGATTTAACAAAAAAAAATCTTCCACCTTTATGGCCGATCGAATCTGGTGACCTCGGCACGTTCTGGTTAACTGCTATTTTCAGTCGGGGATGCAGTGATGGTTGAAGGCCGTGGTATAGAGGTTAGAGTCGTAGGACAATGGACTCGTCGACCCGAGATCAAATCCTGGATGAAGTTACAGTTCACATAGCGCTAATGCTCTTGGGCAAGGTATGAATCTGACTGTTCTTCCTCCAGCTATGGGTAAATAGTAGGGCAGACTGGGCTCTTTAACCTCGGTTAGGCAACCAGTCTAGGAGAAGGAAAACTCTGAGTTCAAACCCGTTAATCTCCGTTTGGTGTGGTCACTACTAGAATAGGCTCAGTCCTAATTTGTGATCTATTTTACTAGCCAACTGATGCTGGTAGCTTTTTAATCTAGTGCGTCCTGGGACGCACGGATTTGATTTGAATGAGTTCACGGAAAATTTTATAGATCCCAACTAACGATTTTTTAATAAATTGCAGAGTTTTAAATCTATGAACAACTAAAGCCGTCTAACACCTACATTGTACTCCATACAGTGTAATTCGTTTCCAAGAAAATATTGAAATGTATTTACAGTTAGCTGGAAATGGTGGGGGAGGAAAAAGCACTGGGACGCATATATACGGTTTTTCTGCGTCCTTTTAGTTTATTATGCATCAGTGATGCCTGTCAGCATCTTTGGTGGGGGTTCTAGATTAAGCATATCTTGGTACACATAGCACACTGGACTTTTTTAACTTTGTCAAGAGGTCTCTCTTCTGGCTGCTAGCTTTTCTGTTTTGTTCTTTTTTATAACCTATCTATTCAAACCCCGGTACCATCCGCTTATAATGTATAAAGAAATTTTTTTTTTTTTAAATATTTTTGTTTCTAGATAGGCTGGGTATACATTTTTTCCCTGATCGTCAAAAGCAGTTAGAGAAAAGTGAATTAATATAAATAAGCATACCTACGTAATGAAAAAAATCCAACTAATGCCTATTTGAAAAATTATACATTTTTCGCAAACGATGAACTAAAACTAAAAGCTAAATAAATGATAATAGAATTATTAAAAAATTAAAATAAACTTAAATAATAGAATTATTAAAATAAATTAAATAAACTTAAAAATAGAATTAAAAATAATTAAAATAACTTAAATAATAGAATTATTAAAATAAATTAAAATAAACTTAAATAATAGAATTATTAAAATAAATTTAAAAATAAACTTAAATAATAGAATTATTAAAAAAATAAACTTAAATAATAGAATTATTAAAATAAATTAAAATAAACTTAAATAATAGAATTATTAAAATAAATTAAATAAACTTAAATAATAGAATTATTAAATAAATTAAAATAAACTTAAATAATAGAATTATTTAAAATAAATTAAAATAAACTTAAATAATAGAATTATTAAAATAAATTAAATAAACTTAAATAATAGAATTATTAAAATAAATTAAAATAATAAAGTTTGTTTCTTTATAGTATCTTTGAAGCATTGTGTGTATGTGTAATATAAAGATTTTGAAGGCAATTTACAATGCAATATGTGTTGAATTTATTTAACTTTTTTTTTTTTTTTTCAAAACTAAATATTTTCGGAAGTAAAATTCCATCTTCAGAGTTATTGAAAGTACTAGGTGATTTTTTTTATAGTACTTATCCCACGGCGATATTGTAATCATCTGTTGTTTAAGAAGTTGATGAATTAAAATAAATAAATTAAAATAAACTTAAATAATAGAATTATTAAAATAAATTAAAATAATAAAGTTTGTTTCTTTATGGTATCTTTGAAGCATTGTGTGTATGTGTAATATAAAGATTTTGAAGGCAATTTACAATGCAATATGTGTTGAATTTATTTAACTTTTGTTTTTTTTTTTTCAAAACTAAATATTTTCGGAAGTAAAATTCCATCTTCAGAGTTATTGAAAGTACTAGGTGATTTTTTTATAGTACTTATCCCACGGCGATATTGTAATCATCTGTTGTTTAAGAAGTTGATGAATTAAAATAAATAAATTAAAATAAACTTAAATAATAGAATTATTAAAATTAATTAAAATAAACTTAAATAAGAGAATTATTAAAATAAATTAAAATAAACTTAAATAATAGAATTATTAAAATTAATTAAAATAAACTTAAATAAGAGAATTATTAAAATAAATTAAAATAAACTTAAATAATAGAATTAAAATAAATTTAATATAAGATTTTATTGCATTAAAAATGTAATACTTGCGGAGGACGCATATGTTTGCTAGTGCATATATGATGATATACTTACTGAAATCCCAACATTCGACAAGCGACTTTAGCATCCCTCGAGTCAAACTCATCATCACAGATTGTTCCCCAAACATTGTTGTAACGAATTTCAAGTCGACCGGCGTTGGAGGATCCTCCGACCAAGCGAATATTTACTGAACAAAAGGAAAGATAACAAATAAAAAGAAAAATACTTGAAACTATATAAATGTGTGCAAATTCATAAAGAATTAAACTCGTAAGTCAAGGCATCACTGGAAGGGTTGGAACGAATTAATGGCATTTCAGTTTATTTCAAAGGGGGAAACCGATTTGATATACGAGGAAATTGAGTTATGAGCGGAACGAATTACACTCGTAAGTCAAGGTACCACTGGAAGGGTTGGAACGAATTAATGGCATTTCAGTTTATTTCAAAGGGGGAAACCGATTTGATATACGAGGAAATTGAGTTATGAGCGGAACGAATTACACTCGTAAGTCAAGGTACCACTGGAAGGGTTGGAACGAATTAATGGCATTTCAGTTTATTTCAAAGGGGGAAACCGATTTGATATACGAGGAAATTGAGTTATGAGCTGAACAAATTACACTCGTAAGTCAAGGTACCACTGGAAAGGTTGGAACGAATTAATGGCATTTCAGTTTATTTCAAAGGGGGAAACCGATTTGATATACGAGGAAATTGAGTTATGAGCGGAACGAATTAGACTCGTAAGTCAAGGTACCACTGGAAAGGTTGGAACGAATTAATGTAATTTCAGTTTATTTCAAAGGGGGAAACCGATTTGATATACGAGGAAATTGAGTTATGAGCGGAACGAATTAGACTCGTAAGTCAAGGTACCACTGGGAGGGTTGGAACGAATTAATGGCATTTTAGTTTATTTCAATAAAGAAAATTGATTTGATATACGAGGAAATTGAGTTATGAGCGGAACGAATTAAACTTGTAAGTCAAGGTATCACTAGGGAGGTTGGAACGAATTAATGGCATTTTAGTTTATTTCAAAGGGGGAAACCGATTTGATATACGAGGAAATTGAGTTACGAGCAGAAGGAATTGAAATCGTAAGTCAATGTTCCACTGGGGAGGCTGGAACGGATTAATGGCTTTTCAGTTTATTTCAATGGGGAAAACCGATTTGATATACGAGGAAATTGAGTTACGAGCAGAAGGAATTAAACTCGTAAGTCAAGGTAGGAGGGTATTGGCGTACGTATGTTATTGAAAACATTGAAAACAACGAAAAAAAATGGAGGCGTGTGGTCTAATGATTAGAATGATAGGAAATGAACTCGTCAACCCGAGTTCAATTCCTGGTCGAAGTTGTTTGCATTTCACATAGCGCTAATACCCTTGGGAGAGGTGTGAATCCGATTCTCCTTCGAGCTATGGTTAAATAGCAACGCAAACTGAGCTCTTTATCCATGGCTAGGTAACCAGTCTAGGAGAATGAAAACTCTAAATTCAAACCTGTTAAACTGCGCTTTAAAAATTGACCTTATGTGACATCCTGCTCGTGCGGAGGAGTTGGTAAATATGAATACGACGAAAAAATAAGGTCTTTAAAAATTGAGGATCTATTTTTTAAGGGTAAGTATATATATATATATATATATACCAACCCCTCCGCACGAGCAGGATGTGACACAAGGTCAATTTCTTAAGCGGAGTTCAACAGGTTTGAATTCAGAGTTTTCCTTCTCCTAGACCGGTTGCCTAACCAAGGTTAAAGAGCCCGGTCTGCCCTAATATTTACCCATAGCTGGAGGGAGAATTGGATTCATACCTTTTCCAAGGGTATTAGCGCTAAGTTGAAAATGCAGTTGCCGCGTCCAGGATTTGAACTCGTGGCGACGAGTCCATTTCCCATGACTTTAACTATTACACCACGCGCTTTTTTAAGGGTAAGTACATGATATATTTTCTTTTCATACTTACATGGATTTTCTGTCGTTGGGATTGGTGTCGTTTCCGGTTGCCACGTAGTGTTGTACATAGCTAAAGAATTTGAAAATAAAATAACAAAAATGACACATTAGAGAAAAAAACAGGGAGATTAATAATATATATATATATATATATATATATATATATATATATATATATATATATATATGGGTAATTCCATGTCAAATCATCAGGGCCATGTCACCCACCCACTTCAATTTTTCAGAAATTTTGTACAGGTGTAGAGTAGGTTAAAGTTAGACAGTCCCCTAAATTTGAGCTTCCAATTCGAAAAATTCGCCGAGTTATGTCGATTTTAAACTCGAAAAAATTGAGGGGTGGGCAAGAAAAATGGCGACATTTTGTAATCTATTTTTGTCTATAAAATCTGTTCTAGAAGTTCCCTACTCCTAAAAATTGGTTTCTAGAAGTTTTTAGGGCTAAATTTTAAGCATAAATTTAACCCTTTTTCACGTTATTAATGATTTCTGATTTTTTTCAATGCAAGATCAATAAGTGAAAAAATCACAATGTGGCACTACATATAATTTTTTCCTTTAAATTATTATTCTACATATATTGAACATTATTTGTACCAAAAATGAAGTTTGGTTTTTGCTCACAAGCGAAGTTACAACATCAGTTAAGATTTGGCACTTTTACGTACAGCCATTGAATAAGCACCATATGGAGCAAAATAACTGTCAGAGTTCAATAGAAATTATCAGGATTATGTTGGTGGTTGGATATATTTGAAATAATATACAAACAATATATTTCCCATGTATCAATCATATTGCCTGCAAAATTCTGACAATATACAAACGTCAATATCAGAACCACATTTCATTTTAGAATTGAAAATTGGAAGGTAACAAAAATGATGACAATATCCTTGGTACCACCAATTTTCCCTGTGAAATCCCCCCCCCCATATTTAATACAATTAAACTTGCATAAAAATTAATATTATCTTGAAAAAAAAATTTCATTCGAAAGACGAAACATTAAACATTTTTTTTTTTTTTTTTACTCCTTTAATAAATTTGATGGTCTTGCTTATAATACAAACCCTCTGACATTGAATTTTTTTAACTCCCACCCCCCTCAGACAATATTTTTTTAAAAATTAATTTTTACACCACCCGGAGGGTGTTTTTTTTTTTTTTGTTAGTGTTTTTTAATTGCATTTGTAAAATTGTTTTGGCGGGAATGGAAAACTACAAGTAAGACTCACGTGCTGAACAGATGACGCCAGCGTCTTCATTGTGTCCACAATTATGGTGACCCACTTCCGGATGTTGGCAATCGGTAATCGATGACTCACTACCCATACAATTGACATCGTCCAACCAGATCTGACCGGTGCCAGCTCCGAAACTTCCGCTCTGAGTAGCAACTCCTAATCTGGGAAAGAAGAAGAAGAAGGTAAGAAAATGGTAATCCTTAACTTTTTCCTCGTAAATTCCTACCATAAAATAAACTGAACCCTCATTTTATGTCCGTGTTTTTGCAATAAATGTTTTATTTTTCTTTCACCTGTTATTTTACAATACTAAATATATTTTCTTTATTTGTTAAAGAATAAAGAATAAAGAAAATATATTTAGTATTGTAAAATAACGGGTGCAATATTTTTATGGTAGGAATTTACGAGGAACAAGTTAAGGATTACCAAGAAAAGAACGTTTTCAGTTTTTACAAATACATGTCTTCCACATTCGTTGGGTTACATGGTATAAAACTCAACCAGCTTATGGTAGGAGGGTAATAAATAAATAATTGAATAAACCAAAGAGACCTGGACTTTATTATTTCTTGTGGAATATTATACAATCAAAATGGGTATAATTAAATATTGGTGAGCTACACAGATTTGCCCGTGTTTTATGTCAAATTAACACGAGTCATATACAATTCTTCTTTTAAATCCGAAAAATAGAAGAATGTAGACTGTTTAGCTGAAATCATTTAAATATTTAGAAATCACAGAAACGTTTTGTTTCATATATATATATATATATATATATATATATATATATATATATATATATACTAGCAAATATATGCACCCTCCGGGTGCAAGTATTTAAGTTTTAATGTAATAAAATATTGTATTAAATTAGAAAGGCTAATGAAACTAAATAAGAATACGGATAAAAAGATTTAAAACAGAGGGAGTATAATAAAAGATTTGAAACAGAGGGAGTATAATAAAAAATGGAACAACTGAAACTTACTCTTCCATCACTCTCGTCTTTCATTGTTATTTTTTCTAATTTAAGTATTTGGTTATAAGAGGAAGTAAAGAATAAAATGTCAGGTATTTCTTCTTGTTAATGGATTTCATTTAAGATTCATTGAAGAGATTTTTGCTTATATTCATTAAAATAAAACCAAACAGTTAGAAATCAATAATACTAAGCACATATTTATTAAATTCGATTTTTTAATATTAATATGCAAATTAGCCTTCCCGTTCACACTGTAAACCGCTATTTTGTTGTATACATAAATATAATTGCATGTTGTCACTATGTAGACATAGTTAACAGTATTAATAATGTAAGGCAATTTTATTAATAATTGAGGTTTAGATAAAAATAAAATCATGGAGAATGTGATGTCAATAATTAAGAGAATTGTGACTTGAGTAGTGTGTGTGTGTGTGTATTGGGTTGTTGGTTGGTTTTGAAGGCTATCACAATGCAAATAAACAATCAAACGATACCTGGAATGTTAATCTCAGACACATATTAATAAGAAAAAGAGATCAGATGGTCCTGTTAGTAAACAAAAAATCGATGCTTAGAGGTCGAGCCAAATCTGGAATAATAATTAACAAAAAAAAGAGCAAATGAACAGACACACAAACATAAACGCGCATACACACACATACAAACACACACATAAACAAGCACCCCCCCCACACACACACACACAAACACACACACAGAATTTGGAAGAAATGAGACAGAACAAATGAACAGCCATTAGAAACAACTTCAGTTCTAGTAATCTTCTGTAGAAGGGATTTTTTATCCCGAAATATTAAGAATTGAGAATAAATCACAGGTTAACAAACAACACCACAGTTACCTTCTTTTTTCTTTACACTTGCATTGGTTTTGAAACCAACCAGCAAACCACTATAAACACAATGCTTCAAGCAAATTACAAAATCCTTTTATATATATATATATATATATATATATATATATATATATAATTATTATCATTATTATTATTATTATATTATGTACAGAAAAAACCTACTCGAGTTTCACCATAAGGATCTTCAGGGTTGAATCCACTAAAATTAATCAAGATATTGATTAATAAACATCTAACTGCAGGAGTTTATATTGAAGTTATTGTAGATAACTACAACATAAACTCCTGCAGTTATCTGTAATTAATCAATATCTTGATTAATTCAGTGGATTCAATCCTGAAGATTCTTATGGTGAAACTCGAGTAGGTTATTTCTGTACATAATATAATAATAAATTCGCTCTACTTACGTATTGAGCACTTTATATTTATTATATCGTTGACTTATTATGGTAAAACTTGTATCAACTAAGCACTGTGACCAATTTCACCGGTAAGTCATCCCTTTTTCATATATATATATATATATATATATATAATGTTTTATTATGTATACATATATATGTAATGTTTTATTATATATATATATATATATATATATATATATATATATATATATATATATCTTATTATAATGGAGATTGTGTGTTTTTCTGTCTGTAACCGAAACTATATCACTACTCATCTCACAATTCCCTTAATTATTTACGTCAAATTATCCATGGTTTCATTCATTTAAACCTTCAATTATTAATAAAATTGCTTTACATTATTAATACTGTTGACCATATCTACATGATATTTACCGCGTACCCCACTTGTACGGGTCAGGCACAAAGTCCCTATTAACGTGGGACCACCCACAAGCCGAAGCTCATGGAGTGGCAGGTGAAAAATTGCGTCGATCCCGTCGGCATTCCCCCTCAAGGGGGCGCCTCAGGCACTGGGCAATAAACCCAGCCCTGCCCCTTTAAATCAAGGGGGCAGGTGTTGCCTGGGAGGATGGCCCCCTGGGATCGACGCTATTAACTCGTAAAGATCCAGGGCCGAATATATATATATTGGTAATTTTTCCGAGATAAAATAAAGGAAAATATTGTGCTCAATTACAAATTTAAGAGCTTTATTTATTAAATATTTAAATATTTTTTTACATATTTGTTGTTTTTTTTTGGGGGGGGGGGTATTGTTTTCCGGAAAAAAATCGTTTTTTTGGTTAACAATCAAACGGAGAGAACTTTGTGAGCCTTAATTTTGAATTTATCAGCGTTTATAAATTTAACTGTAAAATTGTTGTTGTTTACAAATATATAACCGAAAAATGTGAACTTGCAGACACATCAGAGGGATTAAATAGTATCCTGAAGAAGGCAAAGCCTGAAACCTTAGGTAGATGCTCACTAAAACCTTTGTATAAACAGTTATATTTGATAAATAAATAAATGAATATATATATATATATATATACTTACGTGTATCCGAGCATCGAACAAATGACAGTGGCGTCTCTGTCGTCCCAGGCATCGTCACAAACCGTGCCCCAAATACCGTTGATCCGAACTTCGACCCTTCCTTCGTACCGATTATCACTACCGACAATTCGGACATTCTTTTGGTCAACTGAAATCGACAAAAATTGAAAATAAATAAATAAATGTATAAACTGATAAAGGTAAAACGTGGAAATTACAGAAGAACCTCCATATCCGCGGGATCCTCAACCGTGGATGGGTGAAACCGCGGGTGCGTGAAACCGCGGATAGGGTGGGCCCAATTAGTGAAAATTTCATGTTCAAAACTTTTAAACTGAAAAACACACACACACACACACACACACACACACACACACACACACACACACACCGGGTTAGCTCAGTCGGTAGAGCGTTCGGCTAGAAACCGCAAGGTTCCTAGTTCGATACCGGTCCTCGCCAACTCAGCGTATGATTAGCACAGGGATCTGTGCGGTAAAGTAAGGAGCTGATGGTGGGTGTGGCGCTCCACCTCAGTCGCCAAAACAATCTCCTTGGTTTAACGCTAATGAAAAAGGGGATAGACTCCCTCGCTGACTGGCTGATACCGACTTTAGGCCGCCCCGACGACTTTACTTTTTTTTATACACATACACAACACACACATATGTAAATACACATACACACACACACATATATATAAGTATACACATACGCACACATATATATAAATATACACACACGCACACACATGTATATGTAAATACACACACATATAAGTACACACATACACTAATATATATATAAGTATACACATACACAACACACACATATGTAAATACACACACACACACATATAAGTACACACACACATATATATATACATATAAGTATACACATGCACGCACACACATATATATGTAAATACACACACACATATATATATATATAAGTACACACATACACTAATATATATAAGTATACACAAACACACATATATATGTAAGTACACACACGCACACACATATATATGTATATACACACACATACACACACATATATGTAAGTACACACATATGTGTATATACACACACGCACACATATATCTAAGTATACACAGACACAAACACACACATATATGTAAGTAAACACACACATATATATATAAGTATGCACACACGCACACACATATATATATATATATATATATATATATATATATATATATATATATATATATATATATATATATATATATATATATATATATATATATATATATATATATATATATATATATATATATATATATATATATATATATATATATATATATATATATATATATATATATATATATATATATATATATATATATATATATATATATATATATATATATATATATATATATATATATATATATATATATATCGGTTTAGCTCAGTCGGTAGAGCGTTCGACTAGGAATCCCAAGGTTTCTGGTTCGATACTGGCCCTCGCCAACTGAGCGTATGAATAGCACAGGAACCTGTGCGGTAAAGTGAGGAGCTGATGGTAGGTGTGGCGCCCCACCTCAACCGCTAAAATAATCTCCTTGGTCTAGCGCTATTGAAAAGGGGATAGACTCCCTCGTTGATTGGCTGATTCCGACATTAGGCCGCCCCGACGACTTTACTTTTTTACTTATATATATATATATATATATATATATATATATAAGTATACACACATATATATCATGTAGATGATATGAGTGCTATATATATAAGTAAACAGTGCTCAATATCATCAATAGAGCATTATATTTAAGTTAAGGTAGCATGGACATGGAGTCAACGGCGCCAGAAGTCTGAATATTGCATAGACGAAAAACAATTAGTAACCAATAAATTGAATTATTAAGTAGTTTATCTTTATATTATTTGGAAGTTCGATTTTTTAAAAACTTTTATGTACATAAAAAATCGAACTACTTGATAATACAAACATAAACTACTTAATAAATTAAATGCGTAGATAGATAGGATAAATAAATAAAGTAAAGAATATGTTGAATGGATAAAATAGATTTAATATTAATTACTAACACGTGTTTCGGTCAGGAGTTTGTTCATGTACATATGTATTTTATTTATTATTATCTTGAATATAAAATGAAATCTTATTATAATGGAGATTGTGTGTTTGTCTGTCTGTAACCGAAACTAAATCACTATTCAAGTCATAATTCCCTTAGTTATTGACGTCACATTTACCATGAATTTATTTTTATTTAAACCTCAATTATTGATAAAATTGTTATACCTTATTAATACTGTTGACCATATCTGCCTACTAATAGCATGTAATTGTATTTATATATACAACAAAATAGCGGTTTACAGTGGGAACGAGAAGGCTAATTTGCATATTGATATTTAAAATTTGATTTTAATAAATATATGCTTAGTATTATTGATTTCTAATTGTTTGGTTTTCTCTTAACGAATCTGAGCAAAAATCTCGGGGATAAATCTTAAAAGAAATCCATAAACAAGACAAATGAACTGTAATGTTATTAAATACTTCATAATCTAACTAGATAAATTAAGAAAAATGAAAGACGGGAGTGAAAGAAAATGATAGAAGAGTTAAATCTAAAGCTGTTCTATTTTTCGATTATACCCCCTCAGTTTATCATTTTCTAAATAGTTTCTAATTTGATACAATATTTTATAACATCAAAACCTAAATACTTGCACCCGAAGGGTGCATATATTTGCTAGTAACAATAATAGAAAATGATAAAATCTTTAAGTATACAAAGAATAACGCTCTTCATCAGAGTAAAATGTTTTTATATTTGAAGCTGTGGAGCATCTCTCAAATAATTCTTTTAAAATAAGAATTCTTTTTTCGAACACTTCAAAATTCTCTGTATTTTAACTTCAAATATCAAACATTTTACTCTGATAGATAGATAGATAGATAGATAGATATGAGAGTGAATCAAAAAGAAATGCCATTTTCTTTATTTCATGTGAACTTTTTTTTAAATATAAAACTAAGGTCTACATTAAAACCCTAACGAGGCCCAGAAGAAGAATCCGACGAGTAAGACCCAACTTGTCAATAGACAATGTCCTCCTTCTGCATGACAATTCTCGACCACACACAAGCATCAGGACAAGGGAGAAAATAGCCTCATTCGGGTAGACAACTTTAGCGCATCCTCCATACTCACCAGATTTAGCACCTTTTGACTATCATCGCTTCGGCCCCATGAAAGATGGTTTGGGAGGCAAACGTTATTCCAGTGACGAGGATGGGAAATATGTAGTGAAGAAGTGACTCAAAGGACAGTCAACAGAATTTTACAAGTCAGGGATACATGCTCTATGAACATTGCTATTGAGAGAAACGGTGCCTATGTGGAGGAGTAGGGATGTGATCCACAGAGGACCGGCTTCATTTTGATGTATGATACATGTTGCTGTGTTGGTAATTATACCTGTCCTAAACAAAATGGCATTACTTTTTGAAACCCCTATGTGGAGAAGTACAGATGTGATCCACAGAGGACCAGCTTCATTTTGATGTATGATACATGTTCCTGTGTTGGTAATTATACCTGTCCTAAACAAAATGACATTACTTTTTGACTCAAGCCCGTTGATAGATAGATAATAATAATAATATCTTTTCAGCTAGTATATTAGGTCTGAGACCTGTCAGCTGTTCCTTATAAACATTCATTTTAAATCCACAGAATATTTATACTCCTTCCACAGATTATCCAACCTTGCCTTAAAGGAGTTTAGAGATGGAGCATTCACTATTGATGAAGGTAGTTTATTCCATGTATTCACCACTCTGTAAATAAAATAATTTTGTCTTGCGTTTGCTTTACAAGATTTTTTAAGGAGTTTTAATTTATGTCCCCTTGTATAGGTAATTTGAGCAATGTTTAATAGGTCAGAGTTCGTTGAATAAAAACTATACGTGTATTTGTAGGCTTCAATCATATCCCCTCTTATACGTCGGAAAACCAAACTTGGTAAGTCAATGTTTCTAAGTCTTTCTTCATACGAAAAGGATTTTAAATTATTCACTAATTTAGTAGCTCTCCTCTGGACTGCCTCAATGGGTAGCTCTCCTCTGGACTCCCTCATAGATAGATAGATATCTTCATTTTTATATGTTTTGTTTTCGGATATTTTTGTTTTGTTTTTGGATATTTTTTTTTTTGGGGGGTGGGGGTGAAGAAGAAATGAATGTAATCCTTACTGGTTGGTTTTGGTGTTGTCGTAGGGAGGGGGAGTTTGGTCCGGTTAGGAGCAGCTGAAAAGATAAACATTTGATTATTACTCAACTGCTAAATGCGGCAAGATGCAGTAAACTGACTCAAAAGAGACACAAAAACAAACTAGATAGGGTAGGAGCAGTGACACATTGGGAACTGTTCAATTTTGGTTTCGATCATAACAACCATTAATGAATAAAATATATAACGCACCAGTTATTTTATTTAAAAACTCTTAAATTTTTTCAGGTCAGTTAAATTTGAACCACGTATCTTTGAGGTATAACACAGATTCACAAAGATACGTAATTCAAAGTCAACTGACCTGAAAAAATGTAAAAGTTTTTAAATAAAATAACTGGCGCATTATATCTTTTATTCATTAATATATCAACACTGAAAATTTCATTAAATTCGATTAATTCCCTGATTTTTTGTATTTTTTATTTTTTTTATTTCGGCAGGGTGACACACGATGTTGAAATTTAGGTCCGTTAAGTTCGATTTAACCTTGATTTATATATAGTTGTTTCCCTTTGATATATATTTAAAGTTATCCTATAGATTTTTACGAAAAATACTTACAGACCTGCAATTGTTATATATTCTTCTTTTACATTACATTTTGAAAAGGTTTGTGAATTTAACTGTTAGCAATAATAATAATAATAATAATAATAATAAATGAATAATAATAATAATAATAGTAATAAAATAATATAATAATAATAAATAATAAAATAATAATAAATAATAATAATGAATAAATAATAATAATAAATAATAATAATAATAATAATAAATAATATATAATTTATAATAGTAATATAAATAATAATAATTAATAAATAATAATAATAATAAATAATAATAGGTTATAATAATAATGATAAATGAATGAATAATAATAATAATAATAATAATAATAATTAATAAATAATAATAATAATGATAAATAATAATAAGCTATAATTATAATAATAAATGAATGAATGAATAATAATAATAATAATAATAATAATAATAATAATAATAATAATAATAATAATAATAATAATAAATGAATAATAATAATAATAAATAATAAAATAAATAATAATAGTAATAAATAATGATAATAATAAATAATAATAATAATAATAATAATGAATAAATAATAATAATAAATAATAATAATGAATAATGATAATAATATGAATAATAATAATTAATAAATAATAATAATAATGATAAATAATAATAATAATAATAATAATAATAATAAATAATAATAATAATAATAATATAATAATAATAAAATAATAATAATAATAATAATAATAATAATATAAATAATAATATAATAATAATAATAATAATAATAAATAATAAATAATAATAATAATAATAATGAATAATAATATAATAATAATAATAAATAATAAATAATATAATATAATAATAATAATAATATAATAATAATAATAATAAATAATAATAATAATAATAATAATAATAATAATAATAATAATAATAATAATAATAATAATAATATAATGATGATAATAATAAGTTATTAAGTTATATAATAATAATAATAATAATAATAATAATAATAATAATAATAATAATAAGTTATATTAATAATAATAATAAGTTATAATAGTAATGATAAATAATAATAATGATAATAGATAAATGATGATAATAATAATAAGTTATAATAAGTTATATTAATAATAATTATAAATAAATTATGAATTATCATCATTTATTTATAGTATAATAATAATAATAATAATAATAATAATAATAATAAGTTATGATAATAAGTTACGTACCATAAGAACATATAACACTAGCGTCTTCATGATGACCGCAATTCGTATGACCCCAACCGGAATGTCGACAGGCTGCCAAATTACTCTCGTTACCCGAACATCTGAGATCATCAAGCCAAATTACACCGGTGCCGGCTCCGTACCGTGCAAGTTTAAAGGCCCGACCGTATCTACAAAAGAACAAGCTCGTTTGAATTACTTTAAAAAAAGGGGGGGGGGTCTTTGGAAACCCGGAAGAGTATTATCTCACACACGCTTTTTTCGGTAATCTGAACATTAGCTACATAAATGAAAGTAACCTCCACTTGTTTGTTTCACTTTGAGGAAGCCGTTTGTTTTGGTCGGCCATTTTCATTTCACCGTAAATCTACACTGAAAATATCATAAAATGTGTTCTTAATTGTGTTTGCGCATTATTTGAAATGAACTTAATTGTTATTAAGAACACATTTTATGATATTTTTGTGTTAAAACATGCAGTTGTATTGATTCAAACAAATTCGTATTTTCAGCGTAGATTTACGGTGAAATGAAAATGGCCGACCAAAACATAACGGCTTCCTCAAAGTGAAACGAACAAGGGGAAGTTACTCTCATTTGTGTAGATAATGTTCAGATAACACTTTTTTCTTCTTCCTTTCTTCTTTTCATCTTTACATTATTGTTCAATTGAAACAGATTAGCGTTATCGCGTCCGCGCGCTCACCCCCCTCTCTCTCTCTCTCTCTCTCTCTCTCTCTCTCTCTCTCTCTCTCTCTCATCCTTCTATTCTCTTTCTTTCTTGTTGTAGCTTTTCTGTGTAGTATGTCTTTTTTCTTCCTTTTCTTTCTTTATAATAGAAACAGAATGGTTTATTATTTAGCTGAGGTGACGACACTCATAAGAAATAAGAATTCGGTGGATAAACAATACTAGATAATCAGGAGTTACATTCTTGCATTTCATCTGTGTTGGATTATTTCGTGGATATAAGCCGTGCTACAAAACACCACTTAAATGTATAGACTAAGCGAGGTCACGTGGTTTAAACCTCAGCCAATCAACAGCCCGAATGTGTGGCTGGTTGACTACTTAATCACTGATACTAAGAGACGTCCATTTCCAATCATTGACGAAGGACTTGCAAGACTGAGGAGCACCAAGAAACAACCAAAGGATTCTTTACCAAGGATCGCGCTTTGCTTAACACAAAGGACAATCGCTCTTGCTTGAAGCCTAAAGGATGGCCACAAAAAATCGTAGCAATCAATGCGAAATAAAGGTTTGAAGTGACGACCGAAAGCAACCACGATAATTGTAGCATAATTACTATGGTCTACGGGTGTTACACACTGGACCCGTCAAAGAACACAAACACTTGTATTTAGGAAAATGTAAGATGAGATGTTTATTCCCTCGGTTGTGTACAGCTGAGAGTCGTTGGCAGGATTACGCAAACGTGGAGCATTCGTGAGTTCTTTTCAAGTGATCTCGAACCTGATCGTTGTCTCTCTAATCGATCTCTACGGGCTTATTTTATTGTAGTCTGACTCCCGGTGTCACGCCTCTTTGTTCGTGACACCTACGCAGTTTTTCTGTAGGCACACCTCTTCGCCCACGCAGGCTGTTTTCATTGGCTATGGGCTACGCCTACAGATTTCTGCACCTAAATCATGTCAAATGTTCACCTGCATTTCCAGGTGCAAAAGGTCAGGTCAGGGCCACATCCTCTTTTCGTTTCCAGGCTGCACCTGACCCCCATGCACTTCCTATTCAGCCTGGTCCTTGGGTGCACTGATCAGACAATATATTACACGGGGAATTCGGGATTAAAAATAAAACGGTATTCGGATTTCTGGAGAAAGAGAGGAAAAAGAAATAAGAACAAAGAGAGGTTAAAGTTTGAAACTCAACTGACCGACGAATGACCCCGAAATTAGATTTTAAAATAAAAACGGAAGTTCCGGGTTTTGACCGGAAGTGGAAGTTGGGTGACCCTCCCACCCCGGGACGAGAAACGGAAGAAGAGAAAAATCGTTTTTTTTTTTTTGTTTTTTGTTTTTTCTCGGCTGGGATTTGGTGAGAGCCAGACGTGGCCTCCTGGTTCTCCGTATGGGTTTCGCATAGTAGTACCGAACATGATTCATGATAGAGTAATTTGACCGTAACCCCCACCCTCTCTCTCTCTCTCCTCTCTCTCTCTCTCTCTCTCTCTCTCTCTCTCTCTCTCTCTCTCTCTCTGAAAAGAACCCAGAGCCTAGAAAGAAATAAACAGCCTCTTGTGACTATACAACTTGAGTATGTTGTTTCTAAACTAACGACGACTACTACTAAACAACTACTACTACAACTTGAACTTGACCGTATGCAACATAATCACAGTCGTCGATAAAACCACCAATGTTCACTGGTTTCTAGTCCGACGCACGTCTCTGTTCTGGTTAGGAAGATGCAACACAAAACCCTGTGATGTGGGAAGGTAGACCTTAAATAATAATTGACAGACCCCTGCTGCACTCATCATCCGGGTCAATTACGCTTTGCGCTGCCCGACCTGTGCGAAATTTGCATACATGCCAACACAATCTCGAAGCCCGGGGGAGAGGGAGGGAGAACCTTAAATTACGAACCACCACT
>CM042175.1:53787187-53807187 GCA_023376005.1 Doryteuthis pealeii | reverse complement strand
TTCATATTGTTTGCTTTAAAATAACAGTTTCTGATGTGAGCAAAACCTTGCATTCCATGAATAAGTGTTTAACTGTCAAAGGTGTTTGACATGTTTCACATTGTGGTTGTTGTTCTTGTTAGAATACATAGGACTATGTTAGTCTTTAAACAAATAATGATGAAATATTAATTGAATCGATTGTCCGTGTTAGTTATTCACCTTTCCTTTTATATTCTTCAGATTTTGTCGGATTTTCTTAATCTTCTACAAAGGGTTGATATGTAGAAACTTAGGTGACACCTGACTTACCTGTAACCCAATTGCCGACACACAACCGCTGCGTCCCTCCAATCCCAGTCATCATCGCAAACAGTTCCCCACTGTCCGTTATACTCAACCTCGACTCTTCCGACCGATGGGTTGCTGCCATCAACCAGTCTAACCCGACCGATAACTAAAAAAAATAAAAAATGAAAAAAAAATGAAAAAAAAAAAGATAAATTCAATTTCAATAAAACTATTTTTTTTTTTTAAATCCGCAGCTATAAAGTCGTCGGATATACTATTATCGGTAATTTTCTCCTTTAGTTGGCTAAATTCCTAGTAAATAAGGAAATTAGAGTAACCTCCCTTGACTTCACTTTGAAACAAGCCGGTAGCCATTTTGAATGTCTCCGTGCGAAATAAACAAACCTTAGAAACTTTTTCGAAAACAATACAACTGCATGCTTTAACACAAAACTATCATAGAATGTGTTCTTAATAACAATTAAGTTCATTTCAGATAATGCACACGCACAATTTTATGCTAGGGATTTAGCCAACTGACTTTCAATTTGAAACAAGCCGGTAGCCATTTTGAAAGTCTCCGTGCGAAATATACAAATCTTAGAAGCTTTTTCGAAAACAATACAACTGAATGCTTTAACACAAAACTATCCTACCCGTGGCAAACGGGTTAGATAAAAAGGGCACCCTATCGTGGTGTGATGGTTAGCAAGCTGGTGTCGGAGATCTGTTACTACTGACAGCGAGTTCGATCCTTGCTTGATGCTCCATGCTTGCAACTTATTATCACATCCTACCCGTGGCGAACCGGTTGGATAAAAAGTGGATTCTATCGTGGTGTAATGGTTAGCAAACCCATTCCAACTGAATAACATAAGGTGTAAGAATGTAAAATGCTTAATTAATATTTAAAAAACATGTTACCTTCGACATCAAAAATGATCGGCTCCAAGGTCATGTTAATCGATATGGTGTGATCGGGCTGAACTGAAATGGAGAAAAAAAATCAATCGAAAATGAGTACTTTTACTTTCTTCTAAAATCTGATTTTAACATTTTTTATTTTCATTTCTAAAAATAATATTTAACTAGCAGGACCTGTTTATATACCACAGTATGATAATTTAATTATTACAATATTTGATATGTTTACTAAATAGCTATTGCCAAAGAGTTCAATATGTAAAAAGCATAACCTTAATTTAGCTCTCACTACTAGCAGGACCTGTGTATATACCAGAGTATGATAATACAATTATTACAATATTTGATATGTTTACTAAATAGCTATTGCCAAATAGTTCAATATGTAAAAAGCATAACCTTAAATTTAGCTCTCACTACTAGCAGGACCTGTGTATATACCAGAGTATGATAATACAATTATTACAATATTTGATATGTTTTACTAAATAGCTATTGCCAAAGAGTTCAATATGTAAAAAGCATAACCTTAATTTAGCTCTCACTACTAGCAGGACCTGTGTATATACCAGAGTATGATAATTCAATTATTACAATATTTGATATGTTTACTAAAGAGCTATTGCCAAATAGTTCAATATGTAAAAAGTATGATAACCTTAATTTAGCTCTCACTACTAGCAGGACCTGTGTATATACCAGAGTATGATAATTCAATTATTACAATGTTTACTCGAAAGCTATTGCAAAAGTTCTATATGTAAAAAGTAAAATAATATTGACTAGCAGGACCTGTGTATATACCACAGTATGATGATTTACTTATTACAACGTTTGATATGTTTACTTCCGAGCTATTGCAAATAGCTCAATATGTAAAAAGTATCTCTCACTCTTATTTTCTTTTTTTTTTTTTTTTTGTTATTTCTTTCCTTTTTTCATCTTTTCACTGTCTTCGATTGAAACAGATTAGCGTTATCACTATCAATTCTGTTAGTCCATTGAATGAAAAGCGATTTTATTGTACCTCGGTAACACAGTGAAATACTGACATAAAAGGGGGATTAAACAACCTCTTTTATTAACAAAGGGGTTTTGTAATTTGCTTGAAGCCTTGTGTTTCTATTGGTTTGTTGGTTGGTTTTGAAGGCTATCAGTGGCTGTTCATTTGTTCTGTCTCAGACAGAACAAATGAACAGCCACTAGCAACAACTTCAGTTCTAGTGATCTTCTGAAGAGGGGATTTTTTATCCCGAAATATTAAGAATTAAGAATAAATCACAGGTTAACAAACAACACCACAGTTAGCTTCTTTTTTCTTTACACTTGCATTGTGGTAAATGGTTAAATAACAATAATTTTTGGTGTACCCTAAGGCGACAACTACATGTTGAGAATGTTTTATATATAAGGTGTGTGCTAGATCCTCGCTCTTACATATAGACTAGGCGAGGTCATGTGATCTATTCCTTGGCCAATCACTGGCAGTACTCTGAGGCTGATACAATACTTAACCGACCCTACTGGTCATAATTACTGTAACACTCATTGACGACGGACATAGGATTAAATCACTGGACCTTTACCAATACGCAGGATAGGACTTATACACTTAATAAAGGATCACCAAAGGATTCCATAACATAGGACTTTCTGTAATCCCTTTTCAACTGGCCAAGGATGGCACTTTACATACATATTCCATCCATCTACCTAGCCTTCTATCAATCGACTCGGCCAAAGCTTGGAAGAATTTTCGCTTTATCAAATCAGTGAGATCAGATTTCCATGTGAATAATAATCTGTATTGGTAGTTCATTCCATTCCTATGTGTATATCGACATCGCTTTCCGTAGATGAGCTATTACTACCTAGGTATATGAACTCGTCTAATTTGAAAGGCTTACCATCCAGTACGGAGATGTCTCATTCTTCTTCAAAACAATGCATTTTTATAGTAAAAATTATTTCCAATGTATTTTTATTGTAAAAATCATTTCCAATGCATTTTTATAGTAAAAATGATTTCCAATGCATTTTTATAGTAAAAATCATTTCCAATGTATCTTTATAGTAAAAATCATTTCCAATGCATTTTTATCATAAAAATCATTTCCAATGCATTTTTATAGTAAAAATCATTTCCAATGCATTTTTATAGTAAAAATCATTTCCAATGCATTTTTATAGTAAAAATCATTTCCAATGTATCTTTATAGTAAAAATCATTGTCCAATGCATTTTTATAGTAAAAATCATTTCCAATGCATTTTTATAGTAAAAATCATTGCCAATGCATTTTTATTATAAAAATCATTTCCAATGCATTTTTATAGTAAAAATCATTTCAAATACATTTTTATAGTAAAAATTATTTCTAATGCATTTTTATAGTAAAAATCATTTCCAATGCATTTTATAGTAAAATCATTTCTAATGCATTTTTATAGTAAAATCATTTCCAATGCATTTTTATTATAAAAATCATTTCCAATGCATTTTTTATAAAAAATCATTTCAAATACATTTTTTTTTATAGTAAAAATTATTTCCAATGCATTTTTATAGTAAAAATCATTTCCAATGCATTTTCATAGTAAAAATCATTTCAAATACATTTTCATAGTAAAAATTATTTCCAATGCATTTTTATAGTAAAAATCATTTCAAATGCATTTTCATAGTAAAAATTATTTCCAATGCATTTTTATAGTAAAAATCATGCATTTTCATAGTAAAAATTATTTCCAATGCATTTTTTTTAGTAAAAATCATTTCCGGTGCATTTTTATAGTCGTAAAAGTAAAGTCGGCGGATTGGCCTATTGTATCAGCCGAATAGCGAGGGAGTCTATCTCCTTTTCACTTCCATCGACCAGGGAGCGCCAAACCTACTTACACGAACAAATGACCCCAGCATCTTCGTAATGGCCGCAGTCATTCTCTCCCCAGCCGTTACTGGAGCAATTAAAAATCGTATCTTCTGTTCCGTCACAGTCGACTTCATCCAACCAGATTCTGCCTGTCCCTTCTCCGTAACGAGCAGACGGTACAGGGCGTCCATCACTGTAGAAAATGAAATTAAAAATAAAAAGAACACACACACACACGCGCGTGCACACACAAATAAACAAACTAACAAACTACAGCTTAATAATAAAACAAAAAAAGGGTAGGCCAAACCTGGAATGATAATCAGACATTGTTGAACAGACACACACACATAAACACACACAAATAAACAAACAAACTACTACTTAATAATAAAACAAAAAAAAGGGTAGGCCAAACCTGGAATGATAATCAGACATTGTTGAACAGACACACACACATAAACACACACAAATAAACAAACAAACTACTACTTAATAATAAAACAAAAAAAGGGTAGGCCAAACCTGGAATGATAATCAGACATTGTTGAACAGATGCACACACGCATAAACACACACAAGTAAACAAACAAATAAGCAAACTACTACTTAATAATAAAACAAAAAAGGGTAGGCCAAACCTGGAATGATAATCAGACATTGTTGAACAGATACACACACGCATAAACACACACAAGTAAACAAACAAATAAGCAAACTACTGCTTAATAATAAAACAAAAAAGGGTAGGCCAAACCTGGAATGATAATCAGACATTGTTGAACAGACACACACACATAAACACACACAAATAAACAAACAAACTACTGCTTAATAATAAAACAAAAAAGGGTAGGCCAAACCTGGAATGATAATCAGACATTGTTGAACAGACACACACACGCATAAACACACACAAGTAAACAAACAAATAAGCAAACTACTACTTAATAATAAAACAAAAAAGGGTAGGCCAAACCTGGAATGATAATCAGACATTGTTGGACAGATACACACACGCGCGCGCTCACACAAATAAACAAACAAGCAAACTACTACTTAATAATAAAAAAACAAGTAGGTCAAACCTGGAATGATAATCAGACATTGTTGGACAGATACACACACATAAACACACACAAATAAACAAACAAACAAACTACTACTCAATAATAAAACAAAAAAGGGTAGGTCAAACCTGGAATGATAATCAGACATTGTTGAATTTGGAAGATATAAGTCACTCAACCGACCGAGCTAAAGAGGCTAATGTCATTTCATGCATATTTTAACAATTCCACTTTTGAGAAAAAAACGTTTGTGGATTTGTTTTTTGCTTCGTTTTCTTTTATCTAAACTAGTACAAAATAAAAAACACCCTCCGGGCGATGTAAAAAAAGATTTTTGAAACATATTGCCTGAGGGGTGGGAGTAAAGAATTCAATGTCAGTGAGTTTGTACCCTAAGTAAGTAAAATCATCAAATTCATTAAAGGATTAAAAAATAAAACAATTTGAAATGTAAACTTTAAATATGTATTAAAATAAAACAAACTATATATAGATATATAATACCAGTCATGTATTTATTAAAACTTGTTTTAAAAAAACAATGAGGACTGTCTAATGTTGCATGTTCAAATTTTGAGTGTATTTATTCTATGTTATGACGATTTTGGGTAATATGACGTAAGCAGTGACGTGATTTTTGTTACAGACAAAAACCGGAAGCGAATCTCCATTATAAATAGAAAGATATATTTACTTTTATTAGCAAAACATTTTATATGTTTACTTTAGAACTATTGTTAAATAGTTCGAACACTCTACCGACTGAGCTAAGCCAACCCTTAATCTTGATTTAACTCTCTCTCTCTCTCTCTCTCTCTCTCTCTCTCTCTCTCTCTCTCTCTCTCTCTCTCTCCCCACACTTTTTTATTTCCATAGAAACAGATTAACGTTATCGCTTCCGCGCACTCACCACCTCTCTGTAACTTTCCCATACACTCTTTCTTTCTTTCTTTTTCATATTATTTTTGTGTAACATGTCTTTTTTCTTCCCTTTCTTTCTTTCTTTCTTTCTAATAAAAACGGAATGGCCCCTTATTTAGCTGAGGTGACGACACTCATAAGAAATAAGAATTTGGCGGATAAGCAACACCAAATAATCTGCATATAAATTTTTGCGCTTCATCTTTGACAATTTGGACGGTCTCATTTTTAACCAGAGGGCAAGATGATAACGGTCGGAAGATTAAGGAACAATAGTATTAATATTTTATATCTGAGACTGAATATGAAATCTCGTTGGTGACGATACTCACGCATATCCTAACATCCTGCAAATGAGATTTGATTCCCGCATATCCCAACTATCATCGCAAATGGTTCCCCATTCGCCATTATGAAGAATTTCGACTCGACCACTATTCACAGTGTCTCCCCCTTCCAGACGAATGGTGCCGTCCGCTGTAAAGAAACAAAAAAGATAACTTTTAGGATATCAAATATATTAGTAAACAAATAATATGAAACAAAAACAGTATTATCTGCGTTATTCGGACTATTGTCCCCATCTTCATTGTTATTTGTACAACGTTTCGGCCGATATACCCTCCGGCCTTCTTCAGGTATTTCTTGTCTGACTCGGGAACCTTCTCCTGGAGAAGGCCGGAGAGCATATCGACCGAAACGTTGTACAAATAATGTTATATACTGGGGTTTTCACTAAACCAAATCTATATAACGTTGTATACCCTTTTCTTACTTCTTCCAGTCGTCTTCTCTTCTGGTCGGCTTTGGTTCTTCTTCTATCATCTTAGTCTGGTATATTTTCTAAGGTCTGGTCTTCTATTGAGGACTTTGGGTCTGGTTTCTGTTAGGGATTTCTCTTTATCAGAAGCCCTGTGTCATTGTTAGTTTTTAGGTAATAAACACAAGACTTCGATTTACGTTGATGTTACTTTATTTGTAAATCCCCAAACCAGACAATCTGCGCAGATCCTTACATCTTGCTAGCTCAGCTTCTAACTTCTAACTAACTGAGTTATTTAGTATCCTTAAACCGGAAGAGGGCCTTCTATGGAGGTTCCGGTTCTCACGATTCATCCCCGGAAAGCAAGGTCAGAGTGAGGTCAAGCGCTGTCACTCTCAAGGCCATCAGCTGCACTAATCGCCATAACGATTTCTACACTACCTTAAAAATGTATTAGGATTCCAATAATTATGTAACAATAACAATGAAGATGGGGACAATAGTCCGAATAATGCAGATAATACTAATCTTCAAGCCTCATCTCAAACATTCAGAGAAATAGAAACAAAAATATATAAAGAGTTATGTGGTGAATGAGATGACTAAGACCCCGCAAAACTCATGTTACGTTTTTGAAAAGGAACATGGTTGCTTTTAACGGGCGGATTTATGGGGTGCAGTCTCGTTTTGTCTCGTTTGTAAATAAATAATATGAAACAAAATTATGTAAATAGTTATGAAAAAAAATACATTTCTATTGTAACAAAAATCAAAACTATGATATTGCTAAATGAATAAAAAAAAAAAAAAACACTAGCAGGACCTGTGGATATACCACAGTATGATGATAATTTGATTATTACAACCTTTGATATGTTTACGTAAGAACTATTGCGAAATAGTTCAATATATATAAAGTTGATGATAATCTTGATTTAACACTCTCTAACTCTTTTTTTCTTTCTTTCCTTCTTTTCATCTTTTTATTATGTTCGATTAATACAGATTAACATTATCGCTTCTGCGCGCTCACCCTCTCTCTCTCTCTCTCTCTCTCTCTCTTTCTCTCTCTCTCTCTCTCTTTCATTCTTATTATTTTTTTCTGTGTAGCATGTCCTTTTTCTTTCCTTTCTTTCTTTATTATAAAAACAGCACCAGATAATCAAGATTTACATTTTTGCCTTTCGTCTTGGTCGATTTCGACGGTCTCATTTTGAACCAGAGGGTGTTGCAAGATGATAACGGTCGTACAATTAAGAAACACGAGTACTAATAAATAGAATAACAGAAACTGTGGGTATACCACAGTATGATGATTTAATTATTACAACATTTGATATATGTTTACTTAAGAGCTATTGCGAAATAGTTCAATATGTAAAAATTATAATAATCTACATTTAACTCTCACTCATTCTTTTTATTTTGTTTTTCTTTCTTTCTTACTTATCATAATATTCGATTGAAACATTAGCGTTACCGCTTCCGCGCGCTCATCACCTCTCTCTATCTTTCCCCTACTCTCTTTTTTCTTTCTTTCTTTCTTTCTTTCTTATTATATCTTTTCTGAGTAGCATGCCATTTTTCTTGCCTTTCCTTCGTTATAATAAAAACGGAATGGTCCATTATTTAGCCGAGGTGACGACACTCAGAAGAAATAAGAATTCAGCGCGTAAGCAACATCAGATGATAGGATTTACATCACTGCATTTCCCCTTGGACGATTTGGACGGTCTCATTTTTAAACAGAGGGTGTTGCAAGATGATAACGGTCGTACAATAAAGGAACATGATTATCAATATATACATTATTATATAAAATTTAGATTATTTGGATTATTCGGACTATTGTCCTCATCTTTATTGTTATCTGTACAACGTTTCGGCCGATGTGCCCTCCGGCTTTCTTCAGCTATTTCTTTTCGATCTCGGGAACCTTTTTGTTGGAAATTTTATACATTTTTAAGCATTCTATAATCCAAGCATTATTATTATTATTATTATTATTATTATTATTATTATTATTATTATTATTTACTCCTTTTGAGTTTTCACATCAGCATTAGCTGATGGTCTTTCACTGGAGTCTGAGTGACAGCAAGTATCCTCAGGTCTCCAGGACTCTTCTGAGTATTCTGGCAGATTGCAGCAGTGCAGTGTTCTGGATAGTGTCAATCCTTCCTCTGATTTCCAGACTTTCCAAACCCTTTTCCAATCCTTTTGGGACCGTTCCAAGCGTACCAACTACAATTGGTATCACTTTGACTTTCATATTCCATAACTTTTTCAGTTCTCTGGCAAGGTCCAAGTACTTGTCCATTTTTTCGTTTTCCTTTAGCTTCACCGTATGATCTGCTGGCACTGCAAAATCCACCAGTTGACAAGTTCTTTCTTTTTTTTGTTAATCAACACTAGGTCTGGTCTTCTTGCTGGGATAAGGTAATCCGTTTTTATTTCAAAGTCCAGAGAATTTTATGCGTTTCGTTCTCAAGAACAGATTCTGGTTTGTTGTATGGTCAAAATTTAATTTTTTGCATAATTCCCAGTGAATCACCTTCCCAACCCAGTCGTGTCTGGTTTTGTACTCCCGTTGTGCTAGTTTGCTACATTCGCATAGTACATGGTTTACAGTCTCATCTCTATTACCGCAAAGTCTACATTTACTATTTTGTTGGGTCTTATCAATTTTTGCTTTGATATAATTTGTCCTTATGGCATTTTATTATTATTATTATTATTATTATTATTATTATTATTCCTTACGAGTTTTTGCCAAAATCAGTGGTCTTTCATTGGAGTATGATTGACAACAAGAGAGAGAGAGAGAGACAGACAGAGACAGAGACAGAGAGAGAGACGAAAAAGAGAAAACGAAAGAGAGAGACTTAAAATATGAAAAGAGAGAGAGAGAGAGAGAGAAGAGAAAGAGAAAGAGAGAGAGAGAGACAATGAGAGATCAAAAGAGAACAAAGAGAACGAAAGAGAGAGAAAGAGAGAGCGAGAGAGAGAGAATGAAAGAAGAGAGAACGAGCAAGAGAGAGAAAGACAGAAAGAGATAGAGAGATAAGGAACGAGCAAAAGAGGGAGAGAGAGAAATAGAGAGAGAGTGAGAGAACGAGCCGGAGAGAGAGAGAGAGAGAGAGAGAGAGAGAGAGAGAAGAGCGAAAGAAAGAAAGAGAGAGAAAGAGAATTTTCTCCAAGATTAAACAACTGAATATCAACACTGGCACAAGGACACCTAAACAATCGAGCTCTCTTTGACTGAATCTTTGAAAGGAAGTTTGATAATTTGCATTATTAGGATCTTTCGGGCTGTTGTCCTCGTCTTTATTGTTATACGCACAACGTTTTGGCCGATGTGCCCTCTGCTCTTCTTTGAGTGTTTCTTGTCTAACTCGGAAAGCTCTCGGAACTTTGAACCAAACATTTTATCAAATCAATTGTGGTAGATATCCAGTTGAACACATGGCGCAACGGATATAAGTGTTGAGTTAATAAAGTTTTAAGTGACAATCCTCTGGTGGTTGTAGGTTTAAGAGTATTTACGGGTTTTCGAAGGAGCTCTTATTTCTCCGTAGTTGTAGGCAAATTGTCGGACAAAGAAGACAAACACTTAATGGAATTTTAATACATGTATTGACAAATAATACAAGAACTTGTTGCAAATTTTATTGGTATTTGCTACAAGACTTATCTAAGTTAAGTGATGTTCTTGGAGTAGTGGTGATAACAGGGGTATTCTGTTCGTTGGTAGGAAATGTTGATAGTACGCTTCTTCGGACGTTTCTCTTTCTTCCTCGTAACCGGTTCTGTGATAAGTGATGGGGATGCTATTTTAGAAGCTTCTCGCCCGGGTTAACAGTTCTTTAAATGACGGTGATTGGGCCCTTTTCAAGTAGACTATTTGGTCTTCAGCCTTCGATAGTGTGCTTTGGTGCCTTCGAAATTGTGCTATGAAAAAATGCCTCCGTCCAGGTCAACGGTCCTTAGAAGTAATCCCTGTTTTGGGGCTGAGTGATGAATGAAGTGTAAGGACCGCTATTTACGCGACTATCCTCAGTGGGTGCTCCGTGATAAGTGAAGTTTTTGGTATTGGGCCAACATACGATGTTGGCTATTCACCCTCTAGCGGCAGGGGAAGATAATTCACTAGGGAATTTCCGATAAGCTCTCACATCTACCAACTAAGAAGACACTCATACCAATGACAGTACTGCAAACCGTCCTGTCATCCACGAATCACCTGCATCCAGTCACGAAAGTCCAACCAGTGAAAACGAAAGAATTCTGCTTCCAGAAACAATATTTAATAAATGAATAAAATTCATGTTGGCGATTCACCCCCTAACGACAGGGGAAGATAATTAACTATAGAATTTCCAATAGGTTCAATCCTGAATACAGGTGAAAATAACATAGAATACTTGACATAGCTTAATAGTTTCTTGTTGGACCTTCTCGTTGAACTCATGAACCTTCATGTCGTAATTGGGAGACTTAACGGAACTTCAAACCCAACAATAATTTAATTAATATTTCATCTATTATATCAGCAAATCAGCAGTTGGATTTATGCTTGCCTTATACACTCTTATATCAGTCGACCTCGAGTACAAGTAGACCCCTCATTTTTGATCAAGAAAGTATTATAATATATTTCGTCAGTTAATGGTTGGTTGGTTGATTGGCGATTAATATTTTATCCACTATATCAACAGATAGATATATACTTGCCGTATACACTCGTATATAAGTCGACGGTGAGTACAAGTAGATCTTTGATTTTTGGCATTATAATATATAAGGGTTGTCTGGTTGTTAGATTAGTTGGCTGGTGATTAATTAAGAGAATCAAAAAATAAAAACAATATCTATAATTTAGGGAGTTTATCTAGACTGAAACTCCAGCCTTGATATGCGATTAATATTTCATTCACTTTATCAGCAAATCAACAATTAAGTAAATGTTTGGGGTATACAATCGTGTATGAGTCGACCTCGAGTACAAGTAGACAAGAACGTATTAGGATATAGCTTGTTGAAGCAAATAGTAAATGCTTGCCGTATACAATCGTGTATGAGTCGACCTCGAGTACAAGTAGATCGTTGATTTTTGGTCAAGAAAGCATTACAATATAGCTCGCCAGTTAGTTGCTGGTTGGCTAGGCGATTGTTAAAGTAAATAGATCCCTTTATTTAATTCATTAGGGTATAGTTTTCTCGTTCCGTTAAACATGACCGTGTACAAGTGTTAATCTTCGTTAAGTATTTTCGCCCGTAATCAGGATTGAACCTGCAACCTCCAGATCATTAAAACTTATATCTGTTATAACCGTTGCGCTATGTGACCAACAGTCTGAAAAAACTAAATAATACAAATCATCAAGGCCCATTTCAAAAGTTCAGACAAATAATATTTTTTTTGCGAAACACCGGATTGTGCAAGTGCACCAATCTAGGATTAAAATGGTTAACAGAATGAGAACAATCTACCCAAATAGATTAAATAATGGTTCGGTTCAATATTTTTTTTTAATTTTAATTTTTTTTTTAATTCGGGCTGTTGTCCTCATCTTTATTGTTATACGCACATTTATACCCTCTGCTCTTCTTCGAGTGTTTCTTGTCTAACTCAGAGAGGAGATTAGCCTCGACACGGAACTTTTATCAAATCAATTGCGATAGATATCCAGTTGAACACATGGCGTAACGGATATAAGGATTGAGTTAATACAGTTTTAAGTGACAATCATCTGGAGGTTGTAGGTTCAATCCTGACCACAGGTGAAAATAACATAGAATGCTTTACATAGCTTAATTCTTGTACCCGGTCATGGTTAACAGAATGAGAACAATTTACCCAAATAGATTAAATAATGGGTTCGGTTCATATTTTTTTTTTTAATTGAAATAGATCACTAAGTAGGCCTGAGCTTATTCTAGTAGTGATCACCCCAAGCGGAGATTTAAGAGGTTTGAATTCAGAGTTTTCATTCTCTTAGACTGGTTGCCTAACCAAGGTGAAAAACCCCAGTCCGCCCTACAATTTTCCCATAGCTGGAGGGAGAATAGTGGGATTCATACCTTTCCCAAGGGTATTAGTACTATGTTTCTGTGGAGTTCTGTGGAGGCTCCCGATTACGAAGGAAGACTCCCGAATTCGACGAGAAACTTCACAAGTTCGACAAGAAACACGTGAAGAATGCTAGAGGGCATATCGAATGATTGTTGTGTATATAACTATAAAGATGAGGACAATAGTCCGAAAATTCTCAATAATACAAATCTAGTTCTTATCACAATTGAAAATTGTATTCTCAATGATTTAGGTTTTTTTGTTTTTCGGTGGGTGGGTGGGGGTCATTTTTGTTTGTTTGTTTGTTCTTTTGTTTAGAAATGTGTTTCAAGGAAATAGCGCAAAACAACGGTTCAACTATACTCCTAGAGACCGTAGCCCAACATATCATACTTGAAATAAACAAAACTTGTATACTTACCAGAAATTGACATCTGCGCTTGTGTCGCTCTCCAGCCGAGGAGTCCCAAAAATACGAAAGTGTATATAAACGTCTTCATCATTTTTTTCTTTTTCAAATATAAAAGTTTCTTTCGTTTTTATTTGACGATATATTTATTTTTCTTTCTTTTTTTTTCCTTTTTTTAATGTGTAAAGTTTTTTTTTCTTTATAAATATTTTTCGATACCGTTTTTGTCCACAATGTTTTTTTTAAGAAAGAGGGGGGAGTAAAACCCAAAACAAAAGGGTCCTCTTTATTGCCTAGATAGAAAAAGGGGGGAAATGGGCATTCACCTCTCTCTCTCTCTCTCTCTCTCTCTCTCCCTCCCTCCCTCACGCGCGCATATTAGCTAACGTTTCTCTTTCTTTTTCCCCTTTTTTTCTCTTTTTTTTTTTTTTTTTTTTTTTTTGTAATCCTCGACGGTACGTGCGTTCCTTCCTTGACGAAAAAAGTGAAAATCTCAATGACGTGGTCCTAAATAGGAACGATTTATATAGTGCGACTGTTTCCTTGCTGGAGGGGGGGTGCATCTAATTGTGGCCCCCTCCTTTCATGAGGACGTCTTCCACACGTATCCTTCATTCTTCAATCTGCTCTTCAAACCGCTTCTCCCAGAACAAGTGATAAGTGTCACGTGACGTTTGATAAACCAATGAGCGTTTAGGGAAAGACCTGAAAAGTTTTACTCACGAGAAGAGAGAGAGAGGGGGGGAGGAGAGAGAAGAAAGAGAGAGAGAAAGAGAAATTAGAGAAAAAGAGAGAGAAAAAAAACTGTGTGTGAGAGAGGGGGGTTAAACGAAAAGGAAAGCAAAGAGTTTTCAAAAAATTGAAGAAAGAAAGAAAGAAAGAAAGAAAGAAAGAATGTTGAAAAGAAAAGAAAATTTGAAGAACAAAAGGAAGAAAAAATGAAAGAAAGAATGAAAGAAAGAGAAAGAAAAAAAACAGAAAATGAAGAAAAAGTTGAAGAAAGATAAACAGAAAGAAAGAAAGAGATGAAGGAAAGAAAGAAAGAAAAAAGATGAAGAAAAATAAACAAACAAACAAACAAACAAAAGAAAGAAAGAAAAGAAAGCAAAGAAAGAAAGAAAAGATGAAGGAAAGAAGAAAAGAAGAAAGAAAAAGATGAAGGAAAAGAAAAGAAAGAAAGAAGAAAGAAGAAAGAAAGAAACTTAGGAAAAAAACGAAAGAATATAAGAAAAAATATGGAAAAGTTGAAGAAGAAAAAAAGAAAGAAAGAAGAAACGAAAGAGGAACGAGGGGAAGAAGGGAGGAAGGTTTGGTTTGTTTTACGGCATATCAACCTCAGTGGGTTATTTAATGCCGACAAAGTTTTTGAAATAAAATTCATTCTTAATGGATACTCAATTTTGTTTATAAACTGATGGTTTTTTTTTCTATTTAACCCATAGATGGGACCTTAACCGGTACTACCACTCCGGGTCAGAGTAGACCGTGGACCTGGGAGTAATGGTGATGAAGGGGTGCTCTACATTCCCCAAACCTCCAAAACTGGAACCTCACCATCAGATAGAGTTTAACGTCATTCCCAGGATATGTAGACCCTCAGCCACCGCTTCTAGCATCCATATGATAAAAAGGGGTTGGGGTTTGCCATAAGGGCAATAGGGTTGGGAAAATCATATAGGTGCTAGGGCTTGACGTGACCAGCCGATTAATCGGAGAGGTCCTCTCCGACTGTCCGTCTAGCCTAAATAAGGGTCAAAGTAAAGTGTCGCAGGTCATGGACTAAGGGGAGGAAGGAAGAATGGAAAAAAATTGAAAAGAAAAATAAAGAGAATAATGAAAAAGAAAAGAACAAGAAAAGAAAGAAAGAAAGAAAGAAAGAAAAGAAGAAAGAAAGAAAGAAAGAAAGAAAGAGAAAAAAGAAAGAAAAAACGTAAAACTTGAAAAGAAAGCGAAAGAAAAAAAGAAAACTGATGAAAAATTTGAAGAAGAAAAAAGAAAACAAAAAAACAAAACAAAAGAAAAACAAAAGAAAGACACAGGTGCTCTGTTCAAGACACCCAGTGAGAATCAAATTCATTAAAAATGATCTACTAACCTACTTTGCTACTTATCATACGGCGTAAGGGGTTCACTCTCATTTTATTTTTTTTTTTTTTATTTCTATTCTTTTTTTTTGGGGGGAGGGGGATATTTTTTAAGGAAAAGTCGTCGATCGTTTGGTTCATTAGATTTTACAACATGTCAACCCTTGTTGGGTTATTTTATGCCAATGACGTATTGTTTTATTCATTCTTTAAAAGTTGTTGTTTTTCTTAACTCATTATTTTAGATACATTTTGTAAACTCATTTTTCTATTGGTCCATTACGACAAATTTGATCTTCACAGGATGCCCCACACTCGGGACCTTGTATCACATACTACCCGTGGTGAACGAGTTTAGTAAAGAAGGACGTCCCATCGTGGTGTAATGTTTAGCAGGCTAGTCTCGCCGATCCCTTGTTACTGAATAGCGAGTTTGATCTTCGCTGGATGCCCCATACTCGTTACCTTGTGTCAATTAGACAAAAATACCAGCATTTTATTTCCAGTGGAACATTATACGAGGGTATTTGTTTAGGACAGGTATAATTACCAACACAGGAACATGTATCATACATCAAAATGAAGCTGGTCCTCTGTGGATCACATCCCTACTCCCCACAAAGGTGAGTTAAAAAAAGTAATGCCATTTTGTTTAGGACAGGTATAATTTCACCAACACAGGAACATGTATCATACATCAAAATGAAGCTGGTCCTCTGTGGATCACATCCCTACTTCTCCACATAGGGAGTTAAAAAGTAATACCATTTTGTTTAGGACAGGTATAATTACCAACAGGAAATATATCATACATCAAAATGAAGCTGGTCTCTGTGGATCACATCCTACTTCTCCACATAGGTGAGTAAAAAAGTAATGCCATTTTGTTTAGGACAGGTATAATTACCAACACAGGAACATGTATCATACATCAAAATGAAACTGGTCCTCTGTGGATCACATGCCTACTTCTCCACAAAGGTGAGTTAAAAAGTAATGCCACTTTGTTTAGAACAGGTATAATTACCAACACACGAACATGTATCATACATCAAAATGAAGCTGGTCCTCTGTGGATCACATGCCTACTTCTCCACAAAGGTGAGTTAAAAAAAAGTGATGCCATTTTGTTTAGGACAGGTATAATCACATCCCTACCTCCCCACATAGCAATGTTTCACCTTCGAATGAGAGCATGTAAATTGCCCCGTAAAATTCCGTTGACTGTTCTTTGAGCCACTTCTTCGATAAGGATTTCACTTCCTCGTCACTAGCCTTCAAACTATCATATCTTCAGCCACGTGAAAGAGGGTTAAAGAGGCAAAGATTATTATAGTGATGTGGAAGTGAAATATGGAGAAGTAGGGATGTGATCCACAGACCAGCTTCATTTTGATGTATGATACATGTTCCTGTGTTGGTAATTATACCTGTCCTAAACAAAATGCCATTACTTTTTGAAACACCTATGTGGAGAAGTAGGGATGTGATCCACAGAGGACCAGCTTCATTTTGATGTATGATACATGTTCCTGTGTTGGTAATTATACCTGTCCTAAACAAAATGGCATTACATTTTTTACTCATCTATGTGGAGAAGTAGGGATGTGATCCACAGAGGATCAGCTTCATTTTGATGTATGATACATGTTCCTGTGTTGGTAATTATATCTCCTAAACAATGGCATTACATTTTTACTCATCTATGTGGAGAAGTAGGGATGTGATCCACAGAGGACCAGCTTCATTTGGATGTATGATACATGTTCCTGTGTTGGTAATATACTGTCCTAAACAAATGGCATTACTGGTTTCACCTATGTGGAGAAGTAGGGATGTGATCCACAGAGGACCAGCTTCATTTTGATGTATGATACATGTTCCTGTGTTGGTAATTATACCTGTCCTAAACAAAATGGCATTACTTTTTGACTCACCTATGTGGAGAAGTAGGGATGTGATCCACAGAGTACCAGCTTCATTTTGATGTATGATACATGTTCCTGTCTTGGTAATTTATACCTGTCCTAAACAAAATGGCATTACTTTTTTTAACTCACCTCTCGTATAATGGAAACTGATACTTGTATTTTACCAATCATGGACAAGATGTGACACAAGGTTAAAGTACCTAGTCAGTCCTACTATTTACCCATAGTTGGGGGTGGTAAGAATATAAACATATACCCCTCCGCACGACTAGAATGTGACACAAGGTCAATTTCTTAATCGGAGTTTAACAGGTTTAAATTCAGAGTTTGTTTCTTTCTCCTAGACTGGTTGCTAAGGTTAAAGAGTCCTGTCTGTCCTGCTATTTACCCATAGCTGGAGGGAGAATAGTTGAATTTATAATTTTCCCTGATGGTAGGCGTGGCGCTCCATCTCAGCCAACAAAAAATACTCCTTGGTCTAGCACTAGGGAAAAGTGGGTAGACTCCCTCGCTGTCTGGCTGATACCGACTTTATGCCATCCCATGATATATATATATATATATATATATATATATATATGTGTGTGTGTGTGTGTGTGTGTGAAGAAAAGGATGTGAATCTGATGGTATGCAGTATATTAATAAAGACAGAAAAAACACAGGTTTAAATGGGTTAAGTGGTGAGTTTATTGGCCGACGCTGCAGTGTTTCGATCTATTAATTAGATCATCTTCAGGGCATTTGTTGGTATATGGAAGGTAATAAGAAATTTTTATTACAGAATAACGAAAAAAGCGAGTGATAGTCCTTGTTTATCAGTCTGTTTAAAATTTGAGGTTTTATTTATGAATATATATATATATATATATATATAATCATGTCGCGCTATCAGCGCGGTTATCCATGACAATCTCTCTCCAGCCCTCCCTATCACTCATTGTTCTTTGGAGGTCCTCTACGCAGCATCCAGTATTCGCACAAAACTAGTCAATGTAAGTCTTTGCTGGTCGGCCCACACTGGCGTGTCTTGTACTTCTTACTCGGTAGGTTTGTGTGATAGGAGGCAAGTGGCCGTACAGCTGTTTTTTCGTGGGGTGTAGTTTCCACGATTTGTTTAAGACTGCACGCAGCATTCTTGTGCAGCTCCCATCTAGCTTATTCTCTAAGCTCTTCGTTAGGGTCCAAGTGGTGCATCCATTCAGCAATAATGATATAACCACAGCCTGGAAGAATTGTCGCTTTAGCTTGTCAGCAAGATCGGATTTCATACGACTGATAATTTGTTTGTGGCCAATCATGCCTTTCCTATTCGTGTGTTAATATCGCTATCTGTGGATGAGATATTACTACCTAGGTATGTGAATTGTTCTACTATCTTAAGAGGCTTACCGTCAAGTGTGGAGATATCTCCTTTCTTTTTGAAACTCATGAACTCAATTTTATCAGAGTTCACATAGAGACCGATGTTCTTTGCTGCCTCCTCCAGGCTATGTAGTAGTAACTCAGCCTGTGCTGGTGTATCTGCAAGAAGTGCGAGGTCATCAGCATAGTCTGCATCTGTGACAGTTTGTGCGGGATATCGCCTGCTCCTTGCCTTTCTTAGTGTGAAACCTTTTTCTTTTATGGTATCTAGGGATGTTCGGAGTACATAGTCTAGGCATATTATAAATATATATGGTGCCAATGTATCTCCTTGTAGGACTCCAGCGGCGATGTCAAAGAAATCTGTGTCGCCATCAGGAGAGCGTACTATTGCCTTAGTGTCTTTGTAGAGCATCATTATAGCGGCAACCGTTTCTTTAGGGAGACCATATGCTAGTATTATTTGTTCCATTTTCCCTCTGTGTATGGAATCAAATGCCTTGGAAAGATCTACGAAAAGTAGCGTTGCCTCTAGATTCTTTGCTCGAACCCCTTCTATGATCCGACGTATAGTCAGGATCTGAGAGGTTGTGGACCGATTTCTGTGGAAACCGTTTTGGTTTTTCCTGAGGATTTTCTTCATTTCGGGTCGGATGCAATTAAGAAGGGCATTATATATCTTGGCTGCAATAGCAGTAAGAGTTGTGCCTCTGTAGTTTTTAGCGATTCCTAGGTTTCCCTTTTGGGGAATGGGAGGATGCATCCTTTTGTCCATTTATCTATTCTATTTTGAATATATACTGCATTACATAGTCTAAGTAGTCTGTCATCGAACTTTCTCATCTTCCATACCTCGGGGGGGGGGGTATTTCGTCAAGACCTGCTGCTTTTCTACCTTTTAATATCTTTAAGACTTCGTTAAGTTCTGTTGTAAAATCCCCCAGTTTGATGTCTAGTTGTCTATCTATGATCTTTTGGGTATTATTTTCCATGATTTTAGGTGGGTTCCCCAGAAGTTTCTGGAAGTGGTATTTCCATTTCTGACTTGGTACAGGTATAGATATAAATTTATTTCGGCATTTCTTTGCCTCCTTAGTTTGATTTTACTAAATCATCCATATAATATATATATTATATATATATATATATATATATATAGTAAATTTTGGCAGCATATTTTCTTTTAACCGTTTTTGGTTATCGTCGTAGGAAATGAGCTTAGGCTTATTCCATCATGCTCTCCTCTCTAAGCTAGGGTAAATAAGCCGAAACCACGCTTTGCCTGATGTGCCAAACGACGGGTCTAGGATTACCAAGT
>CM042175.1:53673692-53781192 GCA_023376005.1 Doryteuthis pealeii | reverse complement strand
GAGAATATTTAATCGCTACATTTCTAAGCGGAAATGAATTCACTAGAGTCCTCAAACATATGTAAACAATGCGAGGGTTAGTTAGACGCCAGAACGGTGAATCTGCAATTAAATCCATATTCAGAGAACTCAAACCAAAGTGGGAGTATATATATAATAAATAAGTAATCCACAGACACGTGTTTCGAGGTTTAGTATAGGATAGATAAATAGATAAACAGAAACGGATAATTAACCACACATACACACACAACATTATATATATATATATATATATATATATATGTGTATGTGTGTGTGTGTGTGTGTGTGTGTATATATTGGCAGCATTTTTTTTTTAACCACGATTTGTTAAACTCTACGGACAATTCTTGTCGGGCGAGTTTTGTTCGATCCTTTCTAACTGTCTGGCCATCTTTTTAATATCCCGATGGAATTGGTGTAACAATCCACCAAAGGTATTTTGACGAGCGCTTTTAAAATCGAGACAACGGAAATATTCCACCAGTTCACACCTGATGATAGCATAAAGTCGTGCAGAAAGCGCTCGTGAAAAAACCTTTGGTGGATTGCTACACCAATTCCACACGGATATTAAAAAAAAAGATGGCCAGACAGTTAGAAAGGATCGAACAAAAACTCGCCCGACAAGAATTGTCAGTAGAGTTTTAAAAAAGACACACACACACACACACACACACACATATATATATATATATATATATATATATATATATATATATATAGGAGGTGTGTGGTGTAATGTCCATCAACGTAGGAAATGGACTCGTCAACCCGAGTTCAAATCCTATGAGGCTGTTTTCCTTTCGCATAGCGCTAATACGCTTGGGAAAGGTATGAAACCAACTATTCTCCCTCCAGCTATGGATAGATAGTAGGGCAAACAGGGCTCTTTGACCTTGGCTAGACAACCAGTCTAGGAGAAGGAAAACTCATAATTCAAACCTGTCAAACTCCGTTTAAGAAATTGCCCATGTGTCACATCCGATTGATTCGGAGGGTGGGTATATATATATATATATATATATATATATATATATACTGGACTTAAAACTCCAACGTCACCTGACGAATGTTTGCGGTTACGCATGCATGAAACCAATGGTCGTGACTGTTCCTATGTCATTAAATATATAAAACCTTTATATATTTATTTATTATTATATTATATATTGAGCACTCTTCCAATAATACTGCACTTTGGAATACTTTCCAGTAAAAGCTGAAACAGTGCCAATCCCACACTATAGTATATATATATATATATATATATATATATATATATATATATATACGTGAGAGAGTCAATAACATAACGTTATTATTGTCACACTGCGCATATAGTTCAGACGGATGTTGTCACGTGCTCGAAGTTTGAGCCTGGCCGCGCCAAATTGCATGTTGTTTTACGCACCACTAGCAGTATGCACCAAGGAAGTGACCTGATTTCTCTGGTCGGAAGGAGTGTCAGGGGCTTGGAGTCCAATACGTGAACAGTACACTACCTCGTGGAAGTGTGTATGTATATATATATATACAAGAGTGTAAGGTTTATTTAATACTTATTTCCGTCATATCAAGAATGTGTATGATATTTTTTAAACACAGGCTCCTTAAAAATTCATTCCTCGGCTTCTTTAAGTTGAGGAATGAAGAGACAAATGATGAGGACAATAGTCCGAAAAATACAAATAATACTGAGAACTTTAAGTTCTTCAAGTGTATTGTTCTCAGTATTGTTTGTATTTTTCGGACTATTGTCTCATCTTTATTGTTTTCTGTACAACGTTTCGGATGAGGTGCCCTCCGGACAGGTATGTCTTGTCGGACCCATTCCTTTCGAATTCGGGAACCTTCTTGTCGTAATCGGGAGCCATCACGGAACTTTGAACCTAACCCTTTATTCAGTCAACGGGGATAGCATACCTCCCTTCCACTATCCATAGCTGGGGTACAGGTGTAATGCTGTGTTAATTATCATTCTATGTTACTGCTGCCCCTGACCAGGATTGAACCTGCAGTCGAGAGATAACTGTCACTTGGAACTGTCTTAATCCTTTATCCACTAGGCTATGTGTCCAATTGGACAAAGGATCCTCAAGTTCGAAATGAAGGTTCCCGAGTCCGACAAGAAATACCTGAAGAAGATCGGAGGGTACATCGGCCGAAACGTTATACAAAAAAAATAAAGATGAGGACAATAGTCTGAATAATCCAAATAATCCTAAATTATCAAGCCTCATCTCAAAAATTCAGAGAAATAGTGTAGATAACAATAAAGATGAGGACAATAGTCTGAATAATCCAAATATACTAATTATCAAGCCTCATCTCAAAAATTCAGAGAAATAGTGTAGATAACAATAAAGATGAGGACAATAGTCTGAATAATCCAAATAATCCTAATTATCAAGCCTCATCTCAAAATTAAGAGAAATAGTGTAGATAACAATAAAGATGAGGACAATAGTCCGAATAATCCAAATAATACTAATTATCAAGCCTCGTCTCAAAAATTCAGAGAAATAGTGTATTATTCTCATAAATATGCCTTACTGCGTATTATTACAAAGAATATGTGTGTGTATCTGTCCGTTTTGTTTGTTACGTTTGCACGGTGAACACATCGGTCCTCGTTCGATTACCGAAGTTAAGCAGTGTAACGCCTGATTAGTACTTGAATGGGGGACCGATTTGGAACTCCAGGTATTGTGTCGTTTTTATTTTCCAGCATTAGTAGGTTTATTTTTATTTTTATTTTTATTTTATTTATTTATTTTATTTTATTTTTTCATTTTTACGTCTTGCAAAAAAACTTAAGAATTTCAAATTTATTCAGGCAATCGAAATACGGTGAAAGCACGCTTAAGTTCCCGACAGCATGACTGTGACATTACCAAATTTACACGGCCCTGCTGTGATGAGAAGGGCTTGAATGTTAGAAATAATGTGCTAGATGGCTGTTGAGCAAAGAGCTTTCTCCACCCTTTAACAAGTCTTGTTTTTCATTCTGCAGGGTATCTAGCCACCCTCCTCACTAGACAAAATCTTTGGGGTTACCGGATTAGTTGCCAAGGATCTGATTATGAAACATATAATGAGACAAAGCTACAGTTCACATAGCGCTAATACCCTTGGGAAAGGTATGAATCCAACTACTCTCCTTCCAACTATGGGTAAATAGCAGGGCAGATTGGGCTCTTTAACATTGGTATGGCAACCAACCCAGGAGAAGGTGTAATGGTTAGAGTTGTAGGAAATGGACTCGTCAACCCGCGTTCAAATCGTGGACAAGGCTGTTTGAGTTTGACAATATATATATATATATATATATACTAGTACCCGGTCCATGACCGGACTAAAATGAAATTTGGATCACCAGGGAGTGAGAGAGAAAGTGGAAGACAGTAGTTAGAGAGGGGGTAAGAGGAAAATAATTCTTGAAACTAAAATCATTGAGAATTTGTATATTTCAGGATTTGTATTTTCTGTTTTATAGTTTAAAATTATTTCATATTATTATACAACAAATTGAAAGTATTCGTTTGTATATTTGTTTGTTATTGTTTTAAATTTTTTGTACATGACAACAATTCACATTTAGTTCTTAATTGCATGTTGAGTTTAAAAAGAAGCTGAGAATCGAAAATTTAAATTCTTCGTATTGCAAATATCTATTTTTGCTAAAACCTAAGATAGTATTATAGGGACCACCAATTGATCAGTTTAGGCCATCTTGAATAAAACGGAAATATTTTGTTATTATTATAATTAATTGATTTTTCATAGAATTTAAAAAAACTCTTATCGTAACTTGTTTTTAGCTACGTTAATTTTCAGTTGATTTAACAGTGCAAAAATGAAAACATTGTTTTTCAATCATAATTTTCATTATTTCCGTAAGCTGAAAAAAAGTTAAAAAATCATCAGGAGTTTATTTAATGTTTTTTCTTTCAAATGGAAAAAATTTTTTCAAGAAAATATTAATTTTTCTGCAAGTTTCATAGTGTTAAATATAGGGGGGGGGTAAATTTCACAGGGTAAAATTGGTGGTACCTAGTATTTTAAAAACATTGTTTAAAAACGTTTTGGTGGACCTGATTATCTGGACTCCCCCCCCATCATTTTTTTTTCCCTTCAGTTGATTATTATCGATTACACACCAATCTATCAGATTGAAAAAAAAAATTCTTAAAAGTTCTTTATTATTTGAGTATTCACGGGTGCTCATTTCCTCGTATAAGTTTATAGTAAATTGATCCCCCATATCGGAACCGCTTGAACGGAACCAAAAAAAAATTATTTATTTTCCCATTAAACTACCCCCCCCAACCCTAACCCCTACCCCCCCCCCCTAGTTAAAATTAAGTTTTATTACAAAATTTATATTAATTACAAAACATCAATTTTCATAAAAGTTCAAATGTCACCTATGAAATCTCTATTTAAACATGCCAATTTTTCAGAACTGAAAAGTTGCACTATAAACTCAGCAATGTTTATTGACTTCACAATAAAGAGTAAAATCATAAAACTTAAAATTTAATTTGTAAGGCAAATTTCTGAGGAATATTTTAAATTGTATTTTGAATAATAATTTAAATGTTGGTTGTTAGTTGTTTTTGTTTTATCAACTTTTCGGGTAATTTACTAACGAATCATGTCATTTTGATAAACAAAGCGCTTACAATTTTTCGTACTTACATATAATTTTTTTTTAAATGTTCCAATAACTGGATATTGTCAGATAAACTTGAAATAAATTTCGTCTTACAAATAATTGACTACTTATCTCCAGTCGGGCCTTCGACTAAAGATAAAACACCGGATTTTGTCCATATTAGTAACCTTTGTTTTTTTTTTTTTTATCGTGGTTTGAGAAAATAATTAGTTAACGAACCAAAAGAAAAACATTTTCTAAGGAAATTCGTCAATCTTATTGTTATTTTAACCCTTTAAAACTCTAACAATAAAAATTAAATAAATAAATTAAAGAATTAAAAGTCATTTTATTCGAATGAAAATCTTAGTTTAATTTATACAAATATGTAACCGTACTTACGACGTAAACTGATTTTCATGATACTGTTATTTACGGATTAAAATATTTTTTTAATCAATGTAACCGTAAAGCGTGCATTTTGATTTTCTACAATTTTTATGCATTACAAAAATTAAAATTAAAATGAGTGTACTGTACAATTTAAGAATATGGACAAACTCGCTGTAAAAAATAATTTAATCTAAAAAAACACATACAAATTACATATTCAGAAGACTAAGAGATTCCGAACTGCCGTATTCGTATTATCGCCTATACGTAGTATTTTTTTTTTTTTAACTCGCTGTAAAAAAAAAAAATAATCTATAAAAAACACATACAAATTACATATTCAGAAAGACTATTTCATCTTATTACTAAAGATATAAATATTTTAAAGATTAAAATCCTAAATAGGTAAGAGATTCAGATCTGACTGTTATAGACTGCACTGCTTGTATCGCAATAATCATAGGCAGCGTGGCTATCCGAAGCCATTTTTTAATTTTTAACTCGCTGTAAAAAATGATTCAATTAATAAAAACTCACACAAATTACATATTTTGAAAGAGTATTTTCTTATCTTTCTAACGATATAAAAATTATTAAAGACTGGACCATAAATAGGCCATAAATTCGGAGCTCACACGGCTTAGACTGCAAAATTAATTCATTAAAATCAAAACTTCGCTGCTGTTATCGCTTTAACAATAAGCAGGCAGAGACAATATTTTATTATCAGGAGGGGCTGATATACGGACAGTTCCGCAAATTGGGTGATTTTGGATTAATTAATCGATTAAATCCCTTAATCAATAAAAAATCAATAACCAAATTTGGAATTTTTCTTAGTTAGAACGATATCAATGTGTATGCAAGATTTTGAATCTGAGTGACCTCCCGTTTTTTTGTTATACGTCGACACGTACATACCAAAATCTCTGTTATATATTATATATAATATATATATATATATATATATATATATATATATATATATATATATCTTTTTCATATTTATAATCACTTTTACTGCAAACTCTTTTGAGTTTTTTTAATGATAAAAATGCTTATAATTTTTAAAAATAAAATTTATTTTATTTTTAACTTAAAATACGTATTTTTTTTTTTTCAATTTTTGAAAATTCCGCTTCTGATCGAGAGCGTTCTGTGCCTCGTGATTAATGATGAATTTATTTCGTCTTTCCATTTACAATGTTGCTTGGATAAAGACATCTTCATATGGTCGAAACAGATTTCTGTCAGCAAAACTTTAAACATCTTGTTTTTTCTACAAACTTTCTACACATACACACACACATATATATATATATATCGACGGATCGACGAAAGACTTGTCAGACAGGAATTGTCTGTTCAATTCAATGAAACATGTATAAAATAAAAAAATGCTGCCTAAATACACTTTATATATATATATATATATATATAATATATATATATATATATATATATATTCTTTCTATAATGTAGGAAACATTCTCCCTATATATACTCTCTCTCTCTCTCTCTCTCTCTCTCTCTCTCTCTCTCTCTCTCTCTCTAAATATATATATAGATATATATATTTATAGAAATATATTTTTCTCTCTCTCATACACACACACACACATATATATATATATATATATATATATATATATATATATATATAATCTCTCTTATATATATTCTATGTGACTGTGCACACGCAATCTGTCCAACGTGCTTTGGGGGTCACGTTTTTTCATACTTATCTTTTCTACTTACCTCCTTTCATTGTGATTAGAACAAAGGACAGAAATTCCTCCAAAAGAAAATATGGAGACCAGCTGTTTCAGTCCCCAGGGTGGGGCTAGGGGTAATGCGAGGAGAGGGGGGAGAAGACATAACCACCTGATACAATAATTCTCGACTCATTTCATCTTTTTTTTTCTTATTTTTTTAATCAATATTTTCTTTTATATGAATTTGGAAAGAAAATCCTGTCGTTCGTTTTGCTATCATTGTATTAAACATCATTAATTTTGCTGCTTGGTCGTTTCGCGGCATGCTCACTACGCTCACATGCTTGGCTGGGTTTTATGGTATGTCATCCTACCTGGGTTATTTTATGCCGAAGATTTTTTTGTTCTTATTCATTCTTATCTTGTTTATCGTTAAATCTTTAATAAAGTTTAGGAATGGATTTTTTAAATAATATCTTAAATGGAAATAAAAATTTTAAAAAATCCTAACATAAACAAACATTCTACTAAACTAATTGTCGGCGATTTTTTTAATTTGATAAATCATTTTCCTTTTATTTTCTCTCTTACTCCTATTTTCTCTTCAGTCACTCTCTGGTGTTCCTAATTTTTTTTAGTCCGATCATGGACTAGGTACTTTTGCTAGTATATATATATATATATATATATATATATATATATATATATTGTTGAACTGTGCAGCCATTTTCTGTCTGCAAATATTGTTCATGGTCATTTCAAGTTGCCGTATTGATGTAACTATATCAGGCGAAAATTGGCTAATGTATTTGCCATAGTTTATTATTTACCGAGTACTTTCGGTCCCGTCACGGGCCATCTTTAAGGGTAGTGCAAGAACAATGCACACAATGGGTTGTTCTATTACACCTGTATTCTATTTATATAGGGGTTGTATTTTGTTATTTGTTTATTTTATTTTAATTACACACAGGGGTACAGGTGTTAAGCTGTGTTAATCATTATTCTATGTTACTGCTGGACCTGACCAGGATTGAACCTGCAGTCTAGTTGTATTATTAGTTGTATCCTATTTATATAGGGGTTGTACTTTGTTATTTGTTTATTTCATTTTAATTATTGTTGTTGTTATTACTAGCAAATATATGCACCCTCGGGTGCAAGTATCTAAGTTTATATGTAATAAAAATTAGATTAAATCAGAAACTAATGAAACAAAAGAATTCAAATAAAAAAAACGGAGGGGGTATAATCGGAAAATAGAACAACTGAAACTTACTCTTTCATCACTTCCGTTTTTCAATGCTAAATTTTCCTAATTTAACTATTTAGTTAAAATAGGAAGTAAAGAATAAAATTACAGTTATTTCTTCTTGTTAATGAATTTCTTTTAAGATTTATTGAAGATATTTTTACTCATATTCATTAAGATAAAACCAAACAATTAGAAATCAATAATACCAAGCACATTTTTATTAAAATCATTTTTTTTAATATCAATATGCAAATTAGCTTTACGTTTACACTGAAAACTGGTATTTTGTTATATATATAAATACAATTGCATGTTATTAGTATTTAGGTAAGGCCAACAGTATTAATAATGCCAAACAGTTTTATTATTAATTGGGGTTTAAATAGAAATAGAATCATGGAGAATGTGATGTAAATAACTAAGGGAATTGTGACTTGAGTAGTAATATAGTTTCGGTTACAGCCAGAAAAACACACAATCTCCATTATAATAAGATTATCAGTGTTATTATCATTTTATTATTATCATTATTCCCACTGTTATTATTATTATTATTATTATTATTATTGTATTTCTTATTGATGTAGTTACAGGCATTTTAGAACCTTAGTACAATTATCGAAGTTTATTTTATTTAGTTTAGGATTTTTATATCTGATATGTAGGGCTTCTAAAATCTTTAGTCTTTGTTTACAGGTTTGTTTTTCTACCCCTGAAGATGGCCCGTGACGGGACCGAAAGTACTCGGTAAATAATAAGCTATGGCAAATACATCAGCCAATTTTCGCCTGATATTGTTACATCAATCCAGCAACTTGAAATGACCATGAACAATATTTGCAGACAGAAAATGGCTGCACAGTTCAACAATATATGTTTTAAGGATGAAATGCTGCCTAACTATATATATATGTGTGTGTGTGTGTGTGTGTGATTGAAAAGAGATAGAAAAACAAATGTTATTAAAATGCTGACATATATCTGTTTCGACCTTTGTGGTTTGTAAAGTACAATTCAACTGAAATCATTTGAAATTAAATGAAGACAATTGTGAAATTTTCTCTTTTCAATCATACTGTCGGATTTATTTCCATTTATCATATATATATATATATATATATATATATATATATAAATATATATATATAAAGGTTTTATATATTTATTTATTTGATGACAAAGGAACAGTCACGACTATTTGGTTTCATGCATGTGTAACCGCAAACATTCTTCAGAAGAATGTTTGCGGTTACGCATGCATGAAATAACGTCACTGAAGAATGTTTGCGGTTACACATGCATGAAACCAAATAGTCGTGACTGTTCCTTTGTCATCAAATAAATAAATATATAAAACCTTAATATATTTATTTTATTATATTATATAATAGCTCTATTTTTCATATTGAGCACTCTCACTATAATACTGCTCTTTTAAAAAATAATTCAATCGATAAAACCACATACAAATTACATATTTAGAAATATTATTTTATTTTATTTCTAACCAAATAAATATTTCTAAGATTAGACCGGTGATATGCGAGTAATTCCGAGCTGAAACGATTAGGGCACAAATTTGTCAACTTCAAATTACCAGCAGCGACGCCACTTCAAATTATTGGTGATATAGGCAGCAGCCAGCGAATTTTTTTATATTAGCAGCAGCAGCTATGCCACGATTATCCCAATTCGTTTGATTTTTGTTTAATTAATTAATTATATCCCTTAATCAGTAAAAATCAATAAGCAAATTTGGTGTTTCTTATTTATAAGACTGTCAAGATGTATGCAAAATTCCGAATCTGAATAACATCTCGTTTCTGAGTTATAAGTCGACCCGTACATACCTATCTTTCTTTTTATATATATATATATATATATATATATATATATATATATATATATATGAATAAGATATAATGAAAAAACAAACGATGTTTACAACTGAAATAGGCTCATCAGAAGAGAAAGTGTGCAAACCGTTTCGGGGCCAAATTCTCTTGACGGTTTAAAAAGCAACACCCGGCCCATCCTCAACTAATATGAGGACCCTATTGCATTATAATGTATCGACCGCACGTGGGTCGGTCATCAACTAAAATAAGACGGGAAAAAAGACCATTAGTAAGAACAGAACGCTGCTAGTCAAACGTTGGAATTAATCAAAAAAAATGTGCTGTCTGTATAAAAATAATATGAATTTTATTTAAAAATAAAATGAATTTTATTTAAAAATAAGGGTCCTCATATTAGTTGAGGATGGGCCGGGTGTTGCTTTTTAAACCGTCAAGAGATTTGGCCCCGAAACGGTTTGCACACTTTCTCTTCTGATGAGCCTATTTCAGTTGTAAACATCGTTTGTTTTTTCATTATATCTTATTCATACTGTCGGATTAAATTCCATTTTATTTTCACATATATATATATATATATATATATATATATATGTTCTCTAGGCATGTGTTATTGAACAAAACGGAGTATTCTTTCTTCATTTTTTGGGTTTGTATTTTTTCCAGTCTTCTTGCGATCTTTTTTGAGTCTGGATCCAATTGGTATATAATATTTCCCATACTTATATCCCGAGCGCTTTCGACTGTTTCGCCAGTCGTCATCATGGGGTACTTAATTTGGTTTTTAGTTCATCTTTTTTGTAGTTCGTTTTATCTATGTTTTTATCAAATTTGGAGAGTCTATTATTTTTTTTTTAAGAAGGGGGTGTAAGTTAAGTGTGTTGGTTATTAAAGATATTTAATACGTTGTCTCCGACTTTAAATGCTATTTTATTGATGTTTTTTTTAGTTTTTAATGCATATTGCTTCAAGGATCTGTAGGCGTTTCTTGTTATTTTAGTATTTTCGTTTAAGATTTTCCTAATATCAGGGGAGGTGGATTTTTCTGGGTGTTTTTTAATTAAGTGTTGTTATATATATATATATATATATATATATATATATATATATNCCTTTGATAAGGGGTCAGACGTCGCCCCCCGAATAATCTTCATACAATGACTGCTATTACACAATAGCATTGCATCCAACAAGCCTACATCAGATGATGACTGGTTCAGGCATGTTTCGGGGCCGAAGCATCATTACCACTAACCCAGAGTGCCTAGCAGTATCTCACGATACCACCAGATTTTGTCGGTTTGATGTCACAATGTAGGACTGCATGTCCACGCTGATGCGGATTAGAGCTTTCTCTGGATCTTTTTTATGTATTTCCTCTTGTCTGGTGGAGAAAGTCCAAGATTTAGACAAAAAACGCCAAGGTTTAGTTGGTAATAAATTCATCGGCATCCGACTTCGATAGAAAATAATCCGTTATCCATCCCGTTTCTGACGCATGTTTTCACCGATCTCAATATTTTTCCAACTTACGCTGATGGGCCCAGTCAAGATTTTCCTCGAAACGGACTGTTAATTCAAACGATGAAATCTTGTAGGGCTGTTTATTTTATATTTTTTGTTTATATTTATTCCTTTTGTCTTTAATTTTATTTTTATCATATTTTATCTGGTAATCTGAACATTAGCTACATAAATGAGTAACCTCCCCTTGTTTATTTCACTTTGGGAGCTATATGTTTGGTCGGCCATTTTCGTTTCACCGTAAATCTACAATGAAAATACGAATTTGTTCAAATCAATATAATTGCATGTTTTTACACGAAAATATAATCAAATGTGTTGTTCTAAATTGTGCTTTGCGCATTATTTGAAATGAAACTTAATTGTTATTAAGAACACATTTATGATAATTTTGAGTTAAAACGCACAGTTGTATTGATTACGGTTATGTGTTAGTATAGCATTCTATTCTAAGACTAACAACAACAAGAAAGGAATTAATATTTCCTTTTAATTCAACCAATTTATTGGCTAGCACATAAAACAACAAACAACAATATAAAATCCTTCCTGTATATAAAGTTGAGTTTAAGGGACTTACCGGCGCGTTGGAGAAGATATCTTAGGGTGGTTTCTTGGAGCCCTTCAATCGCTGCCTCGTGGTACCGCTGGTGGAATCTATCTGCTGGGCTTTTGGGTATTGTGCCTAAACTCTGGACTCATCACGTGATTGGTATATCCAATCACAGAGAGCCTCTCCTCACTCACTCTATATACAGAATCACCATTTTACAGACCGCAACACGGTGAATGAAAATGGCCGACCAAAACATATGGCTTCCTCAAAGTGAAATAAACAAGGGGAGGTTATTCTCATTAATGTAGCTAATGATCAGACTACCTTTTATCTTTTATCAATTGGTTTTATTTTTTAAATAATTTCTTAATATATTATTGATTTATACCCTTATAAAGGGCCGGGTTAGCTCAGTCGGTAGAGTGGTGTGGTTAGAAACCCACAAGGTCTTAGTTCAATACCGGCCCTTGCCAACTCATCGTATAAGTAGCACAGGAATCTGTGTAGTAAAGTAAGGAGCTGATGGTAGGTGTGGCGCTCTACGCAGATGCAAAACAATCTCCTTGTCTAGCGCAAGTGAAAAAGGGATAGACTCCTCACTGATTGGCTGATACCGACTTTAGGCCACACCACGACTTTACTTTTATTTACCCTTATTGTATTTTTTATTTAGCTTTTTTTATTTTAGCTTTTCTTCTGGACTCTGGCAAAAATATGTGAATTTTATTGAACTTTGGTCTTTGATGGTCCCACATTTATAAAAAGAGGTGCACTTGATCATATCAAATCTATATATAAAGTCAGTAAAGACAAAAAGCTTTAAAATCGGGTATTAAGTGATTATGGTCCATTTCCACCCATGGGTATCTGAAACCCTCTGAGTTTCGTCCAGATCACATTCTTTATTGAAAAATGGTAGACATATTAATTCAGCTTGCTTTTATACATTCTCCCTGGTCTCTGTGATGGTATCGGGTTTCAAATACCCATGGGTGGAAATGGACCATATTCACTTAATACCCGATTTTTAAATCTTTTGTCTTTAGTATTATCTGCATTATTCAGACTATTGTCCTCATCTTCATTGTTTTGTACAACGTTTTGGCCCGATATGCCCTCCGGCTTCTTTAGGTATTTTCTTGTCAGACTCGGGAACTTTTCGGACTTTGGAGCCATCGGGAGCCATTCACGGAACTTTGAACCTAACCTCTTATTCAATCCACGGGGGTATCCTGTTCTCATTCCGCTACCATCAGCTGAGTAGGAGTTGTGTTAATTATTTTTCTATGTTACTGCCTCTACTCAGGATTGAACCTGGAATTCCAGAATTTAGAACTGTCTTAACCTAACTACCTTATCACTAGGCCATGTGTCCAATTTGACAATTCAGTGTGAATTTTGGGAACTTATAAACCTAATGTCTTGTTTTTGGCTAGAATTTTACTCTTCATTTTATGTATGATTTTTTTACCTTAGTTCATATTGTGTTTTTTTGTTTTTTTAATCTTATCTAGCCTTTTTAATTAATGGGTTCCCATATCGTATTTTGTCTTTACAATTATTTTGCTCTGTTTATACAAATTAAACATTGAGCTCTTAATCACACTTGAACTCTTCAACACCATATTGTTGGAAGAAAGGACCAGCTTAGAATCATCCAATACAAATTACCTATTACCCCACCTAAAAATATATATATATATATGTATATATATATATATATATATAATATATAATTATAACTAAGAGCTGACATTTTCACTTTGGATCCCTAAAGGCATTTTGCTGGGTACAAGTGTTAAGCTGTGTTAAGTATTCTAACTTCTCCACAAACTTTGTAATAAAACTTAATTTTAACTCGGGGTGTTAGGGTTAGGGTTGGGGTTTTCAGTGGAAAAGCCCTAAGTTGGTTCTTTTTTTTTTTCTTTCTTTTTTCAAGTGATACCGCTTCGGCTACAGACTTCAATCATAGCTTGTGTTGTTTTTCCACCAGTCAGCAGCTAGCAGTTTTTGAGGCAGGAAGCCAGGACAGAACTCCGCAAAAGATTCCCATTATTTGTATTATTCAGAACTATTGTCCTCATCTTCATTGTTATCGTACAACGTTTCGGCGATGTGCCCTCCGGCCTTCTTCAGCTATTTCTTGTCGGACTCAGTAACCTTCTTGTAATTGGGAACCATCACGAACTTTGAAACCTACCCTTTATTCAGATCCACGGGGGTATCTCTGTTCTCATTCCACTTAACCATAGCTGGGTGACAGGTGTTAAGCTGTGTTAATTATTATTCTATGTTACTGCTGGAACCTGACCAGGATTGAACCTGGCAGTCTAGAGATAACTGTAATGTTAGAACTGTCTTAACCTAACTCCTTATCTACTGGGCTATGTGTCTTAATTGGACAATCCAGTGGTGAATTTTTTTTGAATTGCAAAAGTTACAATTATTTTGAAAAAACGGGTTTAAGTAGCCTCTTGGCAGCATCTTGATCGAAATTGACCGAAAAAAATCGTTTTAAATATATCAAAAATAAATACATGTGTCATTTATTTTGCTTTTTTAACTGATGCTCATTATGTTACTACTTTTCGACTTAGACAACTATTTGACCTTAAATAATCAGTTTAAATATAAATGATATTAAGTTTTTTTTAAGAATAATAGCAGATGATATTTTGCAGACCTACTCTTTTCCCTAACCCAATCATCTATATAACGAAGAGCTTAATGGGTACCCAGACTGGTCACGTGTTTGTCTAGTATATATATATATTTATACATATATATATATATATATATAGATAATAATATAGGCTTTAACTTAGGTATCGAGCACTTTTTACAAATTAGGCTTCTGCTAGCGGTTATATGAATATATATATATATCTTATATACATATATAGTATACATAATAAATTGTTTTTTTCTTTTGGCCCAATACTATAACGAAATAGATTATTTTTTGGTTGGTACGAATATCTTGGTCTTTTCTTTTTTTCATAAAATTTTTTTCTTCCTGGTTGATGTTTGGTAGTATATTTACAATCAAACTCTCTGCGCGGGTTTTTTCTTTCCACAAGGATCTACCAACACGCGTTGGTATATTAAATATAAATATAATATATTATATAATATATGAATTAACATTACAAAAGTATTTTCTGTATATTATTTGGATTATTCAACTATTGTCCTCATTTTCTATTGTTATATAACACGTTTTGGTAGATGTGCTCTCCAGCCTTCTCAGTGTTTCCTGTTTAAACTTGGAACCTTCTTTTCATGGAACTTCAAACGGATAGAAGTGTTAGCTGTGTTAAGTATTCTATGTTCCATCGCCTGACCAGGATTGAACCTGCAGTCCAGAGATGATTGTCACTTAGAACTGTATTAACTCAACCCATATAACATTGACCAATGTGGGGGGAAAAGACGGGGGGGTCGGGCATACCAACTGAAATGTTGTGTTATCTTATTATAATGAATAGTGTGTTTTTCTTGTCTGCACCGAAACTATATTACTCTCAAGTTACAATTCCCTTTGTTATTTACATCACATTCTCCATGATTTTATTTTTTATTTAAAAACCGAATTATTAATAAATTGTTTTACATCATTAAGACTGTTGACATATCTACATACTAACATGCAATTGTATTTATATATACAACAAAATAGCGGTTTACAGTGTGAATGGGAAGGCTAATTTGCATTTTGATATTAAAAATTTGATTTTAATAAATATATGCTTCGTATATTGATTTCTGATTGTTTGGTTTTATCTATGAGCAAAAAATCCTCAGGAATAAATCTTAATAGAAATCTATTAACAAAAAGAAATAACTGTAATATTATTCTTTACTTTCTATCTTAACTAAAAGTTAAATTAGGAAAATTTAACAAAGGACAGACGGGAGAATGAAAAATGATGGAAGAGTTAGTTCAAAAGTTGTTATATATCTTTCAATCATAACCCATCTGTTCAAAAATCTTTTTATCTGCAATTCCCCTTTTAATTTTTTAGTTTCATCAGCCTTCTAATTAAATATTTTTATTATATTAAAACTAAATACTAAGCACCCGGAGGTGCATATATTTGCTAGAATAATAATAAAGATGAGAAAAATAATACAAATTATCAACCTCATACCCAAAAATTCGGGAAAAAGATTTTTTTTTCAGTTCATAAAATTTTTACAGTGCAAAAAAACATGCAAATAATCTCACAATATCCCAGACAGACGGCTATATAAAAAAATTGACCTTGTGTCACATCAATACTCATGGGAGAGTTGGTGGGTATAAATTATTTTTATGCCGAAGAGGTTTTAGGGGTAATTCTATGTCAAATCATCCAGGCCATGTCACCCACCCCCCTAAAGTGCGGACTGTGTTAAAGTTAGATATTTGCCCAAAATTTAAGCTTCCAATTCCAAGAATTGGCGAGTTATGTCGATTTTTAGCTCAAGAACTTTTGTAATCTATTTTTGTCTTTTGTAAAATGAGTTCTAGAGCTTCCCCTACTCCTAAAAATTGGTTGATAAAAGCATTTTTGCCCAAGGAATCCATAAATGCTATCAAAAACAGTCTAAAGTCGACCAATTTTAAGTTATTGATGATTTTTGATTTTTTTTCATAGCAAAGATCAATATCTCGATGTGGCACTGCATCTATGGCAAAAACTTTTGTTCTATTATTATTTCATATATATTGAACATTATTTTTATCAAAAAGTTTGATTTTGCTCAGGGAATGTCTAACTTTAACACATTCCCACCTGTACAAAATTTCAGAAAAATTGAAGGGGGTGGGGTGACAATTTATACTTTTTACCTGGGATGATTTGACATGAAATATATCTTAATATAATGGGAGATTGTGTGTTTTTTCTGTCTGTAACCGAAACTATATTACTACTCAAGTCACAATTCCCTTAATTATTTACGTCAAATTCTCCATGATTTCATTCTTTTAAACCTTCAGGTTATTAATAAAAATTTGTTTTACATTATATTATATCTAGTTCTGTATGACCATATCTACGTAACTAATAACATGCAATTATATTTTTATATATACAACAATAATACGGTTATACGTTTGAACGAGAAGGCTAATTTGCATATTGATATTTAACATTTTATTTTAATAAATATGTCCTTGGTATATTGATTTCTAATTGTTTGGTTTTATCTTAAGAAACATATAAACAAAAATCTCGTGGATAAATCTTAAAAGAAATCTATTTACAAGAAGAAAAAACTGTAATATTATCCTTTACTTCCTATTTTAACTAAATAGTTAAATTAGGAAAATTAAACACAATGAAAGAGGGGAGTAATGGAAAATGATGGAATAGTTAGTTTCAAAGTTGTTCTATTTTCGATTATACCCCTCTGTTGCAGATCTTTTTATCTGCATTTTTATTCAGTTTCATTACCTTTCTAATTATATTATAATAGTGGATTTATATATATCAGAGAAACTTAAATACTTCTGCGCACCCAGTAACAGGAGAATGTCATTATTAATTTGCCTACGTCGACATATAACACAATTTCGGACATTGTGTTTGCATTCCATACTCAACTGGGGTGAAAGTGGTTGGATAAATACATACGAGTAAGCAGCATCGAGTTTGGTACATTTTTAATCTATCAATAATTATCCAGCAAAAATACAATTATTGCTTTTGTTTTTTTTTTTATTACATAAACAGAGAAGAGAGTCCCTTTATTTGAACTGGGAAGAAATTTTTTGTTCGATTTTGAAAATTTGTAAAATTAAAAAAAAAAAAAAAAAAGGCTTTTTATTCTTCGTTTTTTTTTTCTTCTCTTTCAATGAGGCACTGATGGTCTCGATAAATAAATAAAATAAAAATAAAATAAGATATTAAAAAAAAAAAAAAAAATTATAGCAATTAATGCTTAAGAAGTCAGTTTAATGATTTAAAGCAAAACCAGAAGTCCTTTGCTGCGCTCAAGGCATTTTTCTCTTTTTTTTTTTTGTTCTTTTTTTTGGGCGGGGTGTATTAAAGGGTTAATCAAAACTTAGAAACAGACCTAAAATTCCACCATCGTATGTCAACTCCGACGAAAGAAAAAAAAAATTTCCAAAAAATCAAGGAATTAACGAATTTAATGAAATTTCAATGTTGATATAGAGATGAATAAAATATATAATGCATCCAGTTATTTTATTCAAAAACTTTGACATTTTTTCAGTCAGTTTAACTTTGAACCACAATATTTTGAGGTGTAACACAGGTTCTCCAAGATTACATGCTTCAAAGTTAGCTGACCTGAAAAAAATGTTAAAGTTTTTTAAATAAAAGTAGACTGGTGCATTAATATCTTTTATTTCATTAAATATATCAGACGCTGAAAATTTCATGAAATTCGGTTAAATCCCTGATTTTTTTGGTATTTTTTTTTTCTTCGGCAGACTGACATACGATGGTGGAATTTTGGTCCGTTATAGTTCAATATAACTATGTAAAGTATAGTTTCTTCCTGCAAGCCCCCCGTCCACCCTGTGCCCCCCGAGAAGGAAATTTGTCATCTCCATGAAAAGCCATTTACGCTTGCATAAGAATGGCGCTTTATTAATGCAATGTTGGTGTTGACGCTGGAAGCTGTAAGCCCGTACGAAGAATAGACTTGAACACAAAGAAAGTCTTTGATAAACGGCCCTGAAGGAGAGAAAATAAAAATGCAATTATTAACAAATCCAACAAGACATATTAAGACTATAATCATAATTTAATAATTATTATTATTATAATATAATTATTTAATGTATTATTATTATTATTTTAAATATACATTTATTAATTATTATTATTATTATTATTATTAATTATTATTATTATATATTATTATTATTCCTTTTGAGGTTTTCACTCAGTGTTTAGCTGATGGTCTTTCACTGGAGTCCTGAGTGCAGCAAGTCTCCGGCTCAGGTTCTCCAGGAATCTCTGGAAAATTCTGGAGATTAGGCATAGCAGTGGCAGTGTTTCTGAATGGTTTCAAATCCTTCCCTGAAATCTAATACTTTCCAAAACGGCTTATTTATAATATAATTAAATATTATTATTTAATAAATATAATTATTATTATTATATTTATTAAAATAATTATTATAATTATTATTTTAATTTATATAAATTATTATTATTGTTATTATTTATAATGATAATTATTATTAATATATATTTAATGAATAATAATTATTATTTATTATTTTTATAATAGTAATTATTAGTTAGCTTATTATTTATGATAATACGTAATTATGTATTAATTATTATTTATAATATATAATTATTATTATTATTATTTTATAATATAAATTAATTATTATTAATTATTTAATAATATCTAATTATTATTATATATTTTATTTATAGATATAAATTATTATTATTGATTATTATTATTATTATTATTATTAATTTAATATAATTATTATTAATTCGAGTGTATTATTTATAATATAATTTTATCATGTAATTATTATTGTATATAATATAGATTATTATCATTAATTATTATAGCCTATAGTATATTATTATTAAAATAATATAATAATGTTATCAAGTTATATTTATTACTGGTCAATGATTCTTTATCCATCTTGTTTTATCTGTAATAAGCTACTGGCAATATATGTTGACAAGATAAGCCATGGTAATTATACTTAGCTGTATATACTAAACATGAAACTATCTAAAAGACAGAAAGAACTAGAGGTGATATGCTATATTTATTATACATCGCGTCAATGTTCTTCTATCTTCGGCGTTTTAATCTGTAATAAGCTGTTGCAACCACGTGGTTGAAATAGAGCACGTAATATCTCTAATATATACTAAAAATGAGACTATTTAAAAGACAGAAAACAAGATGGTGGATAGAGCAAACTGTTTATATAAATCTTGAATTCATGCAGCATAGCCAAGACTTAGTAAGAAAAAAACACCTATTCAAAATTCTTAGGCTCAGGACAAAAACTTTTTTTTTGTAACCTAGTGTAATTAATTATCATACTGTGGATACAGGGTCCTGCTAGTGATATACCAGCGTATTTTTCTAAAGAATATTAACGTTTAATTTCATTGTTCCATCCTGTCGTTAAATACGGCTTTTCCAGTCTCGATAACTTTTTTTGATAGAAAACTTTCTCTTTTTTCTGGTATTGGTGACTGCTTATTTTTTTAATTAAGCAAATATAGGCCGGTGAATTTTTCAGAGCGGAAACGTAAAAAGAAGGTCAATTTAAGAAAATCAGGGGTTCAATTTATCAGGACTGGCCGGTTTTTTAAACGTAAAGTTCGATTTTGATTGGATAGAACCTGTCGAAATGAATTGATTAGGATTTAATTTAGATTCTTGTGGTTCAGTTTTATAAAAAATATTTTAATTGCACATCTGCCCCATAGAAGAGAATACACGGCATGGAATAGAATATAAAGATTTCGTGGAGAACAAATTATTTAAAAAAGATCTAAAAAGAAATCCATTAACAAGAAGCAAATCAATACTATGCGTATTCGCTTTAAATCATGTTTTCGATCTCTTTACTTTTGCTATGAATTTAAACTAAACACAGTTGAATTATGAAATTTAGCAATGAAAGACAAGAGTGAGTGGGAAAAATGATATAAAGTGTTAGTTCAAAGAATTGTTGGCTGATTTGTTCGAAAATTATATCCCTTCTGTTTCAAATCATTTTATCTGCACCTATCAAAATTCTTGCCTACAGAACAAAAAAAATTATTTTTTATGTTAACATCAGTGTAAATTTTTCTAATCGCAATATTCTTAGAAATTTTCTCAATTTTTTCTTTTATTTTCGGAGAAACAAAATTTAAAAAGATTACACTTATTTTAATGTTATTTCTAATTAATTTCAATATAAAAATTATATAGGGGATTGCTTTTTAATACGTGTAAGAATAATGAATAGTATTAGAAATCAGTACAGCAAATAATTATTTTATTAACCACAGTTTGTAAAAAATCAAATTATCTAAAATTATTCCCACAATAGTACTAGGTTAATCTTTCGTATGTCTTAGAGATAAATAACGAAACATATTTCAAGATGTCTAGATGCATTAATAATATGGGCAGTTTTTAGCGTGGCAAATGCTACTCAGTTTAACGATGTTCTCTATTAAAAAAGTCTTACTAAGTAATTTTTTCTAAAATCCAATATTTCTAATTCTAATCCAATATTCTAAGAAATTTTCTCATTTTTTTCTTATAATTTCTTGTGACGGAGAACGAGAAAGGAAAAAGAGGCAAGACATTGTCTTGCCGTGCACGGGATTGAGCGCAGTCGCCGTCCCCGCGCATGGCAAAACGTTTGGGGCCTGGCGGACGCTGAGGTTTGACTGATGTGCCCGGATGTTTAGGCGGATAGTGCCCCATAAAGATAACACAAGTGAGTCGAGCGCTGTCGGACAGTCAGAGAATGCAGATACGGACGATGAAGCGCGCTTGCGAGACCAAGTAATAAATGGATTTTAGTCGAGACAGAAACAAAACTAAATAGGAAATGTGGATTTTTTTGAAAAACTTGCTAGAATTATTCCGACCTACACGACGGATTTTTCCAGCTGCTAGAGCGAAGAAATAGTGTTGACCAAAAGAAAGTTTGGCTTGTGAGAAGACTCAAGCTCTTGTTTTTGTTCCCCCTCCGGCGGGAGCTTGTTGATTCGAAGGTCTATTTCAACCCCATATATTTCACCCCCCCTTCTATATTTCTGATATTTGGATAGGTTGTGTGTGACACAGAATTATACAGGTACATATTCATTATTCTGTGAAAATATGGTTAATTAATGCTGAAGAAGATAACAGAAGATCTAAACGTGTCGCAAATGAAAGATAATAATTAAAAAATTTTTTTTAAAAACAATCCTTTTTGGAAACCTTCTATTTTATAAGAATTATGTATATAATGTTGGCAACCTTCTCTGTCTATTTAAGACGAGGTGTAGTGCCGTGTTTTTTTAATACCTACAGCTACGTCGAGTAGCTGAACAGACGCGATCCTCTGAATGGCAGTCTCCTGGGCAGTGGGCTGGCAAACAAAAAGGTGATGCTTTCTTGTGTAGGTTGGTTTGGGTGCTGTTGTTTCTCCTTCCTTTTAGCTCTCTTTTCTCAAATGGCAGGCTTCTTTCCTCTCCTTCTCACTAGGGTCCCTTCATTCCTTTTTGAACAGGAGGCGCCAGGTCACGTAACGTCCCTTCGACAAGCTCCATGTGCGTTATGTGCGATGTGGGCATGTCATCATGGTCTCTCTTGCAAGACAATTTGAAGCGTAGGCGTGGTCCCGTCGGTGGTGCCTCCTACTAGTTCATTCCGTGTACAGGAGGTCGTTGCTGGAGAATTATCACTAGAAATTATATATGCAAAATAATGAAAAAAATTCTAACGGTTGTGTGCCATATCTTTACTTATCTCGTCAATGCTATGATATCTTGAAGTGGTGTCTAATGAATAATCCAGTTTTTCAAGATCTTTACAGCGAATTCTGTCTGACTTGCCATCGTTATATTTTCAGTCTATTTTTCTTGGCACCAATGGCTGTGGTGGCGTCACAGTGAAAGGACCTTCAGGATAAAAGTTTCTCAGCCATTTTTACCTAGATTTTTGAAAAAAAAAAACAACCAACAAAACATAGATAAAAACCAGAGTTAACAAAATCAGCTACAAAACATCGATTTGAAAACTTACAATCACAGCTTTTGGGTATGTTCAGGATAAAGGGACAATTTGAGAAATTCATCATTTAATTCAATTTTTAAATAATTTTTTATCATTCTTTTATAACTGAAAAGTCCACAGTGACTCAACCAAAGAATCATATTACCTTTCAGCCCCATTATAGTTTTTTCCTTTACACACAAGAAATGAACAAAGGCTGAGTAACAAAAAAAAATAGTTTGGTTGTCCTATGGAAACTTCAAGAGTAATAATTTAAAACAAACCAAAAAAGATAAAAAGAAAGAAATTGTGTTTAACTCCGACAACATACAAATTATTATAATGTATTATTATCTTATTACCCTTTGTTGTAGCTATTAATCATTACAGATTGTGACTGCTATTATTATTATCATCATTATTATTATCAATAATTGTCGTTATGACTAATTATTACTGCGTTGTTGTTATTATTATCACACTTGTCTAGCAAACAGAAAAACACCCCCGGGCGTCCCGTAAAAAATTATTTTTTGAAAGAACATTGCCTGAGAGGGTGGGAGTTTAAAAATCAATGTTCAGAGGGTTGTATCATAAGTAAGGAAAAATTCCTCAAATTTATTAAAGGAGTAAAAAAAAATTTTTTTAAACATTTGAAATGAACTGAGCCCGTCCCTCTCAATAAAATGTTGCGTGCATGTAAATAATCAAAACAATTATTTTGAAATATTTTCCAACATCAATTTTCCGAAGCGCGAGAGAGAGTCGTAGGTATTTATTTATTTGTAAACTTTTTAGTTAAACTTCTTTTACTGTAAAAAAAAAAAAGATGAATATGTAAAAAAACTATTTTTTAAAATTGCTTACTAAATTTTGGGTGTATATAGCATAAGTATATTGTGACGTAAGCTGTGAACGTAGAGTTATGGACAGTTTTGTTACAGACAGAAATACAGACAATCTCCATTATTAATAGAGATTATTATAATAGCACCATACTAAACTGAAGCTAACCCAGGCCATAACAATAAGATGAGGACAATAGTCCTGAATAATCCAATAATAATAAAAACAAAAAAAGGATGAAAAAAAAAAAGGAATTTGTGTTTACCTCCTGATAACATAAACAAATATCAAATCCTCTTTTCAAACAATTGTGGAATTTGCTGCGCGGGGTGGCCATGTCTTCGTCGTAGTCGTACATTGGATTATTCGACCAGGTTTGTTTTCTGATGATAAACATTTAAAGGAAATATTTGTGGATCAAAACATCCTGGATCAATTATGACACTTTAATTTGCTTTTACTAAAAACATATATACATTTCAAATTCTCCAGCTCTCTCCTCTCTCTCTCTTCTCTCTCTCTCATCTTCAGAGAAACTAAACATTATGAGTCACGAGTGAGGTAGTCCAAAGAGATACAAGAGAGGAAGAGAAGAGATAGACACCAGAGTAAAATAAGAGAAGTGTCGGTTTTTGATGTTAATTGCAAATTACGACTAATTAAGAACCTATTAAAAAACAGAATTTGTTTCAAACATAATTCAATCTAAAAGTAAGGAATAATTTAGTATAATTTTTGTGTCATTAACTAACAGTGAAAAAAGCTTTCGGAAGCAAAAGTTGATTAACTCAGCTTTATATATTGATATATATTGTTATAGGTGATATAACCCATGGACAATAATGGAATGCGCCGACGGCTACTATAAAGTAATAGGAACAATTGTGGCTTGACGGAAGCAAATGCGAGTCAAGCTCGGTAACTCGTATGGTTCGGATGCGCAATCTCGCACTTTTCTTTTGCTGTAAATTTCTCTCTTTTGTTCAATACATTTGTCTTACACTTGTTTACCTTGTTCGTCTTATTTTGACCCCTTAAACCCACAACATATATATATCATCATAGTCGTACATTAGGATTATTCGACCAAGTTTGTTTTTCTAATGAAACAATTAAGGAAAGAAGGTTTTGTGGACAAAACATCAGGATAATGTAACAAAATTTTAAATTATTTAATATAATGTGCACGATCACTCATTATGTAAGTTTGAAAATGGAAAATAATCCGAACATATGTTGAAAGGATAAATAATAAAGGAAGAGAAAATGTTGAATGGATAAATTGGTTTAATGTGCCAACACATGTTTCGGCTGAGGAGTTTTTGTTGCATTGTACACATTGGTATTCTATTTATATATTATTTAAAATATAACATAAAATCTTATTATAATGGAGATTGTGTGTTTTGTCTTCTGTAACCGAAACTCATTCCTACTTCCAAGCACAATTCCCTTAAGTTTTTGACATTCACATTCTCCAGAATGATGTAATTTTTAATCTAAACCTCAATTATTAATAAAATTGTTTTCATTATTAATACTGTTTTTATGTACATACTGAAACATGCAATTTATTTTATATATACAACAAAATAGCGTTTACAGTGTAAACGGGAAAGGCTAATTTGCATATTATATTAAAAAAATATTTTATTAAATATGTGCTTGGTATTATTGATTTCTAACTGTTTGGTTTTATTTTAATGAATATAGCAAAAACTCTTCAATGAATTAAATGAAATCCATTAACAAGGAAAATAACGTATCATTTAATTCTTTACTTCCTCTTTTAACTAAATACTTAAAATTAGAAAAATAACAATGAAAGACGAGAGTGATGGAAGAGTAAGTTTCAGTTGTTCTCATTTTTTATTATACTCCTCTGTTTCAAATCTTTTTATCTGTATTCTTATTTAGTTTTATTAGACCTTTCTAATTTAATACAATATTTTATTACATTAAAACTTAAATCTTGCAACCGGGGGTGCATATATTTGCTAGTAATAATATATAGAAAATTATAAAATATTTAAACATACAAGAAAAACGTCTTCAACAGGGCAATATCAAAACATTTTGCCCTGAGAAAGGACCGTTTTTCTTTGTATTACAACGATGGTAGGTACTCAGTCTGCTTGGTTGGGTTTTTTTGTTTTGTTTTACCGCATATCACTATAGTGGTCATTTGAATGCCAATAATTTTGAAATAAATACCATTCTTTAATGGATACTCAATTTCTTTTATAAACACATGTTTTCTGTTTAACGCATTAGAGGACGCCTACAGGTACTTACCACACTTTGGGTCAAGTGAGACCAGGGTGCAAAGGTGATAAAGGGGTGTCCACAACACCAGACTTCCAGAATGAACCTTACACATCAGATAGAGTTTAAGGTTAACCCTGGACATGAAGACCTCAGCCACCCCTGTCTAGTACCCATATATAAAAAGGGGTTGTGGCTGCCCATAAGGGCAATAGGGTTGAGGCAATCATATAGGTGGCTAGGGCGTGATGTGACTTGCCAATTGATTCAGCCATCTAGCCTAAGTTAAGGGTCTAAGTGAAGTTGTTGCATGTCATGGACTGCTCATCTTACGTCTGCCCTAGCTATTTTCAAACAGTTAGTGTGGGCGGGGGGTGGGTGGCAGAGAATTGATTCATGCCTTTCCCAGAAGGGTAGCATAAAGTGAATGCAAACAGCCTCATCCAGATTGAATCATACATATAATCGCCAGATTTAAAAGGATACTATGCAAGCATTTCTTTTCTTTCACTGTTGTTTGTTCTATAACAATCGTCGGATAATCAGCTGAAACAAAAATAAATTAAAAACATATTCAATAAAAGAAAAAAAACATGAAAAGAAAAAAAATACAAAGTGGTATTTCAACTAACCTATAACCATCTCAGGTTGATAAAAAAGTAACCTGCATTATAGTACCCTAAAATAATGACAATGGACATCATCTGTTTGTCCTATAAATAATTCTGACGAAACTTCAGAAGAGAAAACGAGATTTCATGCAAGCCTAGCAATTGTTAATTGCTCTGTTCACTTTGTATCTTTGCTTAGTAAACCTTTTTCCCTATCTTACATACTCATTGTGTGTCTCCATTTATTTCTCTGTTATTCTGATATTCAAATTTTAGCAATAGAAAAATCATTTATAATGTAATTTATAGTAAATTTCCAATGCATTTTTATAGTAAAAAATCATTGTCCAATGCAATTTTTATAGTAAAAAATCATTTCCAAACAAAACATAAAATATGACATTTTTTTTTTTAAGACTAATTTTTACACCGCTACTTTATTTGTTCAAAACCATAGTGGGCTAATCTTTATCAAAGAAAATCAATAGAGCAAATTTGAAGGCAATTTCTTTAAAAAGTAAGTTAAAACAGTATTATGTGTCTAATCGGCCTAAAATTGTGTGATACAAATTTTGTTCCACGGTCAAAGTGGTTTCTCTTTATTAATATTCTTGAAATATTACAATTAAATAGGAGACACTTAATTACCAAGGAGAGAGATACGAGAAGGTAAAATGAAGGGAAGGGAATTAGAGAAGATAGATTAAAGTTTAAAGAGAGGGAAGACTGAGTAAGGAGAGGAAGACTGAGTGAGGAGAGAGAGAGAGAGAGTGAGGAGAGAGAGAGAGAGTGAGTGAGAAGAGACAGTGAAAAGGGAAGGGTAAAAGAACCATTTAATAAAAATTGATGGAAAGAAAAGAGAATGAAAAGTGACAGAGACAAAAGAGAGAGTGAGAGAGAGAGAGAGAGAGAGAGAGAGAGAGAGAGAGAGAGAGAGAGAGAGCAAGGTAAATAAATATATATAAAATCTTGTAAGCTGATTCTTTACTTATGTCAATAAGTGCCATCTGTTCACTACAATCAAACAAACACATAAAATAAGGGTGTATATATATATATATATATATATATATTTAATAATAAGACCATTGAAAAGGTAAAAATACACCCCCATGTGTGTATACATATATACACATTCTATTGGCTTTAATCAAAATAAATAACTTTATACATACATTAATAAAAGCACGTTTAATCACTACGGACTCTATAATAATATAGACAATCCTCATCATTGTCTTAAACCTTTAAAACAATAGCACAAAGCCGATTTCTAACAATGTTTATATTTTGATCCTTTGAAAAAAATGCAACTTCCGCTCTTTCGAATTTTTGAATTTCAAACCAGCGTTCTTCGACCGCGAACCTATAATCAACCGTTTATCAAAAAAAAAAACATATACGTGTAATCGACTGTCATTAATCAATATCTTGATTAATCCTGTGGATTTAACCTTGAAGATCCTTATGGTGAAACTCGAGTAGGTTAATACCGTGTACCTTTATGTTAATAAATTTGCTCTACTAATGTATTGAGCACTTTATATTTGTTATATCGCTGTCTTATCGTTGTGAAACTTGAATCAACTAACCACTGTGACCATTTTCACCGGTAAGTCACTTTTTTCCACCAATACCATATATATATATATATATATATATATATACACACATATATATATTACTAGTCATCCACAGACACATGTTTCAAAAGTTTACTTCTCATCAGTGCGGCTCAACTGTTTAACAGCTACCTCTAGCCTGGTGCGAAACCCAACAGAATTTTCGTCCGTCAAGTTCCTTACCCTCGGCTATCGGGAACTGTCAGCATGGGGTGAACAATTAATTGATAAAATAACAGGATGTATGTTTTTACAATCACCAGAGAACTCCAGTCTGTAAACAGGCGAGTATTTGCTTTTACTCTAAACGGTGAAGGGTCAACTAATGTCTCCCCTACAGTGCTCAACCATGAAATTTGGGAGATATATAATGCTCTACTTAATGTATTGAGCACTCTTTACATATACAACTTAGAAAACTCCTCAGGTGTTTGTTCTTTTGGCCACAACATTATGATACTGATAATTATTTTCAGAAAGTACGGATGTGCCGGTCTTTTCTTTTTATTAACCCCCCCCCCCCCCCCCCAAAAAAAATTTTGAAAATTTTTTTATTTTGAAAAATTGAATTACCTGGGTTTTTTCCACACGGGTAGAGTTTAGAAGTAAAAAAGAGAAAACAAATTTTTTTTTAAATATATATATATATATATATTAGTAATATATATATATATATATATATATATATAATATATTATAATATATATATATATATATATATATATATGTATTCCTCTACACATATATATATATATATATAAAACAATTAAAACAGACACATACACATATATATTTATCTTGACCAATCCCTACAATCCAACATTCTGGATTAATACCTGTATTACCATTCACCATTCTAACACTCCCCCATCTAGAGAGAAGATAATCCACTACCAACCCCCAACCACCCCTGCCCCTACTGACAACCTATTGTTTTCACCATTTCACGTCCATCATATATATATGTATATATATATACAGGGTGGCTTACCGGTGAATATGGGCACGATCGTTGGAGGTGCACATGATCGAGGGGTTAAGTCCGTGATAAAACAAATACAAAGTGCTCAATACAAAGTAGAGCAAATTTATTAAAGAAATGGATACAATAGAAACCTACTCGAGTTTCATTGCTAGAATCATCAGGGTTATCGATTAATAGCAGCTGATCACACGTATGTTCATTGAATAAGATCTTATCCAATGAACATACGTGTGATCAGCTGCTATTAATCGGTAACTCGATGAATTCCATGGATTTAACCCTGATGATTCAAGCGATGAAACTCGAGTAGGTTTCTATTGTATCCATTTCTTCAATAACAATTTCTGGTGAGATTTAAAAAGAGTAAACAAGTGTTTCTCTGTAACGTAAAATCTTATTCAATGAACATACGTGTGATCAGCTGCAATTAATCGGTAACTCGATTAATTCAGTGGATTTAACCCTGATGATTCAAGCGATGAAACTCGAGTAGGTTTCTATTGTATCCATTTCTTCAATAACAATTTCCGGTGAGATTTAAAAAGAGTAAACAAGTGTTTCTCTGTAACGTAAAATCTTATTCAATGAACATACGTGTGATCAGCTGCAATTAATCGGTAACTCGATTAATTCAGTGGATTTAACCCTGATGATTCTAGCGATGAAACTCGAGTAGGTTTCTATTGTATCCATTTCTTCAATATATATATATATATATGTGTGTGTGTGCTAGTATAGTGCTAGTATAGTGTCAGTCAAAAATGATGGCATTAATTACATACAGATTTGATCGATCTGGCAAGGATCACAGCAGCTGTGCACTTTGGATCAATATGTCAATCCTCGGATCAGTGTAGTAGATACTTAACAAATCCATTTGTTACGGATTGGAAGTGACACAAGGTCGCAAGTATAGGGCATCCTGCGAGGATTTGAATTCGCTTTTCAGTAGTAATGCAGTGATGTTGATAGCTTTGTATTTTAGTGCGTCCTGGGATGCACATATTTGCTTTGAATGAGTCCCCAGAAAATTTATGGGTCTCAACTAAAGTTTCTTAATAGATTGTAGAGTTTTTATTTGTGATCTGGGTGAAACAACTAAAGCCATCTAACTCCTACCTTGTAACCTATCCTGTGTAAACGAATTTTAACAGGTTTGATTTCAGTTTTCCTTCTTCTAGACTGGTTGCCTGGCCAAGGCTAAAGAGTCCAGTTCACCCTACTATTTACCCATAGCTGGGGGGAAAGCAGTAGCATGCATACCTTTCCAATGGGTATGAGTGCTATGTGAAATGCAAACAGCTTTGTCCAGGATTTGAACTCGGATCGACAAGTCCATTTCCTATGACTCAGACCATTACACCAAGTGCCTCCTATATGCTATATATATATGTGTAGCGATTGTCTGCCCTTGCTGTGATGGACTTGAGTGGAAAAGGGTTATCTTCCCTTGCTGCCAGGATTTGCCACTAGGTGGCACTACTACCTGGCCATTTGAACTCAGCCCAACAAGATATCTGTACCTCTTTGGTTTAGCATTCACAAAGATGCATTAGATGAGTGGTGTCTCTGTCCATTAAACTATAGTGGTAATATACCCGGGTTAAGGGATATATCATGAAGTTGGTATTTGGTATATTATCGCAGTAGTAGCTGGTGCGTCGAATAGCAGAACTTCTTCCGAGCAGTCGTGGTGGTATTCTGACTGGTAAGCGAGTAAGCTTAGACAAGTAGGCTTAGGCACTTGTACCACCACAGTGTTGAATATTTATAGATGGCACTGTCCAATCAGATTATAGTGATGGGGTTCCCAAGGTATTTACATATTCACTGCCCCAAAACTATAGGCTTGTACCCATGTGAGTATGTAGCACAGTAAGTGACTTCTCTATTGTATAAGAACTCTTTCTTACTTCCTAAAGACTTTCATCCTAACTGTTGTATCTATTATCTGCATTATTCGGACTATTGTCCACATCTTTATTGTTATTTGTACAACGTTTCGGACGATATACCCTCTGGCCTTCTTCAGGTATTTCTTTTCGGACTAGGGAACCTCCTTTTTGACTAGGGAACTTTCTTGTGGTAATCGAGAGCCATCACGGAACTTTGAACTTAACCCTTTATTCAGTCCACGGGGGGTATCCTGTTCTCATTCCGCTGACCATAGCTGGGGTAGGAGTTGTGTTAATTATTTTTCTATGTTACTGCCTCTACTCAGGATTGAACCCAGATTCCAGAGATAACTGTCACTTAGAACTGTCTTAACCTAACTACCTTATCCATTAGGCCATTTGTCCAATTGGAGAATTCAGTGTGAATTTTGGGAACTTATAAACCCAATGTCTTGATTTGGCTAGAATATCTACCTATTCATTTCATGTATGATTTTTTTACCTAGATTCATATTGTTTTTTGGGTTTTTTTTAAGAAGGCTGGAGGGTATATCGGCCGGAACATTGTACAAATAATAATAAAGATGAGGGTAATAGTCTGAATAACGCAGATAATACTAATCATCAAGCCTCATCTCAAACATTCAGAGAAATGTTGTATCTATGTTATATGATTCATGTTATACATGCTCAGACAATAAAGTCTGTATTGTTGTTATATATACCTCTTTGTTGGATTTTATGACATACATGTTCACCAACATTAGAGACTTCTCTGTATCCTAATGTATTCTAAGAAGCAGTTTTGGTCGCTAATTTATATACAGGGTGTTCAGGATAAATTTGACATATTTATATTTGGTTATTTTTCTCTGTAGGTTGGAGGTATTGACACATACTACGTATCATTTAAAAGCTTGAACACTTCTTCATTCATATATGCGATGACAGATAGAATGGATGACTGGAACCCCCTTGAATCATGGAAGAGGATAACTTGTATCATGATGATCTGCACCAGCCATCAAAATAAGGAGATTATGGTTGCTGCCCATATATTATATAACATATTCTAAGAACTTTTGGCTTTAAGGGCCAAAACTACATTTAATTCTAATATATACATTTAAAAAAAAAACAAAAAAAACGCCAATTCAAAAATTGATCTTGTGTCGCATCCTGCTTGTGTGGAGTGGTTGGTAAATATATATAAGTAAAAATATAACAAAAGACTTAGAATTTTTGCATTATAATCTATTTCAGGAAGTTTAGACAAGGTGTCTAACTCTCCCAAATCATCAGATGCGAATGTGACTCTAACAATAAGAGTACATATTGAGCTCTGCAAACTGCGACACGTTTTTTTTAAAAACTCCTATGTTTTAAGGAAGATTTCTTCTCCGGATTTTTGGATTATATATATATTATATACATATATATATATATATATATATATATATGCATTAAAAAAAAAAGTATATACAAAGATGGATGACATTTGTAAAAAGTTGCAAGAAATGTTCAAAACGAAAGATAATCTGAATTTCATTGTCGATCAACAAACATGAATCATTTAAAAACATTGACACAAATCCAAACAGTAAGCACTCTAAGACAGACATATGACACAGAGTAACAGCTGTTATATATGAGAATAAAAACAAAGTGGAGTTTTACGGGTCATGTTGGTCTTATATATATATATATATATATATATATATATAAATTAAAAAATAAAAAATTCCAAAAAAAAAATAAATAAATAAATAAAAATAAAATTTTAAAAAAATTTTTTTAAATATAAAAAAAATTTTTAATTTTTATTTAAATTTTTTTTCTATATTTAAAAAAATTTTGAAATTTTTAATTTTAATTTTTATTTTTTTTTTTTTTTTTTATTTTTTGAATTAAAAAAAAATTAAAATAAAAATTTTTTTTTTTAAATAGAAAAAAAAAAAATCAGGAAATACCTGTGCTGAAGAGAATATTTTTAATGGATATAGTGTGCATGGAACTAGCTCCACTTCTTGGTTATATATATATATATATATATATATATATACACTAGACAAACGAGACCCGTTGAGTCACCCATTGAGCTCTAGGTAGATAATTGAGATTAGGGAATAGTGAGTTTGCAAAGTGAATTAAATTTTTTTTCAAATAAATACGACTGGACAAAACATTAAAATCATTTTGTAAGATTTCTAAGAAAGGGAATGTTTGACCTAATTTAAGCTGCAGGTTACTGCTTATGAAACTTAACATAGAAATACATTTCAAATTATTACATTTCTCTCTCTCTTTTAATTTTAAGTTATTGATGATTTCTGATTTTTTCCTAACAAGATCAATATCCCAATGTGGCACTGAATCTAAGACAAATTTTTTTTCTATTATTATTTCACATATATTGAACATTATTTGTACCAAAAGACAGTTTAGTGTTTGCCCAGAACTGAAGCTCCAGCATCAGTTAAAATTTTGCAAATTAGAAATCATTAATAATTCAAAACTGGTTAACTATCAGCCTTTTTTACAGCGTTTTTGGATTCCTTGGGCAAAAATGCTTTTATAAACCAATTTTTAGGAGTAGGGAAGCCCTAGAACTCATTTTACAGATAAAAATAGGTTACAAAAAAAAAATCACCATTTTTCATGAACCCCCCTCAAAAACACAGTCCACACCTGTACAAAATTTCAGAAAAATTGAAGGGGTGGGTGATATGGCCTGGATGATTTGACATGGAATTACCCTTATGTAAGGTGTGCTGTGGATCACAACTTAAATTTATAGACTGTTCAAGGCTGCATGGACTGAATTGGCCAATCAACATGCTCGAATACATGGTTGATTAACTATTTAAAGGCCTCGGTGGAAAGACGTTCAGTTGCTCGTGCTTAACACTGAAAAACACAAGGATCATAGGATTCTACTCAACACGGATCAAACTTCATGCCACAATGGATCTCCACTGTAAAGTGCTCTCATATGCAGCCTAAAAATGGCCACAAGAATCTTAAAAATAATAATAAAGATGAGGACAACAGTCTGAAAAATCAAAATAATGCACAAAAAATAAATAATAATGATTAGATATTCACCTGGTGTAGATATACTTTTTAAGTTTTCATATTCAGCAACCTGTATGACCTAAAATCAGAAGAAGAAAAAATCCCTAATCGAATTAGTTATGAATATTGCTCGATTTGTTAATATCAATTATATTTTAGAAAACAACAATAATGATTAAAATGTTCTAAGACAATTTTTCTCCTGCCCTGTCGGCTGGGGCTGTAGATTAGGTTGACTGCCCTTCTGACAACCCTCACCCATCGAATGGGACCACCTGTTGACTATGAGTGGCTACCCATAATGCCTGAACGTCTGTGAGTTGGGTACTCAGTGGGCCCTTGACATGCAACACTCCACTTCAACCCCCTTACATGGGCAGTAGAGTAGGTGGATTTTTGATATGGACACACCGAGACACAGACAGATATGGACACACCGACACAGACAGATATGAACAGAAGAATATATATATATATATAATTTGTAAAGAAAAAAACCTTAAATACCGGGGATATAGTGATTATGGTCCATTTCCACCCGTGAGTATCTGAGACCCACTGAGTTTCTTCAGAAAGTGATCTGAAGAAACTCGGTGGGTCTCAGATACCCGGTCTTTGGGGCTTTTTTCTTTATAAATTACTTTGCTCTGTTTATTAAAATTAAACATTGAGCTCTCAAACGTGACCTGAAGAAAAGGACCAACTTAGAATCATTCAAATACCAAGAAACTTGGTAACACTCCAAAGAATATACATACATACATATATATATATATATGATAAACGGAATAATTTACCATGAAAAAATATTGAGTTAATTGCAATATTGATGGTTGATACAAGTATTAACCGGATAAGTCAGTGTTATAACATGTTATTTCAATACATACTGTAATACTATATATATATATATATATATATAAGAGAGAGAGAGAGAGAGAGAGAGAGAGAGAGAGATATGAACAGACTAATACAGATAGATAGATATGAACAGACTGATACAAATAGATTGATAGATAGATGTGAAGAGACCATGATAGATAGATATAAATAGACTGAGATGGATAGATGTGTATTTCTCTTTCAGAGTGAAAAATGTTATTTATTTATTAATTGGCATCAATAAAAAATAAAGATAAATTCAAATATGGAAACATCTTGTCTTATAGTTTTAGGACTTCTAAATTGTAAAATAAAAAATTCAACAAAACCAAAACTTTTTTATATTTTAAATGAAATCAATAGAAATAAAATGTCGAGCAAATAGTTTGTCTAACAAAATGGCACTTAAAAATGACAAAAGAAACATTATTTATTTATTTCCTAAGATTTGCTGTTTTCTCAAAATGTATTGCAATACAAGAAGGCAAGGGTAGATAATTCTTTATGAACACTAATCAATGATTACCTCCCTTGAATTTGAATACCTAACAAGAATGAATAAAATGAAAATGTTTTCGGTATAGAAAAAAAAAAAACAGACAAACTATAAATTAGGTATACCCAAAAATTTATTTATCTATTTTCCTAAGATTTATTGCAGTACTTTAAAAATATACACTAGGTATACCCTATTTGTAAAAAAATCCGTGTTTTTACAAAACAAATCTACCTTTCACCCCGTTTAAAAATTTTTTTTACAAAAATCAGGGAATGATCCAATTTTAATCAATTTTCAGAGTTGAGTTATCAATGAATTAATTTTATAATGCATCAGTTATTTTATTTCAAAACTTTCTGATTTTTTTTTTTTTTCAGGTCAATTAACTTTGACCCCACTCCTTACTTTTGGGGCACAAAATATTGGTGTGGTTATATAAAGTTGAAACTAATTACAGTATAAATAAAAAGAAAAAAGACCGAAGGTGTGAATAGAAGAAAAACAAATTTTAAGAATGATACTCTGGTAGAAAGTACCGAAAATCAGAAAATAAAATGAAAATATAAACTAAAAAAATAATTTTTGGAGATTTTTTTCTTACTCTTTTTGATAATTATTTAATTGGCTATTATCTTATAAAAGAAAAAAATATACATCAATATTTGTTCTGTTCAAAAGAGAAGGTGTTGAATTTTCAATAGAATTTTCAACAAAAAATTATTAGAATTGATACTATCTAAAGTAAAGTAGTTATTTTTAAAAATATATGTTTTTAGAATCTAATAATATGACATTTTAAACTTAACATCATGATACTCATATTTTAAATGAATTTTATGTACTAATTTATCATAGCAGAAATACCTAATTAAATCAGAAATTTTTGAAATTAAATAATTGATGCATTATAAAATTCATTCATTGATAAATCAATACTGAAAATTTCATTAAAGTCGAATAATTCCCTGATTTTTGTAAATTTTTTTTAATTGTGAGTGTTAAATTTATTTTGTAAACACGGATTTTATGGCAACTACAGATATTATTTATATTGGATCAAAATTGAAGAAAAAAAAGTTTTAAATGTACTAAAAATAAATTAAATGTGTAATATTATTTTTCTTTTTTTTTTTTTTTTTACTGATGCTCATTATGTTACCAATTTTCGACTTAAATATTAGACCTTAAATAATCGATTTAATTAATTTTAATTCGTTTTTAAAATGAAAAGCAGTATGGGTATACCTAATATACACGCAAGAAGAAAAAATACAAGCAGGTAAGGGTAGGTAATTCATTCTGAACATTAATCAGATTGCCTCCCTTGAATTTGAATATCTAATAAGAATGAATAAAAGGAAAATGTTTTCGGCATAGAAAAAAAAAGTTTTTCCCTATAAATCTAACATAAACAAAGGGGAATCACTCTTGACTGATAAATTATTTATTTATTGATCTACTAGGAAAAAAAGAAGACGGGGTTAGGGTTAGGGTTTAGGGTTAGTTTAATGAGAAAACAAATAATTTATCAGTTAAGAGTGGTTCCCCTTTGTTTATGTTAGATTTATAGGAAATAACCAAAAAAAAAAAAAAAGGTAATTTTCAGATGCTGTCGTCCTAGCCTCCTGCCCTAAACTACCTGCTGAAAAGGTGTCCTGTGCTAGTTATGAACTGTATAGCAGTCTGAAGGCGTTTTTATCGACAAATTAATGCGATGAGAAAGCGATATTTTACAGCACCCCCAGGCTTTTTATCAACAAGTAAATGTAAATAGTTTAAACTCTATCCACAGATCCTGCTAGTCAAGATTATTATACATTTTACATAAGAGCTATTGCCAAATAGTTCAATATGTAAACATATCGAACATTGTAATAATTAAATTATCATACTGTGGTATATCCACAAGTCCTGCTTGTCAAGATTATTATACTTTTTTACATATTGAAGTATTTTTTCAATAGCTCTTAAGTAATCATATCAAATGTTGTAATAATTAAATTATCATACTGTGGTATATCCACAGGTCCTGCTAGTAGAGAGAGTTAAATCAAGATTATCATACTTTTATTTTTTTATTTTGAAGCAAATAATAGATTTTGCCAATTTATCATTAACTAGAAACAAAAAAAAAATGTCCTCTGGGGGGAGTAAAAATTAATTTTTGAAAGATATTGCCGGGGCGGGGGGTAAAAATTCAATGTTTGAGGGTTTGTATCATAAGCAAGTAAAATCAGATTTATTAGAGGAGTAAGAAAAATAAAACAATTTGAAATGGAAACTTAGTTCTGTCCCCCTCAAATAAAATGGTAATCTGAACATTAGCTACATAAATGAGAGTAACCACCCCTTGTTTCTTTCACTTTGAGGAAGTTGTCTGTTTTGGTCGTCCACTTTCATTTCACCGTACATCTACACGGAAAATATGAATTTGTTCAAATCAATACAACTGCATGTTTTAACATGAAAATATCATAAAATATGTTCTTAATAACAATTAAGTTTATTTCAAATAATGCGCAAGCACAATTAAGAACACATTTTATGATTTTTTCATGTTAAAAAATTCAGTTCTGTTGATTCAAACAAATTCATATTTTCAGTGTAGATGTTTGGTGAAATGAAAATGGCCAACCAAAACAGATGGCTTCCTCAAAGTGAAACAAACTAGAGGGGGTTACTCTCATTTATGTAGCTAATGTTCAGATTAACAATAAAATATTATGAGCATCAATTAATTATTAAATAATTATGTTAAATATTTTACACATAAATTTTATATAAAATCATATTTATTTGTTTATTTGTAACCTTTTTTAGTTAACTTCTTGTGAGAGTAAAAAAGAATTTTAAAAATTGCATACTCAAATTTTGAGTGTATATAACACAGGCTTTTTTTTAATTCTATGTATTAAATTTTGACTAAATTAAATTCTCATTTATAAACTCATACAATTGAGAATATTGTGATGTAAGCTGTGATTAGTTTTGGTTACTGAGCGAAATACACCCAATCCCCATTATAATGCCCAATTTTCAAATTTTGAAAGAATCTATAAAAAAAAAAATTCAAAAAATACAAACCAATTGTACAAACGTCGTCCATTTCATTCGTTTGAACAATTCATCTTTTTTATAACGATAATCTGAAAAAATAAACAGAAAAGAATAATTTAAGACTATATGAGAGCTTCTTGGAGATATTCATTAGTCTGGCACAAGGCCCCAATAGATGGGTACCCAATGAGGATTAAATTCATTACTTTATTACCCTTGTAAAAATAAACAGAAAAAAAATAATTTAAGATTATATGAGAACTTCTTGGAGATATTCATTAGTCTGGCACAAGGCCTCAATAAATGAGCACCCACTGAGGATTAAATTCATTACCCTAGCAGAGGTTGTTAGGGTTAAATATAATTATATACTACCCAGCATAGGGATTGAACTCACAACAAGCAGCTAATAGAAACTGATACTTTGTTGCTGGATTTACCTATCTTACATAGACAAAAAATGGTAAAATAGCCGGTAATCCTTAACTATTTCCTTATAAATTCCTACCATAAAATAAACTGAACCCTCATTTTATGTCCATGTTTTTGTAATAAATGTTTTATTTTTCTTGCACCCATTATTTTACAATACTAAATATATTTTATTATTTATTTTAATATTCACTTCAATGTGTATATTCTAAAAGTTTTTATTTTGTGAGAATGGTTAGTTTTAAAGTGGGGGGTTCGTTTTGTTGTTGTTATTTCTTTTTTTTTTTTTTTTTTTGGCTTTGGTACTCTAAAATAAAAACCCTAGATTTTAATCATCGTCGACGAAAAAACAAAATTACGGTCATAAAAGGAGGATCCAATTTATGGCTAATTTGTAAAACGAGCCCCCACTTTAAAACTAAACATTCTCACAAAATAAAAACTTTTAGAATATACACAGTGAAGTGAATATTAAAATAAATAAAGAAGATATATTTAGTATTGTAAAATAACGGGTGCAAGAAAAATAAAACATTTATTGCAAGGAAATAATTTACCATGAAAAAATATTGAGTTAATTGCAATATTGATGGTTGATACAAGTATTAACCGGATAAGTCAGTGTTATAACATGTTATTTCAATACATACTGTAATACTATATATATATATATATATATATATTTTGTTAAAGAAGGAAACACTTTGAAATTTTCGCGTAAAAATAGGCACGTGTCCTCTATATTTGACGGCTCCGCGAGCTGGCGCATTGCATGCGACTTGGAACATCAGCTCGTTTTTCCAACTGAAATAACCGTAACGGCCCAGCGTCCTGATATTGTCATTTGGTCTGTTAATCAAAAGAAAGTTTTTATCATTGAGTTGACAGTTCCATTTGAAGAAAATCTGGATTGGGCCCATCAGCGCAAGTTGGAAAAGTATGAAGACCTACGTGAACAATGCGCCAGAAACGGATGGATCACGGATGTATTTCCCATTGAGGTCGGATGTCGGGGGTTTATTGCCAACTCAACCTCGGCATTTTTGTCTAAACTTGGACTTTCTCTACCAGACAAAAGGAAATACTTAAATAAGATCCAGGAGAAAGCTCTAACCGCATCAGCGTGGATATGGCAGTCCTATTTTGTGACATCAAACCGACAAAGTCTGGTGGTATCGTGAGATACTGCTGGGGCGCTCTGGGTTAGTGGTAATAATGCTTCGGCCCCGAAACCATGCCTGAACCCAGAGTCATCATCTGATGAAGGCTTTGTTGGTTGCAATGCTACTGTGTAAATAGCAGTCATTGTATGAAGATTATATATATATATAGATAGATAGATAGAGAGATAGAGAGAGAGAGAGATAGATAGATGTGAACAGACCATGATAGATAGATATAAACAGACTGATACAGATAGATATGAACAAACTAATATAGATAGATAGATGTGAAGAGACCATGATAGATATAAATAGACTAAGATGGATAGATGTGTATTTCTCTTTCAGAGTGAAAAATTTATTTATTTATTAATTGGCATCAATAAAAAATAAAGATAAATTCAAATATGGAAACATCTTGTCTTATAGTTTTAGGACTTCTAAATTGTAAAATAAAAAATTCAACAAAACAAAGTGAATATTAAAATAAATAAAGAAAATATATTTAGTATTGTAAAATAATGGGTGCAAGAAAAATAAAACATTTATTGCAAAAACACGGACATAAAATGAGGGTTCAGTTTATTTTATAGTAGGAATTTACAAGGAAATAGTTAAGGATTACTAAATAGTCTTTGTGGTAAAGAGTAGAAAATGAACAAAGTTGATATTTTTAGAAATATATTCCAAATTTTTATGTACTGTTGCCATACTTCAAACCTATACAAATTTTTTTAAATCAAGTGTGGCACCTGCGGACCAGCAGGTAGTACTCCATGGACCGGTGTTGCATAGCGCCTTCTTCACTGGCACTAAATAATTGTAATGTTGCATACCTCTTTCTTTAATTCTATTTCTTGGCCGTCTTTAGTATTCTGATCGTCTTTGGTATTTCTTCTATCATCTTGACTTGGTCTGGTCTAGCGTCTGGAGTTGATTTGGGGACTTCGATCTGGTTTTCTGTTAGGGATTTCTCGTTATCAGAAGCCCTGTGTCATTGTTAGTTTTTAGATAATAAACACAAGACTTTGATTTATTTCAATGTTACTTTATTTTCAATCCCCAACCCAGACATCTGCAAACTAACATAGCACGCGTGAGTTCCAGTTTAGGCAGGACTTAAAATGGCCGACTTCTCTGCCTGACGTCTAACTGAAAACTGGGGACTCTGAAAAAGGTCCCACGTGACTTCACATATTTGGCAGGCTTCTGTAATTTTCCATGGAAGGACCCGGCCATGATATGAAAAGGGTCATCCCCTCAGAATTACAGGGGATTGACAATAATCTTATGCAACCACATAGATTATGTAACACCGTCACCCATCCAGTGGACCAGCTATGATAAGAATCTTAACAATATTTGCCTGGCAAATTGTTCCACTGGTTTTCAGCAAATTATAAGGAAACTTTTAACGAAAAGAAAAAGAAAAACTTACTTTTGCGAATTTCTTCAATCTTTTGCATATATTTGGAAAGACTTGCTCCTGTAAAGAGAATAAACAACAAGGGTATAAGGATGGTTTAAAGTTCAACATGCTTTAAATACAAATAACTCCGACAAAGGTTAATAGACAAACATTTAATACAACAGCACATGGATAACAGTAGATACAACGTTCATAATAAGGTAAACAGAGTTACACAAATAAAGATAGACACATTCATGAAAGATACAGAGTATAACATAAAAGAGTACAGACATGAGATTAGCGATAGTCCATGCTGTAAAGAACTTACAGTAATGTAAGGGGGGCGGAGCCCCACGAGAGGGTTTAGATAGAATCTACCCCATGTGGCTCGTAGTTGCTGAAAACTATAAAGAGAAGAGCGAAAGGCTTTTAAACCGGCGCTTTTATACTGGTGCCCTAGCGGGCATCATCAAACTAAAAGGGGCAGACAACTCCACCCGGCGAATACAAACAAACGCTACAAGGGGATTAATTCTGGGATTATTTTATAAAAGAAAAATGTTGAATTTAAAGAAAAGGGGAAGATAAAGATGGGGGGGGGAGAGGAAGAAGGGGATGAAGAGAGAGAGGAAAAAGGGGTTGAGGGAGAGAAAGAGGAATAAAGGATTGATTTTGGTTTGTTTTGTTTTACGGCATATCAACCTCAGTGGGTCATTTAATGCCGATAAAGTTTTGAAATAAATCAATTCTTAATGGATAATACAATTTTTTTATAAATACATTTTTCTATTTAACCCATAGATGGGACCCTAACAGGTACTACCACTCCGGGTTAGAGTGGACCAGGGAGCAATGGTGATGAATGGGGTGCTTCACATTCCCCAAATCTCCAAAACTGGAACCTCTCCATCAGATAGAGTTTAACGTCATTCCCAGGACATGTAGACCCTCAGCCACCGCCTTCTAGCACCCATATGATAAAAAGGGGTTGGGGCTTGCCATAAGGGCAATAGGGTTGGGGCAATCATATAGGTGCTAGGGCTTGACGTGACCAGCCGATTGATCGGAGGGGGCCTCTCCGACCGCCCGTCTTGCCCAAGATAGGGCCAAAGTGGAGTATTGCATGTCATGAATTGCTCATCCACCTGGGCTCTATCCTTAAGCATCACGGGTCGCCACCCACAGCCAACAGGTGGCCCCATTGGGGTAGTCTTACCCTTCTGCAGAGGTGCAGTCAGTGCATTCTAACGCCCCAGCTGACAGGGCGGAATAAAGGATTGAAGGGGAGAGGGAAAAGAGATGGAGGGAAGAGAAAGAGAGAAAATAAAGATAAAGGGAATATTTGTCTCATACACCACTTGTATGGACTGGGCACAAGGCCTCATTTTAATGTGGGCCCACCCACAAGCCAAAGCTCATGGGTGGGAAGGAACAAAAATTGCGTTGATCCCGTCGGCATTTCCCCTCAAGGGGGGCGCCTCAGGCGCTGGGCAATAAACCCAGCCCTGCCCAGTCTGTCCTACTATTTACCCATAGATGGAGGGAGTATAGTTGGATTCATACCTTTACCAAGGGTATTAGCACATTGTGAAATTCAAACAGCCTTGTCCACGATTTGAACGCAGATCGACGAGTCCATTTCCTACAACTCTAACCATTACACCTTCTCCTGGGTTGGTTGCCATACCAATGTTAAAGAGCCCAATCTGCCCTACTATTTACCCATAGTTGGAAGGAGAATAGTTGGATTCATACCTTTCCCAAGGGTATTAGCGCTATGTGAACTGTAGCTTTGTCTCATTATATGTTTCATAATCAGATCCTAGGCAACTAATCCGGTAACCCCAAAGATTTTGTCTGGTGAGGAGGGTGGCTAGATACCCTGCAGAATGAAAAACAAGACCTGTTAAAGGGTGGAGAAAGCTCTTTGCTCAATGGCCATCTAGCACATTATTTCTAACATTCAAGCCCTTCTCATCACAGCAGGGCCGTGTAAATTTGTTAGTGTCACAGTCATGCTGTCGGGAACTTAAGTTCCTGGTAGAATCACCCAAAGTGGACAGTGTATTATATTGTCTGATCAGTGCACCCAAGGACCAGGCTGAATAGGAAGTGCATGAGGGTCAGGTGCAGCCTGGAAACGAAAACAGGATGTGGCCCTGACCTGACCTTTTGCACCTGGAAACGCAGGTGAACATTTGACATGATTTAGGTGCAGAAATCTGTAGGTGTAGCCCATATCCAATGAAAACAGCCTGCGTGGACGAAGAGGCGTGACTACAGAAAAATTGTGTAGGTGTCACAAACAAAGAGGCGTGACACGGGGGGTCAGACTACAATAAAAGAAGCCCGTAGAGATCGATTAGAGAGACAACGATCAGGTTCGAGATCACGTGAAAAGAACTCCCGAAGGCTCCACATTTGCGTAATCCTGCCAACGACTCTCAGCTGTACACAACCGAGGGAATAAACATCTCATCTTACATTTTCCTAAATACAAGTGTTTGTGATCTTTGACGGGTCCAGTGTGTAACAGACAGGTCTGGTACCCAGTGGTATTAGGGCAAAAACCCAGCCCAAGGGGCTCTGGAAAAAATCCAAAGGACATCTCCATCATCATCAGGAATCAACAGCTTTTGGCGTATATGTCACTGCATGAGGAAAATCTGTGGCAGACAAGGGTATCTCGTTCCCCTGACCGGGATATGCATGCAGGGTTTGGGGACCACTTGTGAATTTCCTATTCCCTTGTTACTCCTTTCATGAATTCACAACAGGTGAGCCAGCTCAACGGACCCTGGATGAATGCCGTAACAGAACAGTAATCTAATTATATATACTAGCAAATATATGCACCCTCCAGGCACAAGTATTTAAGTTTTTATGTAATAGAATATTATATTAAATTAGAAATCAATAATACTAAGCACATATTTATTAAAATTAAATTTTTAGTATCAATATGCAAATTAGCCTTCTCATCCACACTGTAATCCGCTATATTGTTGTATATATAAATACAATTAGTATGTAGATATGGCCAACAGTTTTATAATGTAAAACAATTTTATTAATAATTTAAGTTTAAATAAGAATTAAATCATGGAGAATGTGATGTAAATAATAAATGGAATAGTGACTGGAGTAGTGATATAGATTTGGTTACAAACACACAATCTCCATTATAATAAGATAGATTGTTTTTTGTTTGTTTTTATTTTTTCTTAACATTACTTAAGAAAAAGTTACATAGGAACTACTTAAAGATATTGCATTCTGTCTAGAACAAATCATGGAAACAGCACCTTACAAAAAAGCAACTGTATGGCCACTTGCCACCTATCACACAAACCATCCACACTGGGCACTGCTGGAGAAGCAAGGACGAACTCATAAGTGACATTATCCTGTGGACGCCTACACTTGGACATACTAGTGTAGGCTGACCAGCAAAAACTTAAATTATCAACTCTGTGCAGAATCTGGATGCTGTGTGGAAGACCTACCAGGAACGATAACCATTTTTCTATTTAACCCATAGGTGGGACCCTAACAGGTACTACCACTCCAGGTCAAAGTGGACATGGGAGCAATGGTGATGAAGGGGTGCCTGGAGCTCTGGGGAGTGTAGAGTACTCCTTCATTGTCATTACTCCCAGGTCCACTCTTTTTTCTGGTACCACCGTTGTATAATTTTGTTTAGTATTAATTGAATAGAAATTGATGTTTGTACACAGTGAATTATCTGGTATGTTGAATATTGTGCCAGATCTCAAAGTGAAGTATCCCAAAGTATTACTACACTAAGCGGATAACGTATATCAGAGGGCATAAGGAAGTAGTTCTCAGGATTCTGTTACAAATAGTCTTTTTCTTTCTTTTTTCTTTCTTTTTTCTTTCTTTTTAGTATTTATTTTTCTTCCATTCTACTATTTGTTTGTTTCTTTTTTTCTTTTTAAATAGAAATACAACTACAGTCTCGATACTTTTTGAACATATCTCTTATTTTGAATAAAATTAATGTTTCATTCATTGTTCATTTCTGTCTTGGTAAATACAGCTACACTCTCAATATCTTTTGAAAACACCTCTTGTTTTTAAGAAAATTAGTGTGGTTATTTCCTATAACTCCAGCATAAACAAAGGGGAACCACTCTTGACTGATGAATTATTTATTTATTTATTGATCTACTAGGAAAAAAGAAGGTTAGAATTAGGGTTTAGGTTTAGTTTAATGGGAAAATAAATAATTTATCAGTCAAGAGTGGTTTACTTTTGTTTATGTTGGATTTATAGGAAATAACCATTACTGTTTTATTCATTGTTCATTTCTGTCTTGGTAATTTTGTTTTATGGTTCAGGTACTGTGATTAGTACAACCTGCAGTTGTTTATTTAGCACTAGTGCTCCCTTATCAACAGGGTTTTAGGTATATATATATATATATATATATATATATATATATCTGTTGACTGTCTTGAAGTAGTTATTCTGAATGTTGAAGAACGTCAAAAGCCAGAATTAAAGTCATAAACCATTAGAAATAAATAAATAGACCATTGAAATTGTGACCCACAATCCGTGCGGGTGGGCCAGTGGATAAACACAATACCAAATGGGGGGGGGGTTGAGGCGGGGGGGGGTGTCATAAAGAGTGTTGGATTCAAAAAGATTTCCGAGAACAAAACAAATTTATTTCCCTATTTTGATAAGTCTGTTCGGTGTTTACACAGCCGGCTTTATTGGCAAGATTTACACCTCACCGCGTCTGGCAGCTTTTAATCCTTGAGAATAAAAAGGAAAAGATTAATTTTGTCTTGAGTATGGATTTGGCAAAAATTACCAGGGCAAGGAGTGGGTGTGTGTGTGTGAGGGGCTGGAGGAGAATGGTCAACTGTCAAGTGTTGAATACACCCACCTTCATTTCAATTACGGGTGTCATTACAGGTGTCATTAGGGGTACAGAGGAAACTATCCTTTCTTTTTTTTCTTGGATCTTTTTTTAATAATTAAATTTCCAATCATAAGCCGATTCATCCATAACACCCGAGTCTCATCAGAGGATTAACACAAGAAGAACTATGACAGAGAACGCGAGAATGTCATAATAAGTGGGGAGAGGGTTAAAAAAAATTATTGTGATTAAAAAAAAAAAAACAGTCTTAATAAGAATGTTTGTGAAATCTACAACAGCTAGTTTTAAATCCAAATTATAGTCAAGGGGTAAATGAGATTATAGAAAACTAGTGTGACAGGTTTGCTAATTCCAAGAATTTCATAATGAGGGGGTAAAAAAAAAATAATTATTATGATTTCCATGGAAACACTACCAAGCTGTAAATGGTAGATGACTTCCTTTTGCTTGAAGAGATCTGGTTTAAATGATGTTATGTATATTGACTATTTTTGTTTTCACCCAAGTCTCATCAGAGGATTACCACAGGAAGAACTATACTAGAGAACGTGAGAATGTCATAATAAGAGGGTAAAAAAAAAACAATTATTATGGTTACCCTGGAAACATCACCAAGCTGTAAATTTTAGATGAATTCCTTCTGCTCGCAGAGGTCTAGTTTGAACAATGTTATGTATACTGACTCAATACACAAAATGAAAGCTGATGATGTGATCATTGCATGTGAAAAAACGGAAATGATCACGTCATCAGCTTTCGTATATAAACGCACATATAAAAAATAACGGTAAATAACGTTATATTCACACATTCACCATACACTTAACATTTTTTATTTTTCTCCCTTACAAAAGATTTTTTTTGCATTGTCCTGTTGATGGTTTATCATAAACCGAAATACTTAAGTATAGACATATAAAATTTTTCCTTTGATTGTAACATCCTGTGTCTGTTATATTTTTGAAAACATTTTCTTCACATATTGTCGGATTAATTTCCTCATCGTATTTCCATATATATATATATATATATTATACACACACACACACACACATATATATATATATATACATATACAAACATACATATGCACTCACATATACATAAATACACACATGTATAGACATATTTATATATACATATATATACATACATACATGCATATATATAAATACATATAAACATACACATACATATATATGCAGACATATACACACACATGCACCAACACATATGCACACCCACACACATTATATAGAAAAACAGATACATACATACATATATGATGGAAAAAAAAAGTTCAACGGTGAGCTGCACAAATGTGGCTTTTTAGTCCAGCTAAAGTCTTGCATATCTTCCCACATTCACAACAAGTTATTCCAGTGAGGACAGGGTATTTTATTGGTCCATTTTGCCAATGCACAGTTTGATGACTCATCAGGCCAGCTCTACTCAGACACGGCCTTCCACACTGTTCACATAGTAGACCGATTTGAAGCCCTTGCTCTTCTAATGCTTCATGAACGTTCCTCTTGCGAACATCTTGTTTTAATCGTTCATGTTACATAAAATTGGTCTCATATTTCTTTGTGCCTTTCTGCAAAGTTTTTCTCCACTGGCCACGATTCAAAGATTTACTCTCCCAGGTTTTCTTGTCTATGCTACACTTTTTCAAACAATTCTTGTACCTCTTCTTAGGCTTTTGAGCCAAATGCTTTCCGTTTGAAAGTTCCCCATAAAACAGTGGTTTAGGAAGTCACCCACGGTCCATCCTTATCAAATGCCCGCTCCACCTCAATCTGTGCTTGGTTATAAGAGCTTCTATACTTAGAGATTTGGCTTACATACACACATATATATATATATATATATATATATATATATACCAACTTGTTGGTAAATCCCCACGGCGAGAAAAAAAACAGCAGAAAGTTTGATTGTAAAAATATACTACCAAACATCACCTGGGTAAAAAAAATTTTGAAAAAAAGAAAAGACTAAGATAATCATACCAACCAAAAATAATCGATTGATACAATACTTGGCCAAAAGAAAAAAAAACAATTGTAATGTATATATATATATATATATATATATATATATATATATATATATATATGAAAAATATATATTCATACAAAAACCACTAGGATATACTAAAGCTAATAATAAAAAGTGCTCAATACCTATGTAGAGCAAATAATAAATTGATAAAAAAAATAAAAATAAAAAATAAAAAAATAAATGAATAAAATAATAGATTTAAACGATCTTTTGTCTTTTTTATTGGTTAGTTTGGTCTATGCTAAATTATTTGAGTCAAGTGGAAGGTGTTGTATAAATATAAGTTTACTCCAAATCTCTTTAGTCGAATCTTAGCCTTGAAGGGCACTAAGCGAAACTTTAAGTAGGTTTATCTGATTCATTAGGTTTATCTTTATATATATATATACATACGTATAGACATCTGTATCCTGAGAAGTAGAAACAGGGACTACATTTAGTATTCAGTCTGAAGTCTAAAGAGCTACCCTCTGATCTTTGGTAGAAGTGTTAGAGAATAACACTTTTATCCTAAAGAAAGAGCGCAGATACTACACTTAGAACAGCTGATCAATACAAAAGAAACCCTGTCATTTAAGTTTGGTTCTTTTCCAATGGAATTAATACAAAATTAAACTCTCAGTAGACTTAGCCAAAATCTGTACTGCTAAAATTTTTCCACAGTGTACGCAGATACTACACCCTGATCCTTGGCAGAGCTGCCAATCCATACATAAATAATAGGGCCATTAATGCAAATAATAAATAAATAATGAAATCATAAAACAAACATTCTTACCCATTTGAGAACGAGATTTGTCTGAATGATTACCAGGAATTGATAGGATTCAGTTTACACCAGATTTAATTGAGATTGAGAGGATTCAATCGGATAAATTCTTTCTTTTTAAATACGAGGGCTAGTCAAAAAGTAATGCCATTTTGTTTAGGACAGGTAGAATTACCAACACAGGAACATGTATCATACATTAAAATGAAGCTGGTCCACTGTGGATCACATCCCTACTTCTCCACATAGGGGTGTCAACAAGTAATGCCATTTTGTTTAGGACAGGTAGAATTACCAACACAGGAACATGTATCATACATCAAAATGAAGCTGGTCCTCTGTGGATCACATCCCTACTTCTCCACATAGGGGTGTCAACAAGTAATGCCATTTTGTTTAGGACAGGTAGAATTACCAACACAGGAACATATATCATACATCAAAATGAAGCTGGTCCACTGTGGATCACATCCCTACTTCTCCACATAGGTGTGTAAAAAGTAATGCCATTTTGTTTAGGACAGGTAGAATTACCAACACAGGAACATGTATCATACATCAAAATGAAGCTGGTCCACTGTGGATCACATCCCTACTTCTCCACATAGGGGTGTCAACAAGTAATGCCATTTTGTTTAGGACAGGTAGAATTACCAACACAGGAACATATATCATACATCAAAATGAAGCTGGTCCACTGTGGATCACATCCCTACTTCTCCACATAGGTGTGTAAAAAAGTAATGCCATTTTGTTTAGGACAGGTATAATTACCAACACAGGAACATGTATCATACATCAAAATGAAGCTGGTCCTCTGTGGATCACATCCCTATTTCTCCACAGTCACTGTTTCTCTCATTAGCAATGTTCCACCTTCGATTGGGAGCATGTATCCCTGCTCCGTAAAATTCTGTTCTGTTCTTTGATCCACTTCTTCATTACAGATTTCACTGCCCCATCACTGGAATAATGTTTGCCTCTCAAACCCGAAGAGATGATAGTCTGAAGGTTACAGTTTCAGTGTTTCAGATACACCATCTTCAAGAGAACTAAATAAGGTGCGATCTTACATTTTCTATACTCTTGCCTGCAGTATAAGGGTTAGCAAGCTAGTCTCACAAATCCATTACTACTGAAGAGAGTTTAATCCTCACTGGATGCCCCATAGTTGTGACCTTGTGTCACATCTTACCCATGGCAAAGAAGTTGGGTAAATACCTATATGCACCACCAAATGTCTCTAAAGACCAGAAGCTGACTTACATATGACATAGGAAGGACGTCCTTCCCATTGTATCAGATGGATCAGATGCTTAAGAAATTGACTTTGCATCACATCCTACTCATGCAGAGGAGTTGGTATATATATATATATATATATATATATATATATATATATATAGAGAGAGAGAGAGAGAGAGAGAGAGAGAGAGAGAGAGAGAGATATTTAAAAATTTGTTTTGGGATGAAACAAAGAAATCACAGTGCTCAACCATAAATTTGTAGGAGCTTTATTTATTTGCTGAATTTTTTAAAAATTTATATATATATATATATATATATATATATATATATATATATATAAAATGTTGTTCTGGTTCCAACGGGAGAAAATGTAATATTTTATAAAAAAAGAAGAAATGTATCGTTCTCAGAAAAAATGTTTTATTCTTTTTATTTCACATACGCAACACGTGTTTCAGATATTCTGGTATCTTCTTCAGGCTTTGATCAATACATATATTGATATACATATATATATATATATACACACATATACACACATATATATACATAGGTTGTGCGTGTTTCTGTAATTTTTCTGTTATGGTTGTTTAATAACGGTTGAACGCTACGTTATTCTTTTCAATATTTGGGTGCGATTTGCGCGTTACCTGCATGTGACCTGTGTGCAAAAATTGAGAAAAAAAAATTGATGATGTAACGTTCCACAATCTTTGCGCGTAAGTCGCACGTAGGTCACAGCTTAGTAATAAATTTATTAACTGAGCTTTCATTACTCTTTTAATAGGTATAGTTCATCCGATGTTAGTAAAGTTTTTGTTGTTGTTGTGTGTGTATATGTATGTGTGCATGTGTGTGTTAGGTTAGGTTTAGTTTAGTTGTGTGTTTAGTTCTGCGGTGGAAGTGCTTATGATGAAACGACTGCAGAACATTTTAGAACATCAATGTTTTCGTTTTGAATTCAAATTATTTTCAGCACCTCTCTCGATGAGTCCTGAGTAAAAAACAAGTTCTGAAGATGATTTTTATAAATCGAAATATTGTTCAATATTAGCTATGAAAATGATATAAAATATTTTCATTTTAACAGCATATCGTGTTGTTTTTATATCCTTTTATCTATACTTATTCCGTCGGATTCATTTCCTTTCTCTTAACTTTATATTATATATATATATATATATATATATATATTATAGTATGTACAGAAATAACCTACTCGAGTTTCACCATAAGGATCTTCAGGGTTAAATCCACTGAATTAATCAATATTGATTTGTTATATCACTGACTTATCATGGTAAAACTTCTATCAACTAAGCATTGAGACCAATTTCACTTTCCATTTTCATATATAAATATATATGTATACATAGACACATAAAATAGTAAAAAAAAACATTCTTACCTACTTGCGAGAGAGATTTGACCGTACGAGTACCAGGAATGGACATGATTCAGGTTACACCAGACTTAATCAAGATAGATGTTTCACTCCTGATAAATCCGTCCTTTTTTTTTTTTTTTTTTTTTTTAAATAACTTCACCACCCACAGTAAAATAGGCAAGTGTCTATGGAAACTGTATATAATATATAATCCTTTATAAAAACGCAATAAAACCTCAGGGATACACTAATGACCCGATCCCTTTGTGTTCAATATATTTACTGTCGAATCTAGCCATCCCTACTCCCCAGTGCGAGGCTATTTACAATGTAGTTTCTCGTTGCCGGTGACTACGAAAGATTACTTTATTGTTGTTATTTGATAAAAGTCTAAATATTAATAGAAACTATTTGCCGAAGACAGGAACAAAATGGAAGGACTGTTTTTTTTTTTTGTTTTTTTCTGTCTCTTTAGGTTTTACTGTTAGTTCAAGTCATGACACGATATCAGAAAATTCTATACAAATATTAATGTTATAAAGACGAGAGAGGGATATTCAAAACTATCAGGGTAATCTTCCAAAAGTAAGGTCTCTAAAGCGCTGGGGACACAGGGAAACTGTTCGTGCAACTATTGGCAACACTGTTGTGTTTGTTGTGCACACAACTCAGTGCCACAGTCAGTCTTTGCTTGGCAGTCATTTCTGATAACAAGAAAGTGAGAGAGAGAAAAAAAATTAGAGAGAGAGAGAAAGAGAGAGATAGAAAGAGAAAGCGAGAGGGGGGGTCGAAAGAGAAAAAAAGAGAGAAAGAGAAAAAGAGAGTAAAACAGACAGAAAACGGAGAGAAAGAAAGTAAAAGAGAGTGAGAGAAAGAGAGAAGAGAGAGAGAGAGAGTCATAAAGGAGAGAGTAGCAGCCACACTTGGAATTTGCATCACCAGTCTGGAACCCCTATCTCACTCAGAACATTAACCTCCTAGAAACTGTACAGAGACGTGTAACCAAACGAATACCCTCCATCAGGCATCTGCCATATTCTGAATGTCTTGCTGCCCTGGGAATGGATTCATTGAAACTCCAGCGTCTGGCAACTGACTGGTAAATGCTCATAAGGTCATTAATCATCTTAACAACAGCAACCTTGAGCACCTTTTTGATCTCCATGTTTTTAACACACGTGGGCATGCCTACGAAGTCAGAAAACAGCACTGCTCACGTGACTTTCGGAAACATTTTTCACGCTCAGAGTTGACAAGGCATGGAATAAACTGCCTGCATCCGTTGTAGGCTGCAGAAACACTGAATCTTTCAAAGCCTCCATGCTTCCTGTAATCTGCCAACACTATACCTGATGCCACTCTCCACATACATATGCACGCATATTACTACTGTAAACTGTTCATGTTCCTGACACTAATACATTATTCTATGTACTAGACATGAGACTTTGATGAGTTGTGGTGCACCTGAGCACTGTACACAATAAATTTCATTATTATTATTATTATTATTATGATATATTGAAAAAACACTTTGTATTCACTTTATAAGTTGGATTTAATGGCATTCAACTCTTGTTGTGTTATTTTATGCTGAAGATGTTTTGTTTTATTCTTTCTTGATGGATATTGAAAATTTTATTTTTGACACATTTTTAAACTCATTTTTGGATCTATTTAACTCATAGATGGGACCCTAACAGGTACTACCACTCCGGGTTAGAGTGGACCTGGGAGCAATGATGAAAGGGTACTCCACATTCCCCAAACCTCCACAACTAGAACCTCACCATCAGATAGATAACGTCATTCCCAAGACATGAAGACCCTCAGTTGCTACCTTCTAGCTGATGTGATACTATATGATAAAAAGGGGTTGGGGCTTGCCATAAGGACAATAGGGTTGGGGTAATCATATAGGTGCTAGGGCTTGATGTGACCAGCCGACTAACCGTCTAGCCCAAGTAAGGGCTAAACTGGAGTGTTACATGTCATGGACTGCTCATCCACCAGGATTCCATCCTTAAGCATCACGGGTCGCCACCCATGACCAACAGGTGGCTCCATTTGGGGGGGGGGTCTTACACTTCTGCAGAGGTGCATTCTAAAGCCCTAGCCAACATAGGGAAACTGTTTGTGTGACTATTGGCAACACTGTTGTGTTTGTTGTTAAAAAAATTTTTTAAACACTTTTTTTAAACACATTTAAAAATCTCATTTTTGGATCTATTTAACCCATAGATGGGACCCTAACAGGTACTACCACTCCAGGTCAAGTTGGATCTGGAAGTAATGGTGATGAAGGGATACTCCACATTCCCCAGAGCTCCAGAATTGGAACTTCACTATCAGATAGAGTTTAACGTCAAACCCAAGACATTAAGACCCTCACACACAGCCTTCTAGCACATAAAAAGGGTGGGTGGAGGTGCATGGTGCTATGGTTAGAGTTGCAGGAAACGGACTTGTCGACGCAAGTTCAAATCCTGGATGAGGATGTTTAGATTTTTCACAGCACTAATAACCTTGGGAATGTTATACATCCATCTACTCTCCCTCCAGCTATGGGTAAATAGTAGGGCAGACTGAGCTCTTTAACCTTTAACTGCATCAGTAATAGTATATATACAGGGTAACCAAAAAAAAACAGAATTTGAGTTCCGATTTTTTTAAGTCACTCTGTACTTAAGCCCTGTGGAGAGCATGTATTCTTACTAGTATCAATAATCTATAAACTAAAAATCTATTAATAATGGAGATTCGCTTCTGGTTTTTGTCTGTAACAAAAACTATGTCACTGCTTACATCACAAAATCGTCAAAAACATAGAATAAATACACTCAAAATTTGAACATGCAACATTAGACAGTCCTCATTGTTTTTTAAAACAAGTTTTAATAAATACATGACTGGTATTATATATCTATATATAGTTTGTTTTATTTTAATACATATTTAAAGTTTACATTTCAAATTGTTTTATTTTTCTAATCCTTTAATGAATTTGATGATTTTACTTACTTAGGGTACAAACTCGCTGACATTGAATTTTTTACTCCCACCCCTCGGGCAATATGTTTCAAAAATTTATTTTTACATCGCTCGGAGGGTGTTTTTTTATTTTGTACTAGTATATATAAATGTAAATTTGATTTGTGGCCAAAAATAAGAAATGTTTTATGTTTTATTTTTTATTAATCTTGACAAATGAACAAAAAGGTCAAGTTGGGAATAAAATGACCAAAAAGGTTTTGGCATTTTGTCAGGGCATTTTCAAAAGATTTGGCCAAAACAAATAGACACACAAACACATGAATAAAAACATAAAAAAAGGTTACTAAATAATATATATATATAAGTATTTACCCAAGCAATGAACTGGATATAATACAAGGTCAATTTTTAAACAAAGTACAACTGGTTTCAATTAAAACAAAAAAAAACAACCCATATTATTAATATTAAATATACTAGCAAAATAAAAACACCCTCCAGGCAGTGTAAAAATACATTTTTCAAGGATATTGCCTGAGGCAGGGGATTAAATGAATAAAATAAAATGTTTAATATTTTTTTTATAAATCATTCACCCCACTCCACCGAGACATTTGGGTACCATTATAGTATGTGGCCTACTTTTTGAATGCGGCCTACGAAATAATGTCTCTCTAGTGAATTCATTTCCGCTGAGAAATGTATCAATTAAATATTCTCCTATATTTGACAGCCACTAATGGCCGTATGGGTAAGGGACTTGGCAGACAAAAATTCATTCAGGTCTCGATTCCGGCTAGAGGTAGCTGTTAAAGTGTAGCCACACTGATGAGAGGTGAAACACGTCCTACTGTAACGTAACATCTTATTCAATGAACACACATGTAATCAGCTGCAATTAATCAGTAACTCGATTAATTCAGTGGATTTAACCCTGAAGATCCTAATGGTGAAACTCGAGTAGGTTGCTATTGTATCCATTTCTTTAATAAATTTGCTCTACTTTGTATTTGTTTTATCGCGGACTTAACCCCTGGATTCTGTGCACCTCCAACAATCGTGCCCATATTCACCAGTAAGCCACCCTTTATCTATATAAATACATTATATATATATATATATATATATATATATATATATATATATATATATATATATATATATGAAGGGGCTTGTTTGGTTGGATTTTACAGCACATCAACCCTTGTTGGGTTATTTTATGCTAAAGATGTTGTAAGTGAAGGTACCACAGTATATATATTTACCAACCCTTCTGCACAAACAGGATGTGACACAATGTCAATTTCTTAAATCGAGTTTAACAGATTTGAATTCAGAGTTTTCCTTCTCCTAAACTGGTTACCTAGCCAAGGTTAAAGAGTCAAGTCTGCCCTACTATTTGCCCAAATCTGGAGGGAAAATAGTTGGATGCATACCTTTCCCTAGGGTATTAGCGCTATGTGAAATGCAAACTGCCTCATCCAGGATATGAACTCAGAATAACGAGTCAATTACACCAACAATTACACCATGCACCTCCAACTTCATCATATAACTGGGGACAAAAGAAAACTCTTCTGCTGAAACAACTGCACAAAACTGTAAACATAAATATATAATGAACACAATTCTCTAACTTCTAAAAAAAAAAATTTAGACGGGTTGAGATGTCTCTAAAAAAAAAAAAATCAATCATTTAGGAAAAAACTCTAAGCATGAACAATGAGGATATTAAAACTATGTGAAATACAAACAGCCTCGTCCAAGACTTGAACTCGGGTCTACGAGTTCCTTTCCCATGACTCTAACCATTACACCACACGCTACCATCTATACATATATATATATTTACCAACCCCTCCGCACGAGCAGGATGTGACACAAGGTCAATTTCTTAAGCGGAGTTTAACAGGTTTGAATTCAGAGTTTTTCCTTCTCCTAGACCGGCTGCCTAACCAAGGCTAAAGAGCCCAGTCTGCCCTACTATTTACCCATAGCTGGAGGGAGAGTAGGATTCATACCTTTCCCAAGGGTATTAGCGCTAAGTGAAATGCAATTACCACGTCCAGGATTTGAACTCGGGGCGACGAGTCCATTTTCTATGACTTTAACCATTACACCACGCGCTTCCTACACCTATACATATATAAAGAGTAGTTTGTGTGTATGTATGTCCAGAGGAAAATATGAAAATAAAACAATTAACGACAAAGTAAATATATATACACATTAAATATCACCAGATCTTGTTTTCAAGCAAAAATAATGAAGGTTTGATTTATTTTAGTGAAGATAATTGAAAAATAAAATTTAAATGATATCAGCATAGAATTGTTTTTGGATTTAATATTTTAAATAGGAGACAATAATCTTTCTTTTCAGAGTGGCTGGATCAGCACAAGGTCTTTTTTAGGTGGGGATTTCAATGGAGCATCCTTCGAGGATTCAACTCATGATTCAGTAATAATGGATCTGCAAGACTAACTTTTTTACCTTTCCACTACCCAGGTAATGCCGGGTAGCCGCTTCTAGTACATATGTAAAGGGCAGTTTGTGTGTATGTATGTCTGGAGGAAAATATGAAAATAAAACAATAAATGGACAAAGTAAATATATATATATATACACATTCACTATCATCAGAGCTTGCTTTTTAAGCAAAATTAATTAATATTTTATTCATATTCATGAAGATAATTAAAAAATAAAATTTAAATGATAACAGCATGGCATTTTTTTGCATTTAGTATCTTAAATAGGAGACATTAATTTTTCTTTTCAGAGTGTTTGGATTAACACAAGTTCTTTTTTACATAGTGATTTTAATGGGGCATCCTGCGAGGACACAACTTGTGATTCAACAATAATGGATCTGCAAGACTACCTTTTTTACCATCCCCTTCTACCCAGGTGATGCCGGGTAACCACTTCTAAGTAAGTAAAGTCGTCGGGGTGGCCTAAAGTCAGTATGAATCTTGTGGTTTTTAGCCGAACGCTCTACCGACTGAGCTAACCCGGCCCTATGTAAAGTCATCGGGGCAGCTTAAAGTCAGCATCAGCCAATCAGTGAGGGAGTCTATCCCCTTTTCACTAGCACTAGACCAAGGAGATTGTTTTTGCGTCTGAGGTGGGGCACCACACCTACCATCAGCTCCTCACTTTACCGCACAGATCCCTGTGCTACTTGTATGCTGAGTTGGCAAGGGCCGGTATCAAACTATGAATCTTGTGGTTTCTAGCCAAACGCCCTACTGACTGAGCTAACCCATGCCTTTGTATATAAGTTGTTGTCAGGGCTGCCTAATGTCAGTATCAGCCAGACAGCAAAGGAATCTATCCCCTTTTCACTAGCGCTAGACCAAGGAGATTGTTTTTGCGTCTGAGGTGGGGCACCACACCTACCATCAGCTCCTCACTTTACCGCACAGATCCCTGTGCTACTTTTGGTGTCTGAGGTGGGCCACCACACCTATCATTAGCTCCCTTCTTTATCACACAGATCCCTGTGCTACTCATACACTGAGTTAGCCGGTTTCGACTATGAATCTTGTGGTTTCTAACCAAACACTCTAACGACTGAGCTAACCTGGCCCTTTGTATATAAAAGACACAATATTTGGCAATAAATATTTCAAATAATAAAATCCCAGTACTACTCATACACTGAGTTGACGAGGGCTGGTATCCAACTATGAACCTTGTGATTCCTAGCCAAACAATAATGACTTAGCTAAACCAGTCCTAAAAGACCCAATATTTGGCATTAAATAACCAACAAGAGTTGATATGCCATTAAACCAACTAATGACCCAATTTATTTCAAATCACAAGCAATAGATATTTTAGGATTTCTTAATAATTTCTCTTCTTCGATCATTCAGATAAAGTAAAGAAATTCTTTTTTTTTCTATTTATTTAAATGAGCTACAAGCCAAAACATGTTGGGTCGTTTGGCTGCTTGGTTGGTTGGTTGGTTGGTTGGCTCTGACTATGTATCTCTTTCTCTTTCTCCCCATCTACACACAGAAAATGAATAAGATATGCAGTGCCATTCTTTTGATAAAACAAGTCATGAACTTTTAATGGCAATGATATGACTAAATATTTCAAATGAATGGATAGACACGTAAGATAGTCGTTATGACACAAGCCAATTCTTGTTGAGTTAAAAGAAAAACCTATGAGGTTGGTTGGTTGGTTAGATTTTAAGGTATGTCAATTCTTATTGGGTTATCTTATGCCAAAAACTTCTTGTTTTATTCATTCTTGATGGTACTCAATTTTTTTTTTAAACATTTTTATAAACTCATTTTTTTTCTACTTAACCTATAGATAGGACCCTAACAGGTATTAACACACTGGGTTATTTGGTGTGTTTTGTTTTACGGCATATCAACCTCAGTGGGTCATTTAATGCCGATAAAGTTGTGAAAAAATTCATTCTTAATGCATAATACAATTTTGTTTATCAACTCATGTTTTTCTATTTAACCTATAGGTGGGACCCTAACAAGTACTACCACTCCGAATCAGAGTGGACCAAGGAGCAATGGTGATAAAGGAGTGCCCCACATTCCCCAAACCTCCAGAACTGAAAGCTCACCATCAGATAGAGTTTAACGTCATTCCCAGGACATGAAGACCCTCAGCCACTGCTTCTAGCACCCATATGATAAAAAGGATTGGGGCTGGCCATAAGGGCAATAGGGTTGGGGCCATGAACTTTTAATGGCAACGATATGACTAAATATTTCAAATGAATGGATAGCACGTAAGATAGTCGTTATGACAAAAACTATGAGGTTGGTTGGTTGGTTGTTGGTTGGGTTTTATGGCATGTCAATCCTTATTGGGTTGTTTTATGCTGAAAAAGTTTTGTTTTATTCATTGGTTTGCTCAGTTGGTAGAGCGTTCGGCTAGAAACCTCGGACCATATGACCTTTAGGCACCCCTTTTGCTTTACAGACGATTTTTAGAGTTTTTTTTTTTCTAATTATAAAACTAACCACTAACCCTAACCAACAACCGGATGTTGACGGTGTAAATGAAAAAAATTGTACTTATGAATCAGCAAAGCAAAAGGGGTGCCTAAAGGTCATATGGTCCGAAACCTCAAGGTTCCTAGTTCAATGCTGGCCCTCATGAAAAGGGGATAGACTCCCTCGCTGCCTGATTGATACCGACATTAGGCCACCCCAATTACTTTACTTTAGCTTTTATGTGATGATTGATAGAGTCGTCAAATCAGAAATTTTTTTTCTATTGAATGGGTGACATAATTAATATGTCTGTCACTTTAGAAACAGTTTTTTTTTTTGTTTTTTTTTGCAATGCCATTGACAATGTGAGAACTAAACCGATTTTACAGAGAGAAATTTAATATTTATGACTGGAACAACCAACCTTATATCAAAATAGGGGTGTTAGGTTATTCTAATATAAGATGTGCTCTAAATACCCACCTCTATTTATAGACTGGCCAAGGTCACATGATTGACTCTTCTAACCAATCACTGGCAGTACTACTTGCCTGATAAGATACTTACCCCCATCCCCACATTGGTCATAATTCAAATTGCACCATTGGAGGACGCAAATAGGATTGCCGGGATCTTTACCAATATTCACGAAGGACTTATACGATTGCCAGTAACTGAGGACACTTTAGTAACCAAAGGGATTCACATTGTGGACCGACTCTTTATCAAGGATTCCTCTAGATAAGCGATTCTGCTATAAGGCCAAGGAATGGCTCTTGAACTTAACATAAGTAAATAACAACGTCTGCAAGTTGTTGGATAAGGTGTGTGCTAATTCCCCGCTTATACTTATAGACTGGCCAAGATCACGTGATTGACTCTTCTAGCCAATCACCGGCAGTACTACTGGCCTGATAAGATACTTAAACCCGCCATATTGGTCACACATCAAATACACACGCTTAGGCGACACACATAGGATTGCTGGGATCTTTACCAATATTCACAAAAGACTTATATGATTGCCAGTAACTCAGGACACTTTAGTAACCAAAGGATTTACATTGTTGACGGACTCTTTATCAAGGATTCCACTAGATAAGCATTTCTGCTATAAGGCCAAGAAATGGCCCTTAAAAACTTAACATATATATATATATATATATATATATATATATATATATATGTGTGTGTGTGTTTGTGTCTGTGTGTGTGTGTGTGTGTGTACTAGCAAATATATGCACTGTCCAGGTTCAAGTATTTAAGTTTTAATATAATAAAATATCCTATTAAATTAGAAAGGCTAATGAAACGGAATAAGAATGAAGATAAATATTCACAAAAGACTTATACAATTGCCTTCTTCAGGTATTTCTTGCCAGCTCAGACTTGGGAACCTTCTCAGACTTGGGAACCTTCTCAGACTTGGGAACCTTCTCAGACTTGGGAACCTTCTCAGACTTGGGAACCTTCTCAGACTTGGGAACTTTCTCAGACTTGGGAACCTTCTCAGACTTGGGAACTTTCTCAGACTTGGGAACCTTCTCAGACTTGGGAACTTTCTCAGACTTGGGAACCTTCTCAGACTTGGGAACTTTCTCAGACTTGGGAAACTTCTTGTCATAATTGGGAGCCATCACAGAACTTTGATGGCTCCCAATTACAACAAGAAGGTTCCCGAGTCCGACAAGAAATACCTGAAGAAGCTTGGAGGGCGCATCAGCTGAAACAATGAAGATGAGGACTATAGTCCGAATAATACAAATAATATTAATTATCAAGCCTCATCTCACAAATTCAGAGAAATAGAGCTGAATGGTAGATTATTCATCTGGTACCATAACACCATGGAAACCAAGCAGCCAATCAGGATTCAAGGAATGGAATCACCCAGATGCCTGAATGGAATATTCCTGAGTGCCATAAATACCAACCGTTCAGTTGGGCTTAGTTAGTTGTTGTTGTTGTTCAAACCAACAGTATATTAACTCACTTCAACAAGCTCTGTGCAGATTCTGAATGCTGTATGGAGGACCTCCGAGAGGCAATGACCTATTGGGATGGTTAGAGAGAATGAGAGTCATGGATATCTGTGCTGTCAACATGATCTGATGATCCCAAAATAAAACAATTTAGACAAATAGACATTGTTCTACTTACCCGTGTCAACTGTTGGTTTGATGTGTTGATATTTCGGATTAACTGGAACTTTCTTATCCAATATCTTCTAAAAAAAAAAAAAAAATTCCCATGTAAAAAAAATTAAAAAGAAAAAAAATAATAATTCCCATGTAAAAAAATAAAAAAAATAAAAATAATAATAATTCCCATGTAAAAAAAAAAAATAAAAAATAATAATAATTCCCATGTAAAAAAAAAAAAAAAAAATAAATGTAAAAAAAAAAAAAAAAAAAAAAAAAAAAAAAAAAAAACGTTTTTATTTCCAGCTAAAAGATAAAAATATTGAATCAATTCTCTAATGAATAAAAGTAAAGTCGTCGGGGTGGCCTAAAGTCGGTATCAGCCAATCAGCGAGGGAATCTATCCCATTTTCACTAGCACTAGATGGAGGAGATTGTTTTTGCGTCTGAGGTGGAGCACCACACCTACCGTCAGCTCCTTACTTTACCGCACAGATCCCTGTGCTACTCATACACTGAGTTGGCGAGGGCTGGTATCGAATTAGGAACCTTGTGGTTTCTAGCCAAACGCTCTACCGACTGAGCTAACCCAACCCTTTTTATATAGTAGTAAGAAAAGTCGCCGGGGCGGCCTAATGTCGGTATCGGCCAGACAGTGAGGGAGTCTATCCCCTTTTCACTAGCGTTAGACCAAGGAGATTATTTTAGAGTCTGAGGTGGAGCGCCACACCTACCATCAGCTCCTCACTTTACCACACAGATGCCTGTGCTACTCATTCGCTGAGTTGGCAAGGGCCGGTATTGAACCAAGAACCTTGTGATTCCTAGTCGAACACTCTACCAACTGAGCTAAACCTGCCCTTTTTATATAAAAGACACAATATTTGGCATTAAATAACCGAAAAGAGTTGATATGCCATTAAATAATAATAAGCGCCCCAAATCACCAAATTTTTTTTATTAAAATCAAAATTGGACACATAGCGTAGTGGATAAAGAAGTTAAGTTAAGATAGTTTTAAGTGACAGTCATCTCTAGACTGCAGGTTCAATCCTGGTCAAGGGAAGCAGTAACATAGAATAATAATTAACACAGCTTAACACATGCTATGGTTAATGGAATGAGAACAGGATACCCCCGTGGACTAAATAAAGGGTTAGGTTCAAAGTGATGGGTCCCAATTACAGCAAGAATGTTCCCGATTACGACAAAAAAGAAAAACCTGAAGAAGGTCAGAGGGCACATTGGCCGAAACGTTTAAAAAAACGTTTACTTATTTTGTAAAAAAATGAAATTGGCAAAATTGAGATGAAGAAAATTCCATTTTGATTTTAGTGATCATATGTAGGGGATTAGAATGAAATTAAAATAAAAATAAAAAAAATAAACTCCCATGAGCCTTCACTGGAAGAACCCTCTGCACATGTGCAAGAAAAAGGACTGACTTCTGACCCCTAAGTGAATATCTCGATCATTTGAGTTTAGGCCTACCAGCTGAAGAGAAGGAAAACTCTGAATTCAAACATGTTAAACTTTACTTAAAAAATTGACCTTGTGCCACATGGTATTTGTGAGTATGTAGGGGTTAGGTAAATACGTATATGTGTGGGGGATTTGAATAAAATAAAAAAATTTTTTTTTAATTTCATTTTTGAAAAACCTTTTTAGTCATTTAGACAAAATGTGTTCAAATAAATTGATTTTTATTGTTTTTTATGAGAAAATATTTTCTATTTTGTTCAGCTTGTGTATTGTTCCCCCTTACATTCAAGTTTAAATAATCTCACTTTTTGGACACCCCCCGCCATGAAAAGAAAAAAACCCTAAAAACTCATTGAGTTTTAATTCTCTGTGTAAAATCAAACAAAACCAACATTAATCTGAAGTGAGGGTGAATGCTATTAATTGCCAAATTCTTAATTGTGGGTAGTTCAGGTTTTATGAAATATTGCCCATCTAATTTTGTAAACTTTAAAAAAAAAAAATCTTTCTTTGTTACTAATAAAAATTTAGTCATCTTTAAAGCTCGATTTTGTTTGTGTTTAGTTTTAAAGTTTCAATTTGTAATTGGTAAACTATGATTATTGAAGGAGGGGGCACCTCTTGTGATTTGAGGGTTAACAAGCTACTCTTGCAGACCATTGTTAGTGAGGTTGATTCTCACTGAGTGTTAATCTGAATAAGTGATAACTATGATTAGATTATCTTTGACAATATATTAAGAAAATGTCAAAATAATATTTTTAAAGAATAATTTGAAAAAGTGAAACTTTAATTTGAATTCCTAAAGTTTCTATGTAAATTCATTTTGGTAAACTTATTGGTTGATAAATTTCAGTAAAGACAAATTCATTTATTCCTCTTATAGGATTTTCCAAGCTGAAATATTTTAACTTTTTATCAAATTCTTAGTTTAGCCACAAATAACACTGGCCTACATTAAAGTTTTTTTTTCCCCAAGGGTCAAAAAAGGACTGACTTCTGACTCTCAAGAGAATATATCAGCCATTCAAGTTTAGGCCTTAACTGGGTCTGGTCGCTCCTACTAGCCAGGGAGATATTCCCTTGCCACAGGCGACCATGAGCGGTCAATAAAGCCTAAGTCATAAAACCACCTTCTGCCTTTGTCTAATTTTTTTGGGGGGAGGGGCTTTATTGACTGGTCATAGTCGCCTGTGGCAAGGGAATATCTCCCTGGCTAGTAGGAGCAACCAGACCCAGTTAAGGCCTAAACTTGAATGGCCAAGATATTCTCTTGAGAGTCAGAAGTCAGTCCTTTTTCTTACACATGTGCGGAGTGTTCTTCTGGTGAAGGCTCATGGGAGTTTGTTTTTTTTATTTTTTTTTATTTTTATTTTATTCCCGCACACATATACATATTTACCTAACCCTTACGCACAAGTACCATGTGGCACAAGGTCAATTTTTTAAGTAAAGTTTAACAGGTTTGAATTCAGAGTTTTCCTTCTCTTCAAGTGGTTGGTTTAAGAGCCCAGTCTGCCCTACTATTTACCCATAGCTGGGAGGAGAGAGAAAGAAGAGAACGACTCTAACCATTATACCATGGGAAAAGAGAAGGAACAAGGCAAAGAGAGAGGAGGATCACAGAGAGATGGAGAAAGAACGACAGAGAAAGAGATAGAAAGACAGAAATAGTGAGGGGGAGGAAAGAGAAAGACAGACAGAGGAAGAGATAGAAAGATACTCTGAACAACAGGTGGGGGAGAAGGAACAAGACAAAGAGAGAGGGGAATCACAGAGATAGAAAGAGATAGAAAGAACGACAGAGAAAGAGATAGAAAGAAATAGAAAGACAGAAATAGGGAGGGGTGGAGAGAAATAAATAGAAAGATATATGGAACAAGAGGGAAGAAACAGAAAAAGGAACAGACAAAGAGAGAGGGAATCACAGAGAGATGAAGAGATAGAAAGAAAGAAAGAAAGAACAAGAGAACGAGGGAAGAAATGACAGACAGAAAAAGAAGAAAAAGGATTAATGTCTGGAGTGACTATTATTATAAAATGTAGCAGTAGTTAACAAAATACCAAAATTCAACGTTACGACTTTTAGCAAAAATTCAAAAATAAAAAAATAAAAAGATTAAATTTAAATTTTATATTTTTTTTAGTTTTGGATTTGTTTTTGAAAAAAACAAACAAAATTTTTTGTTAGTTTATTTTTCAAAAACAAACAAAAAATTAGTAATAAATAATTTACTAATAAAATAATTTATTATTACTAAANAAAAAAAATAATGAATAATTTTTTATTACAACTTTTTTTTTCTTTTTTTAATAATTTATATTTTCTTTCTTTGATTTTATGAAAATTCTTAAAACAAAAAAAAAAGTAATTTTTAAAATATTTTTTTTAAAATAATTTAAACGTTTAAACTAAAATATTTTTTTCTTTTCACAATAAATAAAATTTTCTTATTTTTTTTTTTTTTTTTTAATTAATTATGTATAGAATAGATAAACCCACCTCTTTTTATTTTTTTATTTTTTTCTATTTATTTGTTATGTTTACTGTTGACACTAACAACTACAGAATAATATATATACAAAAAAATATTGTGCGATTTCAAAACTTATTACATCTACTACTTTAAATTTAACCTTAATCGAAATAAACTTAATAATTGATGATTAATTTTTTAAAAATTTAGAAAATTGAAACTTATCTAAAAAGAAAAAAACTTTTTAATTACAAAAGTAATTCATAATCGTAATATGAGTGCGGGTAAAAAAAACATACTAACGCCTTTAGATTACATTAAAATAAAAAATACGTGATGTTATCGAAGCTTTTTCAAAAGCATTAAGAAGCAAAACATAGCAAACTAATTGGCCAGGGTAAGCAAATGAAGTGTGGGCATTATTATGGGAGGTTTAGATTCGCAATAGAGGGTCAAATTAATAGAAAAAACGTTCGACTTACATCCAATGCAGATCCCTTGGATTTCATCCTGCGAGTCGGGCGGACGACATGTTGGTAACATTGGCAACTGAGTTATAAACTTGGAGCATGCGCAATGGAGTCCAGCGGACGTTCGAAATTCCGGCTCTTTCCATATGGTTATAGTTGGTTGTCAGCCTTCCGTCTACAAGAGACGATGGAGTAGTGTCAAAGTTTGTTTTTGTTTGTTTTTTTTTGTTTTTTTGGGGGGGAGTATGTTTTGTTTAGTTTTTTGGTTTTTGTTTTTTTTAGTTTTTTTTTTTTAGTTTTTACTTGAACTACATAGTCTGGGCGGGTTAATATGAAGGATGAGCTGTTACCCATGCATCAAATCCCCCTTTTCCACACTGCCGCAGTGATCCAAAGGAAAGGTAAGAAACCAATGCAGTTTGGCAACGGTAGTGTCCAGGAGTTGATGGGTAGCACTGGAGTTCAGCACCGCACCACCTTAGGGCTCCGGCTCCCGATTTGTTTTCAGGGTTTACTCCCCTAGCCTTTCCTTGAAAGGCAGCAAAGGTTTTGTGTCGGACTTTTCCTTGACTTAGATGGGTTGCCATCCAAGGCTAAGGAGCCCTTCTAACCCATTTGGGGATTTATGTGAGTAGTAAGTACCCCATCTACTACTATCGGTGTTCCTGAGAAATGAGATTAAGGTACGGTATATTTTTGTATTTGTGTATCAGATAAGCAACAGTACCATCAGGTCAGTTTTTTTTTTGTTTCTTTGTTTGTTTTTTTGTTTTTTGTTTTTTTTGGGGGGGGTAAGTCCACTTGAGGCGTCAGGATGATTACACTAGGATTTATACATCTTACTATCCGAAAAATTAATGCAATATTTTACCCCCTCCAGTCATTTTTCGACAAGTAAATGTAGATATTTTAACCCTCCCCCTCTTTAAAATATTTTGAGGGAGGGGGCTAAATATTTACATTTACTTGACGATAAAAAAAATATGGCTTACTTTTAATGCCTTCAAACAACTAAAAAAAATATTTTTGTTGATAAAAACGCCTTCTATCCACTAAAATAAATCTTTTTGTTTCGGTATTTTTCATTTTATTGTAATCTTTTTTTTCGACAATCAATTACAAATAAAAAATCAAAACATTTTTTTGGTAATTTTATTTAGGGAGGGTTGTTTTTTCAGCTAACACAACCTAGCATTTTTTAAGTAGGAGCCGGGACAGAATTCTATATATATATATATAATTTATAAAAATGGGATGATAGAGTGAAAAATATACAATATTTTTTTTAAAAAATTAATATTGCTGGCATTGAAACCTTACTAGCAAAGGTTCAGCTTAGGTGGGCTGGTCAGTTATCAGAATGAATGAGAACAGGCTACCAAAGAAGACATTATAGGGACAATTACAAAATGCTAAGCATTCTATTGGACGTCCTTCTCTTGTGGCGCCGGAAGTTATCGCTTCAACAGACAGAAGTCGAATGGCAAAAATAAGTATTTTGCGAATATGGATCGCGCAACCTAGAAGAAAAAATAAAATTAAAAATAAAAGTCGTAAAATTCAACCAATCAGAGGCGTTCCCGCCTAATAAGAAAAATTATCGAAGGAAGCTATTTGGAGCCTACATGATTACTATAAATTCTCAGACTTTTTCATTTTCAAGCAGAAAGATCTCATTTGCCTAAGGGAATTCACGTCACCTTTTTTAAGAACATTTCGCTTACACGCTGAAGGTATCTCTCTCTCTCTCTCTCTCTCTCTCTCTCTCTCTCTCTCTCTCTCTCTCTCTCTCTCTCTCTCTCTCTCTCTCTCTCTCTTGAATAACCTATGCTTTCGGAGATAAACCTTATATTCATTCAACTTATGCCTGACTGCTTTTGAGTTGACTTTAAACTTTCACCTTTTCTTCTCACTTTTGAACTGTGAAATACCAGCTTACATTTTACATTTGAACTTTAATAAAAAGAACTTTGGCGGAACCTCGCCCAGTATTCAATGCTACCTTTTTGTATACATTTTGTTAATACAATTTTTTGTTTGTTTAAATCAAGAGTTTTGTCTTCTCTACCATCTTTGCTTGATTTATTTATGGTCTTTAAATGTTTGAACACTTTTATTGAATATTGACATCAAACTGCCCTACCTATCACCATACTCTTATGCTATAAAACAAACTGAAGGACAATTTGAAACTATTAAGAATTCTGGGGTATGGGGTTATCGTCCTTTGTCTGCGAGCCTCTGTTTCAAACCAACCAATCATGAGCCAGCATACTTTGGCGCCAAACCCAAAGTGCAGACTCATTCCACATCTCTTCTGAATCAACACTCGCCGGAGACGGACCGAAAAAAGGTCGCTCCCACTATTCTTCAACAGAACCGGAGTCGGACGCAAACAGAAGTCCATCTATATCCGAACTATAAACAGAAGGCCGTAGCAAGGGGCTCCGTTAATACCCCATATCCAGGATAAACAGCTAAGTGACATATATACATATTATATACATATTATATATTTGTGCAAACGAAACTAAAGTTTGCAAGTTCTTTATATCTAATACAAGTCTTTTATTCACATTCTGTCGTTCGTTTTACTTCTTTAACTCTTAACCTGTCTGCCACATTCGCAGTTAACTCCAGTACAAACGTCAGAGTACTGCCGCTTGTGTTATATTTTCTTTATAATTTAGATAAGACCCTAAAGTATTACTACTCCGAGTCAAATTTTATTGATCTAGATTGTATGGGAATTTTGGCTGACTTCTGATTTAGGTCGTAAAATCAAAACGGAAAAGTTTTTGGGTGATCCCCCATGACAGTTTAACTACAGTCTATGAATTAACATTTTGCGAATTGGGTTACGGTTTTTAGGGTATTAAGGTTGTTTTTAATCAAATATGCAGACTCATGCCTCGTCTGTACCAGCAACGAAAGGGAACGACCGAAAAAAGGTCGCTCCCACTATTCTTCAACAGAACCGAGAGTCGGACGCAAACAGACCATCTATATCCGAACTATATCAGAAGGCCGTAGCAAGGGGCTCCGTTAATACCCCATATCCCAGGATAAACAGCTAAGTGACAATTATATACATATTATACAAATATTATATACATATTATATACTTGACGCAAACGAGACTAAAGTTTGCAAGTTTTATATTATAACACTGAAAGTGTTAATGGACTGATTGGCGATAATCCGATGTCTGACGGATACTTAAAAAAACAATTGAGTCTAGGAATCGTACAAGCGACTTAGATTAGAGTACAAGTCAGTGGTGTGGTAAAGTCAACACTAGATAAAATTAATTACTCTAACACAAAGAAATTCTAATGGCTAAAAGTCAGTTGATGGTTATATAACACAAATGACTTTTTGTTTACAAATGTTTTCATATAGATATATATTATCATTCTTGTAGCGTCGAACAAGATGATAAATAATTTTTGAACAAAACCAATCCTAATGGCAGAAATAGGTGGATGTAAAGCAAAAGTCTGTTTTTATCATATTATCATTTACATGGAACTCCAAAAGATAGCAAACACTTTATCCAGGCTAGAAGTGGTTGATATAAAAACGAATGTCTGAATTTTTATGACTGATGACATCCATATCTATTATTGTTCTTGTGGGGACTGTGTAAGATAAGGACATTTATTTAGCAAAAACAGTTTAAAGATTAAATCTTTAAAATGTTGATAATCTCAATTTACCCGGGTGGCTTAGCCAGTTCCTGGATTATCATAGCAATTGACAGGACCATTTATACAATAACAGGAATATTATCAGGTGCCTCACCATCAGAAAACTGGGGCAGAAGACTTGTTACCCACCTCCGAGATATGTAACCCAATGTCATGATTTTGATTGGCCGTCCAATCAAATGCGACCGCGCGGGTGGGTTTCGTACACCTCCTGATATTTTACACTGTAGGCCATTGGTCCGCGTTTCGATTGGCTGGCCAATGAGAGCCCTGGATTTCAGGATTTTGGAACGCCATAAAGAGGACCCAAAGGGTCCCAGGCAGATTGGAGAGCTGGTTCTTGACCAGAGTGGAGAGCTGGTCCTTGACCAGATCGGACCAGCTGGTTCTTGACCAGATTGGACAACTGCTTCCCTAGCAGAATTGATAGCTCCGTCTCATGGCCCTTGTCACCGTCTTTGCTTGTCATCTTGTTACTCAAAGTCCTGAATTTGAATCAGAACCCAGCATATATCGCCAGTCAGTCCACAAAATACCGACTCAACTTCAAACTCGATACCCCTTTGTGGTTGTACATGATTTTTAATCACTGTATGATTAATAAAGGTCTTTTATTGTTAAAAACGCGTTCGTGTTAATTGTGGAACAACCTTGATGAATTTGGTCATTTTTCAGGTACAGCCGCGGAACAAGCACTTCACTTTCGCTGTGGGTCAAAGAAACCCATCGCGTTAGATTCGACGCCGCGACAGCATTGTATTACATTTGGTCCCGTGACCAGATCATAATATACATTTGGCACCCCGACCAACATCGTACTACATTTAGAGCGCGAGCAAGCAAGCAAGGATATTATTACAATATCTAATACAAGTCTTTTATTCACATCTTGTCGTTCGTTTTACTTCTTTAACTCTTAACCTGTCTGCCACATTTGCGGTTAACTCCATTCAAACCTGTAAGTATTGCCGCTAGTGTTACCTTTTCTTTATAAAACGCCTCAATATTGACCTGAGTGCTTGGGAAAAATCTAGCATCAAATCGGAAGAATGGCGTAAGATATGTTTCGCTAGATTCAAGGGATTTGAAGAAAATAGACTGAAACATCGAGATCAGCTCCGTCTTTAAAACAAGAACATCTGACTCCGCTTTAAGGAAATTACATTTGTCAGTGTGGTTTCATAGCTCACAGCAAGGCTGGGCTGCTATCACACTCAAGGAAACACTAAATATCTTCTTGATAGCATGCACAACATGGGAGGAAACAAATCACTCCACTGCTGCCCTCATCTATCTTTCACGGTAGGAGTGTCCACCATATATATATATATTATATGTATATATATATAAGTAAGTAAAGTCGTCGGGGCGGCCTAATGTCGGTATCACGCATCAGCAGCGAGGGAGTCTATCCCCTTTTCCCTAGCGGCTAGACCAAGGAGATAATTTTAGCGTGTCTGAGGTGGAGCACCACACCTACCATCAGCTCCTTTACTTTACCGCACAGATCCTTATGCTACTCATACGCTGAGTTGGCAAGGGCGGGTATCGAACTAGGAACCTTGTGGTTTCTAGCCAAACGCTCTACCGACTGAGCTAACCCAACCCTTTTTATATAGTAGTAAGTAAAGTCACCGGGGCGGCCTAATGTCGGTATCGGCCAGACGGCGAGGGAGTCTATCCCCTTTTCACTAGCGTTAGACCAAGGAGATCGAAACTAGGAACCTTTGTGTTTCTAGCCGAACGCTCTACCGACTGAGCTAAAATATATATATATATAATATATATATATATATATAATATATATATATATATGGTTGGCATCCTTCCGTCTACAAGGACGATGGAGTAGTGTCAAGGTTTTTTATTCATTTTTTTTTTGTTAATTTGATATACATAGCCTGGGCGGGTTTATATGGAGGATGAGCTGTTGCCTATGCAGCAAATCCCCCTCTCCACACTGCCGCTGTGATCCAAAGGAAATGTTAAGGGACCAATGCAGTTTGGCAAAACGGTAGTGTCGCATGAGTTGATGGGTATACTGGATTTCAACATCACACCACCTTAGGGACTCCGGCTCCTGATTTGTTTTTCGGGGTTTACTCCCCTAGCCTTTCCTTGAAAGACAGCAGAGGTTTTGTGTCAGACTTCTCCTTCAGTTGATGGGTGCCGACGCAAGGCTAAAGAGCCCATTTAAACCCATTTGGGGATTTATACTCAATTTAATTTCTCTCAATGTATAAATAAATTTCCTACATTTCTGTGCTCAGCATGGGTATGAGTCATGGATATGTGCCATCATGCTGGGAAGATGTGACTCCGAGGGGTAACTGTGTCCTCTATTATGTTGTGATGCAGCTATACGACAGACCAGGTTATAGTAGTGGCGTATTTATCATTGAAAATTTAATTTAGCAAGTTTCATGTGAGGCACGGCCGGTGGCCTAGGGGTAGAGTCTCTGATTCTGGGTTCTCCGGTTCGATCTCTGTTGGAGGGAGATCGTAGGTATACACTGCTGTTGAGACCTAATTTGGTCGAAACAGATGTACAGTGTTCTATAACATCGCACATGTTTTTGCCCGAGTGTGGCTTGTGTGAATTTTTGAGTTATATATATATCAAATTCTCACTATGTATAAATGTATCTATTAATAATGAAATTCGCTTCCGGTTTTTATAATAAAATGGTGCTAAATACCAAGACAGGTAAAGATATAACAGTAACGAACACAACAAGGCTTATAAAAGAAATGCATTTATCATACAAATAATTGTAACATACAATATACAGAATACAATGTGTAACTTGTGAATACAAATGTGGTGTGTAATTGTTTTACAATGTGTTACAACAGAAAATGTAGTGCAAAAGTATGGTTTGTTTGCAAGTAATGCTTGCGTGACTTATCTGTCCGGGTAGGAATTCTTGCTAGCTTCGTTTGTTTGATTATACGCATCACCGGCCCTTCCCGGCTGTTTCAAAGGTCCATCGTTTCCAACGTCCGTGTCAGCGAAAGACACACGTCGTGCTCGTCGGTGGTGTCAGCGAAAAGAGCTTGATGAAGGTATCAACCCTCAAAATTTGGAGGCCAAACTGAGTCTCGTAACGTGTGCTCTGATTGGTCGCTGACAAAGGCATTTAGCATGAGGTTTCTCGTCAGGTTATGGCTAAGAGACCCTTGGGCTCTGTTTGGCAATGGTCAAAGGGAGGTTACTGTGTAGGTAATTTATTTTCTACATTTTGTCTGTAACAAAATTTACGTCACTGCTTATCACATTACCAAAATCGTCATAACATAGAATAAATACACTCAAAATTTTAACATGCACATTAAGACAGTCTCAATTGTTTTTTTAAAAACAAGTTTTAATAAATACATGACTGTATTATATATCTATATATAGTTTGTTTTATTTTAATTACATATTTAAAGTTTACATTTCAAATTGTTTTATTTTTTAATCCTTAATGAATTTGATGATTTTACTTACTTAGGGTACAAACTCGCTGACATTGAATTTTTACTCCACCCTCGCAATATGTTTCAAAAATCTATTTTTACATCGCCCGAGTGGTTTTTTTTATTATTTTGTACTAGTATATATAAATGTAAATTTGATTTGTGGCCAAAAATAAGAAATGTTTTATGTTTATTTTTTATTAATCTGACAACTGAACAAAACTGAACAATTTATTTTGGTACTAGTATGAATAACTCTTGATTAGACGGAAACCAAAATTTGGTGAGATTTAGTGTTTTGATTTTTTTTATTGTCATCCAATTTAATTCTAATTATTTTTTTCTTCTTTTGCTCTTTTTTTTTAAAGAAAACCTTTTAGTTTTTAGTATTTCTGCGTTATTTCGACTATTGTCCTCATCTTCATTGTTATCTGTACAACGTTTCGGCCGAATGCCTCCAGCCTTCTTCAGGTATTTCTTGTCGGACTCGGGAACCCTATAGAATAATATTAACACAGCTTAACGCCTCTACCCCAGCTATGGTTAGCGGAATGAGAACAGTAATATCCCGTAGATTGAATAAAGGGCTGGGTTCAAAGTTCCATGATGGCTCCCGATTACGACAAGAAGGTCCCGACTACGACAGAAAGTTCCCGAGTCCAAAAAGAAGGTTCCCAAGTCTGAAAAGGTTCCTGAGTCCGATAAGAATACTTGAAGAAGGCCGGAGGGCATATGGCCGAACGTTGTATAGATAACAATGAATGATGAGACAATAGTCCGAATAATGTAGATAATACTAATCATCAACCTCATCTCAAACATTCAGAGAAAACTTTTAGTTTAATAATATTCATAGGTAATTCTGTTTTGTTTAATAAAGTTCAAACAATAGGAAATTTAAATATGATTACAGAAATAAGTTAATATTTGATAGGAGTATAAAAGTTGTTATAATAATAATAATAATAATAATAATAATAATAATAATAATAAACCTCAAAAAGTGAAACGGAATCAATTATAATTGCTGCACAAAATATAGCCATAAGGACAAACTACATCAAAAGCGAAAATTGATAGGACCCACAAAATAGTAAATGTAGACTTTTGCGAGAATAGAGATGAGACTGTAAACCATATACTCTGCGAATGTAGCAAATAGCACAACGAGAATACCACTAGACATGACTGGGTTTCAAAGTCCCCAGAGAATTTTATGCGTTTCGTTCTCAAGAACAGATCTGGTTTATGCATATACCATTTTTTTGCATGGTCAAAATAAATTTTTAGCATATAAACACGGATCCTTAATCCAGCAAGAAGACCAAGACCTAGTTTTGATAAACAAAAAAGAAAGAACTTGTCAACGTGATTTTGCAGTGCCAGCAAATCACAGGCGTGAAGCTAAAGGAAAATGAAAAAATGGACAAATATCTAGACCTTGCAGAGAACTGAAAAGTTATGGAATATGAAAAGTGAAGTGATACCAATGTAGTTGGTCACTTGGAACAGCTTCCAAACGATAGAAAAGGGCTGTGAAAGTCTGGAAATCAGAGAAGATTGAAACATTCAGAACACTGCACTGCCAATCTGCCCAGATACTCGGAAGATCCTGGAGACCTGAGAGACTTGCTGTCACTCAGGACTCCAGTGAAAGACTATCAGCTAACACTGATGTGAAAACTCAAAAGAGTAATAATAAAAGTAATAATAATAATGACGTAAATAATAATAATAATAATAAATAATACGGTAAATGATAATAATAATAAATAATAATAATAATAATATAAATAATGACGTAAATAATAATAATTATTATAACAAAATTGTTTGCCGATTACTATCTTATAAAATTCAATTATAGCTTTAAATCTAAATTTTAATTAAGAATATGGGTAGTTAATTATATTAAGTGTAAAGATGATGATGATGATATGAATGATGATGATGATGATGATAGTAACTGAGATTAGATATTCTGAAACTTTTAGTATGACTAGTTTATAATAATGATTCTCTTTAGTTTATTTTTATTCTATTTAGTTCAAATTAATATTAATTGATTTTTTTTAAATCAAAAAACATTTATAAATTTAACAATGGTCTAAATTATATTTAGAACTTTAAAATGACCGGACAGCCGGGAATATAATCAGATTTATATTTAAATTAGATAGTATAAGGTTTTTGAGAAATCAGTTATTAAGGGGAAAAAAATGTCGGCTAGAATCTATCAACAGGAAGTAAATAGCTTACATTGTATCTACTGAAAATTTCCTGGCGTTTTTTTTTTGGGGGGGGGGGGTTAGAATTCTATGAGAGAAAATTATCTTGAATACGTATATGATCTAGTTTTGGATCCAAGGGAGATAACTTTTTTTTACACCAAGGGAATTACTTCCCTTGAAAAGTAGAAAAAAGTTTTTGTTAAAATTTCATTTAAAGATATGCATATTCTTGGTATACCAAAAAATCGGCCTACGAATTTAAAAAAGAACTAAAATTAAATAAATCGATTATTTAAGTCAAATTTTGTCTAAGTCGAAAAGTAGTAAATAATGAGCATCAGCAACAAAAAAAAGCAAAATGATATTACACATGTAATTTATTTTTAATACATTTAAACTATTTTCTCGGTCATTTTGATCAAGATGACTGCAGATGCTGTTTAAAATCCGTGTTTACTGGGTACCACCAATTTACCCTGTGAAATTTAACACCCGCCCCCTATATTTAACACAATGAAACTTACATAAAAGTTAATATTATCTTTTTAAAAAACTTTTTTCCATTCGAAAGAAGAAACATTAAATAAACTCCTGATGATTTTTTTTTTTAATTTTCAGTCTTACGGAAATAATGAAAATTATGATTGAAAAACAATGTTTTCATTTTTGCCACTGTTAATCAACTGAAATTTAACGTAGTAAAAACAAGTTACGATAAGAGAATTTTTTTTTAATTCTATGAAATATCAATTAATAGTCCGATTTTCACGAAAATTTCCATAACTATTTACCTTTGATGTAAATATATCTGAAATAGTTTTTTTCCTAAAATATCCTTAAGGAATATTTTTTACGGAGGTCTACGCACCCCCCCCCCTATATTATTTTATGGGATATTTTTAAAAAAAGGAACTGTCAGAAAACATTTTTACTTTTTTTCTATAAAGAATAAAAGTCTGAATAACTATAGCAAAACAATTGTATAATATACAACGCAGTAGTTTTTTTAGTAAAAATTCATGAATTCTAAAATAACAAGTACAAAAAATGTCATAATATTATTATTTAAAAATTTTTTTTTTTTTTTTTGCTTTTTTAATTAATATGTACTATATTTCTATTAAATTGTCAAGAAAAAAAAATTTTTTAAGAAGTCAATTTTTAAGAATGTTCAATCTTTTGTGTGCTTAAATAATTTGTTTGTTTTTTTAAATGTCTAAAATCTTTTGTTGTGTGTGTGTGTGTACAAATCGAATTTTTCACGGATATTTAATATATGAATTTTGGAATTTAGTTGAACAAAAATTTGTCCGATCCACGATATATTAATATTTTTAAAAAAATTTGTAAATTTTTATTTTGAATAGTAATGTTTGATTCTTAGAATATACGGAAGAGCAAAACTGACAATACTTATTTAATACTTATTGTCTTTCTTTTCTTTAGTTACAACTAAAAAAATTTCCGGAGTTATTCTGAAAGAATCTTTCAAAAATCGTTGAAAACCAATAATCGGTTATTGAATATGCCAAGAAAACAATTAGTCGAATACAGCCACCCATACATTTAAATGTATAATTGTCAAGAAAATAAAATATGTAAAATTACAATCCCCGTTTCCACATAAAAAATAACCCCTTTTGTATGTAAAACGGATTATTTTATTTATTCTTTTTATATTACGTAAATTTTCCCCAGTCGGATAATTTGATCTTTGAATTAACTGGGGGTTTTTTTTTGGGGGGGGGTTTGTAACAACTCTGTATAATCGTTTTTTTTTTTATTTTATTTTTTTTTTTTTTTTTGAGAGAGAGAGAGAGAGAGAGAGAGAGAGAGAGAGAGAGAGAGAGAGTTAAAAAAAAAAAAAAAAACAAAGTTAAAAGATATTTACATTCGGTTATTCAATGGACTAAATTGATCACGTGACCGTTTTTGGTTACTCCTAGTGTTTTACAAAATAAATTGTAACATTCGCGATTGCAAAAAATTTAACAAAAATCGGGCAATTATCCGATTTAAATGAAATTTTCAGTATTGATTTACCAATAATGAATTTATAATGCATCTGTTATTTCATTTCAAAACTTTAATAAGTATTTCTGCTATGATGAATTAATATATAAAATCCATTTAAAATATGAGCAGCAAAATTTTAAAGTTTAAAATGTCATATTATTAGATTCTAAAAAATATTTTTTTTCTAATAACTACTTTACTTTAGTATCAATCACCCATTAAGCTGGCCACTTAACAAGACTTGGGGATGACAGACTACCAAAGCGATTCTGTACTTTCAACTGAAAAAGGGATCACTTGGAATCGGTAGACACACAACTCAGGTATGTGGGGATTTTAAAAAAAAAACGAAAATAAAAATAAAAATTTTAAAAAACAACAAACTCTTATGGGGCCTTGACCGGAAGAACCCCTTTGCGCATGTCTGACAAAAGAGACTGACTCCCTACTCCCAAAATAATACCTCGGCCATTTGAATTTAGGACGCAACAGGGTGTAGTTGTTTTCTACTTGCCAGGGGGCATGTCCCTCGTTACAGCCGACTATGGCCCGTTCAATAAAGCCTAAGTCGTAAAACTACCTCTTGCCTTTGTCTCTTTCTTTCTTGTTCTTTGAATGCCTTCTTTTCAGTACGCCCGCCAAAATGAGATGGGGTTAAAAGAAAATCTGAGGAACACGCACCAAGAATATTCAGGTACCGACATTTAACCTTAAAACATTGGGGATAAGATACAAGACGAACGAAACCAAAAACATTACCCATAGTACAAGACAACATCAAAGAAATGATTGAATCATAGGTACAAAGACACATCAAAGAACTAGCTGAAAGTACAGTGAAAGCTGACTTAACTATAGTCAGACAACATCGATGGACTTACTCCGAATGAGTACAACAAGTAGATTAAGGAGTCAGAGAGAGGTCTACAATTCTAGCCACGTACGATGGACAGAGTTAGTGAAGAGTATTGTCTAGAATTTTCGATGCGTATATTAAAGGTCAAAGAGCACACCACCCAGTTGGGGGGCTGTTGAGTATGCCGATTGCATCTCTGCAGGGGTAAAGTGTTGGCCGTGAATGATGTTTAAGGACGGTGTAGCGTTAGTTTGTGTTGGCCGGGTGGAGTTGTCTGCCCCTTTTTAGTTTGATGATGCCCGCTAGGGCACCAGTAATAAAAGCGCCGGTTTCAAAACCTTCGTCTCTCTCTTTGATAGTTTCAGCAACTACGAGCCACATGGGGTAGATTCTATCTAAACCTCTCGTGGGGCTCCCGCCCCCTTACATTACTGTAGTTCTTTACAGCATGGACTATCGCTAGTCTCATGTCTGTACTTTTTATGTTATACTTTGTATCTTTTCATGAATGTGTATCTTTATTTGTGTAACTCTGTTTACCTTATTATGAACTGTATTCTACTGTTATCCATGTGCTGTGTTATTAAATGTTTGTCTATTAACCTTTGTCGGAGTTATTTGTAATTAAAGCATGTTGAACTTTAAACCATCCTACAACGGAATCCTGGTGCTTAAATTAGTTTATGACACGCAACACTACACCTTGGCCTTTACTTAAGTTGACGGGCGATCGAGAGGTCCTCCCGATCAGTCAGCTGATCTCGTCAAAGCCAAGCACCAATATGACTGTCAACCATATGGCAAACTCCCAACCCTTTTATCATATACTGTGCTAGAAGGCGGTGGTTGAGGGTATTAGTGTCCTGGGTATGACGTTAAACTGCATCTAATGGTGAAGTTTCAATTCTGGAGTTCTTGGGACTTAGACTCAAACTGATGTGAAAAACTAAAACGGATCACATTTTCCCAGCCAGAAGACCAGACCTAGTGGTTGATTAACAAAAAAGAAAGTTGTCCATTGGTGGATTTTGCAGTTCCAGCAGATGATGAAGATGAAGGAAAGAAAAAATGGACAAATACATGGACCTTGCCAGAGAATTGAAAAGGCTATGGAATATGAAAATCAAAGTGATACCATTGTAGTTGGTGCACTTGGAACGGTCCCCAAAGCTTGCATAAAAGACTGGAAAAATCTGGAAATCAGAGGATGAATTGAGACCATCCAGATATATGCACTTTCTCCCAGTACACTTTATAAGACATGAATATTACCTTACACCCTACACTATTCAATTGTAAAATTATAATACATTTGTAAACCTCACACACATTTTTATGTCACAAGTTACATATTGTATATTGCCTGTTGTATATGCAAGTTGTTTGATAAATGCATCGTTTTTTATAAGCCTTGAGTTGTGTTCATTACCTGTTGACTTTATCTTTATCATGTCTGCATAATTACAAACACTTTGCAAAATAATGCTTTGCGAAACTTAACTGTCTCTGGTAGGAATGTCTTGCTAGCTTTGTTTTGTTTGACTATACGCGTCACCGGCTCCTTCGTAGGCTGGCTTCATAAAGCATATCGTTCTTCGGCGGCTGGTTGCAGCGAAAAGAGGAAGACTGGTGGTACAATCTTCAAAGTTGGCGACCAACTAAGCCTAGTAACGTGTGCTCTGATTGGTCGCTGACAAAGCCCTTAGCCAATGCGACAAGGTCTCTTAACAGCCGATGGTAAAAGACCCATGTCTTCTGTGTTTGGCAATGGTCAAAGAGGTAACTGTGTAAGGTAATATTATTTCTTATAACTTTAACTGAGCATTAGTATTGTTAGGGTCATATCTATGAGCTGAATAGAACAAAAGGATTTTAAAACAAACGTATTTTTAAAAAATTAGTTTAAAAAATGCCGTTCGGATAGATGACTTCTGCTTGGTCCGACTCCGATTCTGTGTCTGTTGAAGAATAGAAAGGACGACCTTTGTTCGGCTATCTCCGTGAGTGTTGATTCAGAAGCAGACTGCATGAGTCTGCTTATTTGCTTTCCGCAAAAGTTTGCTGGCTCATGATGGTTTGGTTTGAAAACAGATGCTCGCAGACTAAGGGACGATAACCCATACCCCAGAATTCATTAATAACTCGAGTTCAAATTATCGGGAAATGTGGTCCCAAACTACCGCCAAGAAAGGAACAAAATTGTTGCAAATTTTGCTGCGATTTGCTACAGAACTTATTTAGAGTGAAATTAACAGTTCGTTGGTGAAGTGCTTAGAAAGGATTTCTAGCTAGCGTCGTTTAGAAGTGCTGTTGTGACGCGTCCGTCTTCGTCTTCTCGTCCGTAAGTGCTGGGGTTATTCTCCCACACCTCTGTTGGCGATTCGCCCCCCTAGCGACTGGGAAGATAATTTGACTATCGTTTTCCGATAGATGCGAACCGGAAGTTAATACATCGAATAGCAGATATATAAAAATGACGAAAGTAAACATCGCGCAAAATCGGCGCAGGTATAAAGCAAATAAATAGAATAGAGATCATATCGATAATATTGGACGCAATCAGCAGGCTTCTCGCCTAAAAGAAGTTCTCAAAAAAGACCGAACTGGAGCCTTTGTAAAACATATAATAAGAAAGGTTTTTGCGAATAGAAAGTTAGAGAGAGAGAGACTGACAAATGCTTGACTACTCCACGTCGCTTAAGCTTAAAACTTTTGCTGCCGATGAAGGTACTGTATCTTACCCTCACTAAAATTCCACTGCTATATAGATGCAATACTCTTTTTACACCTTTCTTTCTTCTACTTTACTGAACCTTTAAAAGCATATTCTTTGAAGCACTTACATTTTTGACTTCTCTTATTGTACGGAGAACGAGTACCACCGTACTCATTTGGAAAAAGAGCGAGAGTGTTTTCCTGCGGAATCGAACCCGCGCCCTCCGGAATGCAAAGAAATGAGATTTAGGCTTGGATGACACGAGGTGGCAATTCCAGGTGCCCGAAAGTTGGGGCCTACAGCGTCCATGCCGAATGCACGAATATTGTGCACGGGCGCGCGTGTTCGACTGATGCTGCCGCGGATGATAAGGGAAACGTAGTGAAGTAGCAGATGTACGGCAGTAACAGTGTTGCGACCTTCAGCTGCTGGTAGACGACGAGACAGTGTTTGAGCCTTGCGAATAAGGCCGTTGACACGCTTCTTTTGCCCCCGCCCCTGCAAACAAAGAACGTACTTGAAACCCCATTAATTGTGGCAAGAACTAAACAATCTATAAACAGACGAGAATCGAAAGACTGATGCATAAGCAGATAAAACAAAATATTATCCCCCCCCCTATTTTTTTCCTTCTATACATATTACTGTAACTTTAACGTTTCAAATACAAGGTTATTGATTCCTTCTGTGAAGGATTTGTTTTTCCTTTTATTTATTCTATTAATCTTAGTGGGGCCACTACCATTCACAATCCATAACATTAGCACATACATATACAGTTACACATTTGTAAACGTTTTTCTTTGTTATTGTTGTGGTGGTAACTGACCTGTTTCTACGACCGCGTGTAATTGGGTCGGACACTGAACGTACATGCGCACAAGTCGCGTGAACATCCTTCTCCTCTTGCCGCGTCCTTTGGATCAATTGAAAAATATCTCATAAACCCGACACACAGAAAAGACGCAACTCCGAGTAAAGACGCATCTCCGATCTCTCCATAGCTGAACATTTTTTTTTTTTTCACCTCTCCTCTTATTGTACGGCCGTTAAGAAAATTTGAATTTTTCCTATTTGATTTTTGTAAAACTTGTTCGTTTGTGATCGTCATACATATATTTATCGTTCTACATAATTCCATCGTCTTCAGTTTTTTCCTTTATAATTTACTGTTTTCATAGAATGTCTGTTTAAACATCTTCCGAGTTACCCAGTCTAACAGCACAGAATAGTACCACTCCCTAATTTTCAAACTGACATATATATTTTGTTTGTTTATTACTAATATTTATACATACAAGATTGAATTTTCTCGTTGTTTACGCTTCCCATTTAAACCGATATGCACGCCAAATTCATTTAGTTATAATTAATTAAATTCAAAATTAGTATGACTTTATTAAGCACATAATCTCCCCAAATTGACGGCCTTTCCATTTCAAACAGCATTGTTTGACTACTTTCATATATATATAATATATATAATATATATTATATATAATAATATAGTGGGGATTTTTATCCCCGGAAAACACTGTTAAACCCTACGTTTTAAGATATAAACCTCTTCGAAGCCATGAGATGGTGCTGCTTTTGAAGAAAGGGACAAACGATTTTTTATAGAACCAAAATGTTTACTTTACATGTAAAACATAAAACAAATATCAACAGGTGGTTACAATATACCATAAAATGAAACACCAAACGAATTTTAAGAGATGTCCATAGAGTCCAAAGGAATACAAAGAGTTCATGTTTGGTCTGTAAAAGATAGTTTAACGAGAATGAATGTAGTTAAAGGGTTGGTTGGCAGAATAAAAAAAATTTTTTAAAAAGCCTGCGGAACTCTGAAATCCGTCGAGTTTGTATCCTCTAAACCTGTTGAGCTCTAGCATAATGGGTTTTAACGTGTGCGTTTTGTCGCTCCAGCTCTAACGAGTGAGGTTCCGATTTCGTGCCTCTGGGGCTTTTTAACGATACGGAACAAGTGTATGCTATCAATGCTAGAGGCAAAAAAGAGGCTTGAATTCTTCGAAGACAACTGCTTTTATACGTGGCTCAATGTGACCCTAAGGGCTTATAGGGAATATGAATGATGAGATGCAGAGAAATAAAAAGCACCAACTCTTTTGAAGTATAGATGGAGACTTTTTATGAATCAGACGCGTTAACTCTGGACGCGGCCCGTCCATGATGTTCAGAACTTATGATTCACTTTATTTAATTTTAATTTAAATCCCCAGCTAATGCTGATATGAAAACTCAAAAGGAGTAAATAATAATAATAATAATAATGACGGTAAATAATAATAATTATTATAACAAAATTGTTTGCCGATTACTATCTTATAAAATTAATTATAGCTTTAAATCTAAATTTTTAATTAAGAAATATAGGTAGTGTAATTATATTTAAGTGTAAAGATGATGATGATGATGATGATGATGATGATTTGATGATGATGATATTCTGGAACTTTTTAGTGATGACTAGTTTATAATAATGATTTCTTTTTATTTTATTTTATTCTATTTTATTTCAATATTAATATTAATTGATTTTTTTTTAATCAAAAAACATTAATAAATTTAACAATGGTCTAAATTATATTTAAACTTTAAAATGACCGGACAGCCGGGAATATAATCAGATTTATAGGTACCACCAATTTGACCCTGTGCAATTTACCCCCCCTACATTTAACACAATGAAACTTGCAGAAAAAATAATATTTTCTTGAAAAGATTTTTTCCATTCGAAAGAAAAAACATTAAACAAACTCCAGATGATTTTTTTAATTTTTTATCAGCTTACGAAAATAATGAAAATTATGATTGAAAAACAATGTTTTCATTTTTGCACTGTTAAATCAACTGAAATTTAACGTAGCTAAAAACAAGTTACGATAAGAGGATTTTTTTAAAATTCTATGAAAAATCAATTAATAATCTGATTTTCCCGAAAATTTCCATAACTATTTACCATTGGATGTAAATACATCTGAAATAGTTTTTTTCTAAAATATATTAGGGGAAATATTTTTTACGAGGTCTATTCCCCCCACCTATTTTATTTTATGAGATAAAAAAAAATGACGTGTCAGAAAAATTTTTTTTCTTTTTTTCTATAAAGATAAGAGTCTGAATAACTATATCAATGAAATTGTATGAATGTACGACGTCTAGTTTTTTGAGGAAAAATTAATGAAATCGGAAATAAAAAGTGCAAAAAAATGTCATAATATTAATATTTGAAAACTTTTTTTTGCTTTTATAATTGGTATGTACTATATTCTATTAAATTGTCAACAAAAAAAAATTTTTTTTAAGAAATTAATTTTTAAGAGATTTTCAATCTTTTGTGTGATTAAATATTTTTATTTTCTGCGTGAAATAAATTTAATTTTTTTTTTTTCCTGCGTCAAAAAATCGAATTTTTCACGGATATTTAAAAATATGAATTTTATAATTCAGGTGCACTAAACATTGGTCCGATACGAGCTCGATTAATATTTTTAAAAGAATTTGTAATTTTTGTTGTTGAATAGTAATGTGTGATTCTTAGAATGTACGGAAGAGCATTGCTGACATTTGTTTTACAAAGAGACGAGACGCTTCTAAGTAACCAAAGTTTGTTCCTGTTAGGCTGACAGTGTTAGCGTGAAAAAAATTATTTTATTTAACTTTTTTCAATAATTAAAATAAAAAGTAAGTATAATAAATTATTTTCTCAGTTTTTCTCTTAGAAAAAATATTCAAGTTTTCATTCCATATTTTTACTGGTTAATTGTAAAAGGGAAATAATTAGTAACTTTTCTGTCTATATTACGGTCTGAAAATTACCCTTTCGCATGTAATTCGGGCAGGTTTGTTTATTTTTTAAGATAACGATGTAATTTTTCCCAATCGGATAATTTGATCTTTGAATTAACTATTTTTCTTTATAACAACCCTGTACGATCTTTTTTTTACGAGATTTTTGATAAACAAAGTTCGGAAATATCTATTTCCGTTTTATTCAAGATGGCATAAACGGTCTGGTGGTACCTACAGATTTATATTTAAATTAGATAGTATAAGGTTTTTGAGAAATGAATTATTAAGGGGAAAAAATGTCGGCTAGATCTATCAAACAGGAAGTAAATGGCTTACATTGTATCTACTGAAAATTTCCTGGACGTTTTTTTTTGGGGGGGGGGGTTATAATTCTAATGAGAGAAAATTATCTTGAATACGTATATGATCTAGTTTTTGGGATCCAAGGGAGATAACTTTTTTTTACACCAAGGGAATTACTTCCCTTGAAAAGTAGAAAAAAGTTTTGTTAAAATTTCATTTAAAGATATGCATATTCTTGGTATACCAAAAAAAAATCGGCTACTACGAATTTTAAAAAAGAACTAAAATTAAATAAATCGATTATTTAAGGTCAAATTTTTGTCTAAGTCGAAAAGTAGTAACATAATGAGCATCAGCAACAAAAAAAAGCAAAATGATATTACACATGTAATTTATTTTCAATACATTTAAAACTATTTTCTCGGTCAATTTTGATCAAGATGACTGCCAGATGCTGTTTAAAATCCGTGTTTACTGGGTACCACCAATTTACCCTGTGAAATTTAACACCCCCCCCCCTATATTTAACACAATGAAACTTACATAAAAGTTAATATTATCTTTTTAAAAAACTTTTTTCCATTCGAAAGAAGAAACATTAAATAAACTCCTGATGATTTTTTTTTTTAATTTTCAGCTTACGGAAATAATGAAAATTATGATTGAAAAACAATGTTTTCATTTTTGCACTGTTAAATCAACTGAAATTTAACGTAGCTAAAAACAAGTTACGATAAGAGAATTTTTTTTTAATTCTATGAAATATCAATTAATAGTCCGATTTTCACGAAAATTTCCATAACTATTTACCTTTGGATGTAAATATATCTGAAATAGTTTTTTTCCTAAAATATCCTTAAGGAAATATTTTTTACGAGGTCTACGCCCCCCCCCCTATATTATTTTATGGGATATTTTTAAAAAAAGGAACTGTCAGAAAACATTTTTACTTTTTTTCTATAAAGATAAAAGTCTGAATAACTATAGCAAAACAATTGTATAATATACAACGCAGTAGTTTTTTTAGTAAAAATTCATGAATTCTAAAATAACAAGTACAAAAAAATGTCATAATATTATTATTTAAAAACTTTTTTTTTTTGCTTTTTTTAATTAATATGTACTATATTCTATTAAATTGTCAAGAAAAAAAATTTTTTTAAGAAGTCAATTTTTAAGAAATGTTCAATCTTTTGTGTGCTTAAATAATTTGTTTGTTTTTTTAATGTCTAAAAATCTTTTTGTGTGTGTGTGTGTACAAATCGAATTTTTCACGGATATTTAAATATATGAATTTTGGAATTTAGTTGAACAAAAATTTGTCCGATCCACGATATATTAATATTTTTAAAAAAATTTGTAATTTTTATTTTGAATAGTAATGTTTGATTCTTAGAATATACGGAAGAGCAAAACTGACAATACTTATTTAATACTTATTGTCTTTTCTTTCCTTTAGTTACAACTAAAAAAATATTCCGGAGTTATTCTGAAAGAATCTTTCAAAAATCGTTGAAAACCAATAATCGGTTATTGAATATGCACAAGAAAACAATTATGTCGAATACAGCCACCCATACATTTAAATGTATAATTGTCAAAGAAAAATAATATGTAAAATTACAATCCCCGTTTCCACATAAAAAATAACCCTTTTGTATGTAAAACGGATTATTTTATTTATTCTTTTTATTAACAGTAATTTCCCCAGTCGGATAATTTGATCTTTGAATTAACTGGGGTTTTTTTTTTTGGGGGGGAGGGGTTGTAACAACTCTGTATAATCGTTATTTTTTTTTTTTTTGAGAGAGAGAGAGAGAGAAGAGAGAGAGAGAGAGAGAGAGAGAGATTAAAAAAAAAAAAACAAAGTTAAAAGATATTTACATTCGGTTATTCAAAATTGACTAAATTGATCACGTGACCGTTTTTTGGTTACTCCTAGTGTTTACAAAATAAATTGTAACATTCGCGATTGCAAAAAAAATTTAACAAAAATCGGGCAATTATCCGATTTTAATGAAATTTTCAGTATTGATTTACCAATTAATGAATTTTATAATGCATCTGTTATTTCATTTCAAAACTTTAATTAAGTATTTCTGCTATGATGAATTAATACATAAAATCCATTTAAAATATGAGCAGCAAAATTTTAAGTTTAAAATGTCATATTATTAGATTCTAAAAAATTTTTTTTTTCTAATAACTACTTTACTTTAGTATCAATCACCCATTAAGCTGGCCACTTAAACAGACTTGGGGATGACAGACTACCAAAGCAGATTCTGTACTTTCAACTGAAAAAGGGATCACTTGGAATCGGTAGACCAAAACTCGGTATGTGGGGATTTTTTTTTTAAAAAAAACGAAAATAAAAATAAAAATTTTAAAAAACAACAAACTCTTATGGGGCCTTGACCGGAAGAACCCCTTTGCGCATGTCTGACAAAAAGGACTGACTCCCTACTCCCAAAATAATACCTCGGCCATTTGAATTTAGGACGCAACAGGGTGTAGTTGTTTTCTACTTGCCAGGGGGCATGTCCCCTCGTTACAGCCGACTATGCCCCGTTCAATAAAGCCTAAGTCGTAAAACTACCTCTTGCCTTTGTCTCTTTCCTTTCTTGTTCTTTGAATGCCTTCTTTTCAGTACGCCCGCCAAAAATGAGATGGGGTTAAAAGAAAATCTGAGGAACACGCACCAAGAATATTCAGGTACCGACATTTAACCTTAAAACATTGGGGATAAGATACAAGACGAACGAAACCAAAAACATTAACCCCATAGGTACAAAGACCGAATCAAATGGAGAAAGCAGATTCGTATAGTGTCATCATCGGATACGATGGACAACAAGTAGTAGAAGGAGTATTGTCTAGAATTTTCCATGAGCCGTATATTAAAGGTCAAAGAGCCACACCACCCAGTTGGCTGTGGCTGTTGAGTATGCCGATTGCATCTCTGCAGGGGTAAAGTGTTGGCCGTGAATGATGTTTAAGGACGGTGTAGCGTTAGTTTGTGTTTGCCGGGTGGAGTTGTCTGCCCCTTTTAGTTTGATGATGCCCGCTAGGGCACCAGTATAAAAGCGCCGGTTTCAAAACCTTCGCTCTCTCTCTTGATAGTTTCAGCAACTACGAGCCACATGGGGTAGATTCTATCTAAACCCTCTCGTGGGGCTCCGCCCCCCTTACATTACTGTAAGTTCTTTACAGCATGGACTATCGCTAGTCTCATGTCTGTACTCTTTTATGTTATACTCTGTATCTTTCATGAATGTGTCTATCTTTATTTGTGTAACTCTGTTTACCTTATTATGAACGTTGTATCTACTGTTATCCATGTGCTGTGTTATTAAATGTTTGTCTATTAACCTTTGTCGGAGTTATTTGTAATTAAAGCATGTTGAACTTTAAACCATCCTTACAACGGAATCCTGGTGCTTAAATAGTTTATGACACGCAACACTACACCTTGGCCTTTACTTAGGTTAGACGGGCGATCGGAGAGGTCCTCTCTGATCAGTCAGCTGATCTCGTCACAGCCAAGCACCAATATGACTGTCCCAACCCTATGGCAAACTCCCAACCCTTTTTATCATATACTTGCTAGAAGGCGGTGGTTGAGGGTATTAGTGTCCTGGGTATGACGTTAAACTGCATCTAATGGTGAAGTTTCAATTCTGGAGTTCTTGGAGACTTAGACTCCAAACTGATGTGAAAAACTAAAACGGATCACATTTTCCCAGCCAGAAGACCAGACCTAGTGTTGATTAACAAAAAAGAAAGTTGTCCATTGGTGGATTTTGCAGTTCCAGCAGATGATGAAGATGAAGGAAAACGAAAAAATGGACAAATACATGGACCTTGCCAGAGAATTGAAAAGGCTATGGAATATGAAAATCAAAGTGATACCAATTGTAGTTGGTGCACTTGGAACGGTCCCCAAAAGCTTGCATAAAAGACTGGAAAAATCTGGAAATCAGAGGATGAATTGAGACCATCCAGAATACTGCACTATTACTCCCAGGTACACTTTATAAGACATGATATTACCTTACACCCTACACTATTCAATTGTAAAATTATAATACATTTGTAAACCTCACACACATTTTTATGTCACAAGTTACATATTGTATATTGCCTGTTGTATATGCAAGTTGTTTGATAAATGCATCGTTTTTTATAAAGCCTTGAGTTGTGTTCATTACCTGTTGACTTTATCTTTATCTTGTCTGCATAATTACCAACACTTTGCAAAATAATGCTTTGCGAAACTTAACTGTCTCTGGTAGGAATGTCTTGCTAGCTTTGTTTTGTTTGACTATACGCGTCACCGGCTCCTTCGTAGGCTGGCTTCATAAAGCATATCGTTCTTCGGCGGCTGGTTGCAGCGAAAAGAGGAAGACTGGTGGTACCAATCTTCAAAGTTGGCGACCAACTAAGCCTAGTAACGTGTGCTCTGATTGGTCGCTGACAAAGGCCCTTAGCCAATCGGACAAGGTCTCTTAACAGGCGATGGTAAAAGACCCATGGTCTCTGTGTTTGGCAATGGTCAAAGGGAGGTAACTGTGTAAGGTAATATTATTTCTTATAACTTTAACTGAGCATTAGTATATGTTAGGGGTCATATCTATGAGCTGAATAGAACAAAAGGATTTTAAAACAAACGTATTTTTAAAAAATTAGTTTAAAAAAAGTAATTTTGAATACCCATCAAGAATGAATAAAACAAAAAAGTCTTCGGCATAAAATAACCCAACAAGGGTTGACATGCCATAAAATCCAACCAAAAAAGCCGCATGTGGTTTGCGAGCTGCTGTTTGACCATCACTGCTTTATAGACGACTAGAAGCGGCTACCCGACGTCGCCTGGGTAAAAGGAGTTTTAAAAAAGTCTCGCAGATCCATTATTGTTGGATCCTCGCAGGATGCCCCATTTAGATCCCTATGTAAAAAAAAAAAACCTTGCGTTGATTCAGACACTCTGAAAAGAAAAATTAATGTCTCTTATTTAAAATATTAAATGCAAAAAATACCATGCTGTTATTATTTCAATTTTTTAAATATTCTTCACAAATATAAATTCATTATTTTTTGTTCTAAAAGCAAGCTCTGGTGATAGTGAATGTGCATATATATATATTTATTTATTTTGTCATCAATTGTTTTATTTTCGTAGTTTCCTCCGGACCTACATACACACCAACTGCCCTTTGTAACACCCACCGGCGGGCTGCGAAGCTCTTTTGCACACTTCTGCAACTCTCTTGCGTTCACTGCATCTTTCTGCACTGCTTCTTCTGGCCGTTCATCTAGTCTCGTCTAGCAATGATTCCGTGTCGTCTGCTAGTTCTCCACTAGGACCCGTTCACGTTGCGCACATGTGCTCAAAACATCTCGCAGGGGTCCCCCGCCAAAGGGGTGTACAAACAACAAGTATCACAAAGAGAAAGAGAGAATAAACAACAACAAAGAGAGATGAAGACAAGACAATGTCAGGTGAACATTCAGAAATGGCAGGGAGATATATAATACGTATTCATCTGCTGCTATCTCCCCTGGTGTGTCGAGATGGGGGACACCCCCCTTTCTTTGTAGACCTCTGCTAGGGCTAGCTTCTAGTGGGCATCTCACATCCTAACTTCCTCAGTGTTCAGGGCCCATCCGTCCTCACCGCTGTCCAGAAGCTAACTGTTCTCTCCGCTGTCCCAAGACTAACTGACTAAACCTTTTTGAATCTCCCAGAATTCCTCAGATCTCATATCAAATCTCGTCTGCGAGATTTGTGTCTAAACCCCGCGTTATTTGAAAAAGTTCTTTGTTCTAATCTAGGTCATCTTTTATTGCTAGTCTAAACTATTGTTGACCCTCAAATTGGTCAAAACCCAGTCTTCTTGTCTCCTAAGAAGAGATTATCATCCTTTTAATCTTCCTTGAGTTGTAATGGTTTCTCTAACTTATCATTGACCCTACTTTACACATATTATATATGTAGACACACACACATGTATATATACACACGCACATATATATCTATATCTGAAAATAAAATGGAAATTAATCCGACAGTATGAATAAGATATAATGAAAAAACAAACGATGTTTACAACTGAAATAGGCTCATCAGAAGAGAAAGTGTGCAAACCGTTTCGGGGCCAATTCTCTTGACGGTTTTAAAAAGCAACACTCGGCCCATCCTCAACTAATATGAGGACCCTATTGCATTATAATGTATCAACCGCACGTGGGTCGGTCATCAACAAAAACAAGACGGGATAAATAATAAAAATAATAAATAAAATAATTAATAAAATAATTAATAAAAAAAAAATAAAATTGTGCTGTCTGCATTAAAAATAATATTCCATATACACTTTTATACATATTTTACACTTTTCTATAACTTTACACCAGACTTTTTTGAGTCTTATTTCATTACTATAATGCTTCTGATTATTTTCAAAATTGAAAATGAGATTCATTTTATTTTTAAATAAAATTCATTTTATTTTTAAATAAAATTCATATTATTTTTAATGCAGACAGCACAATTTTTTTTTTTTTGATTAATTCCAACGTTTAACTAGCAGCGTTCTGTTTTTACTAACGGTCTTTTTCCCGTCTTGTTTTTGTTGATGACCGACCCACGTGCGGCTGATACATTATAATGCAATAGGGTCCTCATATTAGTTGAGGATGGGCCGAGTGTTGCTTTTTAAAACCGTCAAGAGAATTAGGCCCCGAAACGGTTTGCACACTTTCTCTTCTGATGAGCCTATTTCAGTTGTAAACATCGTTTGTTTTTTCATTATATCTTATTCATATCTATATCTATATATACATACACACACATGATCCACCTGAACACACTTATCTTATATATGGGTTTTACTACTACTTATTCGGTCTACAACATACATACACATATATGTGGTTTGACTTACTACCTATGTATCATAACTACCTAGAATTATATATATATACACACCTACTGTGCAGCCACATATGCATGCCCAATGCATAGTATTACACCTTTATATTATCGGAAATCTGATAGAGAATTATCTTCCCCTGCCGCTAGAGGGCGAATCGCCAATACGATGTTGGCGCCAGAATCAAACCCCCGCACTTGTCTGTAGGCCGTCGACCTGGACGGAGGCGCTTTTTTAACCAGCATACATTCTAAGGCTGTCTCATAGCATACTACTGAAGGCCGTTTCGAAAGCATACTTATCAGAAGGCTGAGGACCTAAATAGTCAATTTAAAAAGGGTCCCATCCACCGTCATTTAAAAGAACAGTTACCCAGGCGAGAAGCTTCTAAAAGAGCATCCCCGACTTTTACTTATCGGACGAGAACCGACAAAACGGACGCGTCTCTACAAAACTATACAACCACAGCGACCACAATTCCCTTTCTAGAGCCACTTCTCCAACGAACATTATTTCCCCTCACAGATAAGTCTGGTAGCAAATGCCATCAAAATTTGCAACAACATTTCTGTACTTTTTTGATAATACATGTGTCTGTATTTTCTATTCGTGTTTGTTTCCTTCTTTCTTCCGAACAATAACCACTAACGGAGAATAAGGGCTCCAACGAAACCCCGTAAATACTCTTAATATATATTCAAGAACTGATGATATATATATATATATATATATATATATATATATATATATATATATATATACTTTGTCGTTAATTGTTTGATTTTTGTAGTTTCATCCGGACATACATACATACATACTTACATACACAACAACTGTCCTTTATATATAACAAAAACTTATGACATTTAATGTATATCTATATTTACTTTGTTGTTAATTGTTTTATTTTCGTAATTTCCTCCGGACATAGACATACACACAATTGCCCTTTATATATGTATAGATATAGATATCTCAATCATTTTTATGAATGAACATATCAACCTCTGACCTGTATTCATAATTACACATTCAAAACAATCTACGTTTTGTCTGATTTAAACACAAAATAAAATTATCAGTCGTACTTTGACCGATGTTACGTACACTGTAAAAATAACGAGAACACAACTAAATTAGTATTTATACCCCAGAATTCTTAATAACTCGAGTTCAAATTATCGGAAAAATTGTGGTCCCAACTACCGCCAAGAAAGGAACAAAATTGTTGCAAATTTTGATGGCATTTGCTACGTGACTTATCTTGAGAGGTGAAATTAACAGTTCGTTGGTGAAGTGGTTCTAGAAAGGATTTCTACTAGCCATCGTTTAGAGTGCTGTTGTGACGCGTCCGTCTTGGTCGGTTCTCGTCCGATAAGTGCTGGGGTTTTATTCTCCCGCCAACCTCGTGTTGGCGATTCGCCCCCTAGCGACAGGGGAAAATAATTTGACTATCGGTTTTCCGATAGATGCGAACCGGAAGTTAATACATCGAAAGCAGATATTAAAAAATGACGAAAGTAAACATTCTGCGCATAGAATCGGCGCAGGTATAAAGCAAAAAATAGAAATAATGAATATGATAATTTTGGACCAATCAGAGGCTTCTCGCCTAAAAGAAGTTCTCAAAAAAGACCAAATCTGGAGCCTATGTAAAACATATAAAAGAAATGTTTTCGAATAGAAGTAGAGGGATATCCACGTCGCTTAACTTAAAACTATTTGCCTGTCGATGAAGGTACAACTTATCTTACCCTCTCTAAAATTCCACTACTGATATAGATGCAATACTCTTTTTTACCCTTTCTTTCTCTACTTTACTGAACCTTTGAAAAGGCATATTCTTTGAACACTGCATTTTGACTTCTCTTATTGTGATGGAGAACGAGTACCACCGTACTCATTTGGAAAAAGAGCGAGAGTGTTTTGCCTGCCGGAGTCGAACCCGCGCCCTCCGGAATACAAAGAAATGAGATTTAGGCGTTGGATGGACACGAGGTGCAATTCAGGTGCCCGGATGTTGGGGCCTACAGGCGTCCATCCGAATGCACGAGAATTGTGCACGGGCGCGATGTTCGACTGATGTGTCCGGATGATAAGGGGAAACGGTAGTAGAAGTAGAAGTGGGGTGACGGCAGTAACAGTGTTGCGACTTCAGCTGCTGGTAGACGACGACAGTGTTGTAGCCTGCGAATAAGGCGTTTGACACGCTTCTTTTTTACCCCCCCCCTTAACAAAGAACATTTTCTTGAAACCCCATAAATGTGCAAAGAAACCAAATCAATCTTAAACAGACTGAAGATCGAAAGACTGATCATAAGCAGAACAAACAAATATTTATCCCCCCCCTCTATTTTTTTCCTTCTATACATATTACTGTAACTTTAACGTTTCAAATACAAGGCTTATTGATTCCTTCTGTGAATGATTTGTTTTTCCTTTTATTATTTCTATAATCTTAGTGGGCCACTACCATTCACATCCATACATTAGCACATACCTATACAGTTACACATTGTAAACGTTTTTCTGTTGTTATTGTTGTTGGTGGTAACTGACCTGTTTCTACGACCCGTGTAATTGGGTCGGACACGTGACTGTACATGCGCACAAGTCGCGTGAACACCGCGTCCCTTTGCCGCGTCCCTTTGGATCGATTGAAAATATCTTCAACAACCGACACACAGAAAAGACGCAACTCCGAGTAAAGACGCATCTTCGATCTCTCCATAGCTGAACATTTTTTTTTTTTTTTTACCTCTCTTATTTACGGTCCGTTAAGCAATTTGAACTTTTTCCTTTTGTATTATTTTGTAAACTTGTTCGTTTGTGATCGTCAGTACATATATTTATCGTTCTAATTAATTCCATCGTCTTCAGTTTTTTCCTTTATCGTTTACTGTTTTCATAGACCGTCTTGATTAAACTATCTGTCGAGTTACCCAGTCTAACAGCACAGAATAGTAACCACTCCCTAATTTTCAAACTGACATATATATTTTGTGTTTGTTGTAATTACTAATATTATATGTACATACAGAGATGACTTTTTCTCGATTTGTTTACGCTTTCCATTTAAACCGATATGCACGCCAAATTCATTTAGTTATAATTAATTAATTAACAAAATTAGGTATGACTTTAATTAAGCACATAATCTCCCACAAATTGACGGCCTTTGCCATTTCAAACACATTGTTTGACTACTTCATATATATATATATATATATATATATATATATATATATTGTGGGGATTTTTTGTCCCCGGAAAAGCACTGTTTAAACCCTACGTTTTGTAAGAGAATAAACCGTACTTCAAACGCAGTGAGGAGATGGGTGCTGCTTTTGAAGAAAGGAGACAAACGATTTTTATAGAACAAAATGTTTACTTTACATGTAAAACATAAAACAAATATCAAACAGGGGTATCAATATACATAAAATGAAACAACCAAACGAGTTTTAAAGAATGTTCATAGAGTCCAAAGGGAATACAAAGAGTTCAATGTGTTTGGTTGGTAAAAGATAGTTTAACGAGAATTGAATGTAGTTAAACGGTTGGTTGCAGATAAAAAAAAAAGCCTGCGGAACTTAGATGAAATCCTCGAGTTCTGTTCCTCGTAACCTGTTGAGCCCTGCATAATGGGTTTTAAGTGTGCGTTTGTCGCTCCAGCTTCTAACGAGGTGAGGGTTCCGATTCGTCGCCGTCTGGGGGCTTTTAACGATACGGAACAAGTGTAGCTAGTCAATGCTAGAGGCAAAAAGAGGCTGAATTCTTCGAAGACACCTCTTTTATAGTGGGCATCATGTGACCCTAAGGGCTTATAGGGAATATGAAATGATGAGATGAAGAGAAATAAAAAGACAAAACTCTTTTGAAGTATAGATGGAGACTTTTATGATCAGACCGTTAACTCTGGACGCAAGCGTCCAGACGTTCCGAACTTTTTATTTATTTATTTAATTTTAATTTAAATCCCCACAGGCTGCTGCTTGTGTCCGGTGAAAGAGGATCACCATTCCCTTAATAAATTTTCACAATATATCAATATATGTATACTATACTTCACCCACTATAAACTGGTTACCCGACGAACCACTATATTCTAATTGCGCGTAAATTTCCTCAAAATGAGACATCACTTATGGGGTATGAAGATGTTTGGGGTAGGATGAGGTTTAGGTGTTTTATGGCTTAAATGGTGCTGGAATATTCCTGGCTGCGTGTTCCTGGGGTTTTTGATTTAACCCCATCTCATTTGGCGGTCGTGCTGAAAAGGAAGGAGATTAAGGAACGAAGGGAAAGAGACAAAGGCATGTGTCCTGGTCTGTAAGTGATGAGTTACGCCCCTTACATCATTTCATTCCTTTTGTTTACATCTGCGACTACTTCGTTGCCGGAAGCGCTTCTTGGGGTTACCCAGAATCCTCCACCAGCGCGCGGGCCCTTTAATTATTTCCACCTTTAACTCGCCCATAATACGGACGTGTTCGCCTCCTCTTCGTGTTCTTCCTTAAAGAGAACAGGTACGTCACTTGATTCTCAGTAAACCCTCCTCTTATTTTCTTATTAGACGTTTCTCATTCCCTGTCTCCTCACTCAAAGACTTATTACCTCTTGTATCTGACGATATTATTTTCTCTTTCTGGTGAAGAGAATAAAGAAATTACCCTACCCACGGTGTTTGTTGTTCTATGCTAGAAGGAGTTTAACTACGTGAAACGAAAAACCGTATATACGCTTTGGATAAGATATATGCGGCGAAGTAGAAGTCACGATAGCATGAGGTAATTTTATGACTTAAGCTTTATTGACCGGCCATAGTTGCCTGTAGCAAGGAGATATCCCCCTGGCTATCACGGACATACATAACATAAATTGTTGCAAACTATGGTTTGTCTGCGGGAATGTTATATAAAATAATAGTCTACTTAGCTGAAATCCTGAGGTAGGGTGGGTTATCGGAGCCCCTTTGCTACGGTTATCTGGTCGCTCTGCTGGATATAAGAGACGCCCTTTTCGTCGTCCGACTCCCGGTGCTGATGAATCAGAAAGAGGAAGAATTTGTCTCTTTGGCTTAGCTGCCAAAGTATGCTGGTCCGTGATTGGCTGGTTTGATAGAGAGGCTGGTAGACAAGGACGATAACTCCCCACCTCAGATTTCTTTACACATGCTCCAGAGACTGTCATTCAAGAATTGATCTGTTCAGCCACTCACATAGTTGCAGTTTTTTTTAATGGACACTACGCCATCGTCTTCAGTGGACGGAAGGGTGCCAACATATTATGGGGTGGTAAGATGTTTGGCTGTTTTAATGTTTAATGTAGCTGGATACTCTTGTTGCGTGTTCTTATGGTTTTTGCTTTAACCCTATCCCATTTGGTGGTCGTGCTGAAAAGGAAAGAATTCAAGGAACAAAAAAAACAAAAAACAAGGGAACATCGCCCTGGCCGCTAGTGCGACTAGACACAATTCAAGCCTAAACTCGAATGGCTGAGATATTCTCTTGGGGGTCGGAAGTCGGTTCTTTTTCTCGCACATGCGCGGAGGGTTCTTCCGGTGAAGGCTCATGGGAGTTTTTTTTTTTAAGATTTTAGTTTTACTAGTACAAAATGAAAAACACCCTCCGGGCGATGTAAAAATAGATTTTTGAAACATATTTCCTGAGGGGTGGGAGTAAAAAATTCAATGTCAGCGAGTTTGTACCCTAAGTAAGTAAAATCATCAAATTCATTAAAGGATTAAAAAATAAAATAATCTGAAATGTAAACTTTAAATATGTATTAAATAAAACAAACTATATATAGATATATAATACCAGTCATGTATTTATTAAAACTCGTTTTAAAAAACAATGAGGACTGTCTAATGTTGCATGTTCAAATTTTGAGTGTATTTATTCTATGTTAAGACGATTTTGGGTAATGTCACGTAAGCAGTGACATAATTTTGTTACAGACAAAAACCGGAAGCGAATCTCCATTATTAATAGAGATTTTAATCCCCTCAGTATTTTAGAGGCTCATAAATGAGTAAAGTATAACACTTACTGGTTGGACAGGAGACACAATTGGTGTGTTACCTCGCCGAAGGCTGGAGGGTTTAAAAGAATTTTGACTTGGGCACTTTCACTTTTATGAAGCTGCCAGCCACACCACCTAGCGCCTAACGGAAGAACCGTAGAAAATAAGGAATATAATCCGTACAAATATATATCTTAATTGTAGGTATGTGCAAAAGAACAAAAGGGACATAATAATTTTTTCAACTTTTTTAATTTTTAAATAATTACCAAAAATCAGGGAAATATCCAATTTTAATGGACTTTTCAGCAGTTTATTCATTGTTTTTTATCAATTAATATTGTTGAGAGTTTTCAACCTTCTTCTTCTTCTTCTTCTTCTTCTTCTTCTTCTTCTTCTTCTTCTACTTCTTCTTCTTCTTCTTCTTATTTCATTCCATTCTTCTTCTTCTTCTTCTTCTTCTTCTTTCTTCTTCTTCTTCTTCTTCTTCTTTCTTCTTCTTCTTCTTCTTCTTCTTCATTCCATTCTTCTCTTCTTCTTCTTCTTCATTCCATTCTTCTTCTTCTTCTTCTTCTTTTATTCCATTCTTCTTTTCTTCTTCTTCTTCTTTCTTCTTCTTCTTCTTCTTCTTCTTCTTCTTCTTCTTCTTATTTCATTCCATTCTTCTTCTTCTTCTTCTTCTTCTTCTTTCTTCTTCTTATTTCATTCATTCTTCTTCTTCTTCTTCTTCTTCTTCTTCTTCTTCTTCTTCTTATTTCATTCCATTCTTCTTCTTCTTCTTCTTCTTCTTATTTCATTCCATTCTTCTTCTTCTTCTTCTTCTTCTTCTTCTTCTTCTTCTTCTTCTTTCATTCTATTCTTCTTCTTCTTTTTTTTCTTCTTCTAATGAATTTTTCTCACCAGCACCAGCTGATGGTATTTCACTGGAGCCTGAGTGACAACAAGTCTCCTCAGGTCTCCAGGACTTTTCTGGTTATTCTGGCAGATTGCAGCAGTGCAGTAGTCTGGATGGTCTCAATTCTTCCTCTGATTTCCAGATTTTCCAAGCTTTTTTCAAAGCTTTATGGGACCATTCCAAGTGCACCAACTACAATTGGTATCACTTATTATTATTATTATTATTATTATTATTATATTATTATTATTTACTCCTTTTGAGTTTTCACATCAGCATTAGCTGATCGTCTTTCACTGGAGTCTGAGTGACAGCAAGTCTCCTCAGGTCTCCAGGACTCTTCTGAGTATTCTGGCAGATTGCAGCAGTGCAGTGTTTTGAATGGTTTCAATCCTTCCTCTGATATCCAAACTTTCCAAACCCTTTTCTAATCCTTTTGGGACTGTTCCAAGTGCACCAACTACAATTGGTATCACTTTCACTTTCATATTCCATAACTTTTTCAGTTCTCTGGCAAGGTCCAGATATTTGTCCATTTTTTAATTTTCCTTTAGCTTCACCCTGTGATCTGCTGGCACTGCAAAATCCACCAGTTGACAAGTTCTTTCTTTTTTGTTTATCAACACTAGGTCTGGTCTTCTTGCTGGGATAAAGTGATCCGTTTTTATTTCAAAGTCCCAGAGAATTTTATGCGTCCCGTTCTCAAGAACAGATTCTGGTTTATGCATAAACCATTTTTTTTGCATGGTCAAAATTAAATTTTTTGCATAATTGGTCAAAATTAAATTTTTTGCATTATTATTATTAATTATTATTGTTGTTGTTGTTGTTGTTGTTGTTGTTGTTGTTACATTCCATTCCGTTATTATTATTATTATTATTATTATTATTATTATTATTATTATTATTATTATTATTATAAAAAGTACCATCTTATAATACAGTAAATCTCTCTGTACTTATTTATCTATTTATTTATTTATACAATAAACTTCATACTAACTTTTTTTTTAATTTAAAAAAAGACCGTAGTAAAAATTCCTTAAAGTCGGTCATATTTCATAAATCGGTAAATTATGTCATTTATGGGCTTCGGTAAATTGAAAAGAACTCTCAGAAACGCGGAAGTGAAAGGGGAGGAAATAGTGGTCTGCTTAAAAAGAAGAGTTCCACTTTGAATTAAATTTGATAAAGATATATTCGGTTACGATATCAGATAATCAGGCAATAAAACGATAACAGAACGATAAATAAAATCCAGTAATGATGAATGCACAAATTATTAAATTTTTAAAAAGATATTAAAACAACAAAAACAAGGTCATATTGTGGCATATCTTTTTATTTTTTCCGGAAGTTAAGATATTTTGTCATGCGCACTGATCTCATTTACGGATGATAGCAGCAATTATGGCTGCCTTAGACAACAACTTTATGTAAAGCTCACAGAAAAGGTTTTAAGTTGTACAAATTTCAAACATATTCATCTAATTTCCCGTTTGTTCGGGTGTAATTACGGACAGTAACGTTAATACTGTATGTTGTAAAAACTGTTACGAAAGGGAAGAGAAAAATATAAATAAGCAAACCCCATGTTTCCTTGTTGTTGTTATTATTATTATTATTCTGTCAAAGGAACAAACATTTCTTACTCGACATAGGATTATTATTATTAATATTATAATTTCTATTACTACAATTGTAATTTTTAACTAAAAAGGCCGTGGAAATAAATAATACTTATTTATTATTACTATGGCGGCTTCGGCTCTACTTACAACACAAACGAATGGGTAAGTATTATTTTCTTTCATTTATTAAAAGTTGTTTTTTTTTTTTTCTAAATAATAAGTTCTAATTGAATGGACTGTACCTCCCCATTTAAAAATGTTTTGTTATTATTTATTTAGTAAATCGTTTGCATAAAACTTGCAATTTTAAATCCACAATAAATACAAACCTTTATTTTACCCACAGCTTAAAGCTTATTATTACCCGATTTCTTGATTTTTTTTTTAAAAACAAAAAACAAAAAGGTTAAAAAAAATATGAAATAAAAAAGAATTAACCTTTGTTTTGTTTTGTTTATACCAATAACATAGATGATTATTTGATTGTTCTATTTAATTAGATAAACATATTTAATTACATTTACAAACATATCTTATGCTTATTTCTTTTATTATTCAATTTATCATTTGTAATTTTGGTTGTCGAAATGAAAAATATTGTTTGTTTTTTGTTTTTTTCCATCTGGTGTAATCTAGATGAAATTTTTAGGTTGTCACATCTTTTTAGTTATACAGTTCATTAATAAAAAGAAAATATATTTATAAAATGAAATTTAAAAAAATTCTGTTTAAGTATTGTTCAGATAATTGCATGCACACACACTCACATAGAGAGGGGAAAAAATTAAAAATCCAAATACGATGAATTTATTATTTATGGTAAAGTCGACGCTAAAACGTTTCGGTTTTTATAAAACCTTCACCAGGACATTAGGATGGGAAAAGTGTTTGAAGTGATGGATAGACAACACTCTTTCCATCCTAATGTCCTGTTGAAGGTTTTATAAAAACCGAAACGTTTTAACATCGACTTCACTATCAAGAATAAATTCATCTTTTTGGGGAATTTGTTTTTCTCTTTTCTACATACTCTTGGGTTTATTTCCATATTTTACGACCATATATATATATATATATATATATATATATATATATATATCATATACTTCAATAAATGAAGGAAAAAAAAAAACCTGTTCTGTCCTTCCATTCACTGGTACTGGGCACATTGAGCTCTCTTTACGGTCTACCTGCATCAGCTTCGTTAAACCACACATGGAAAGATCCTAACTACAGGAATATATATATATAATATATATATATATATATATATATATATATATAATATTATATTATATTATATTACATTATAATCCGGAGAAGAAATCTTCCTTACGACATAGAAGTTTTTTGGGTTTTTTTTAGTGTCGTAGTTTGCAGAGCTCAATGTGTGTTCTTATTGTCAGAGTCACAGAGGAAAATTTAGAAACCCTAGACATTTGGTCTAGGCTATTTTGCTAAAAATCTAAATCTTCTGTTATATTTTTTTACTTATATATATAATATATATATATATATATATATATATATATGTGTGTGTGTGTGTGTGTGTGTGTGTGTGTGTCCTGGAAATAATGAACGTTCATTGTTTTAAATTCTTATGTAAATATTTTTTTAAATGTAAAACTAGACAACAAAAAAAGCAACAACAACAAACAAATTAATCTCTTTATTGTCGAGAGAGATGAATAATATATTGGCAACATATCAAATGATTTTCTTTCTTTTTTTTCCCCCTAGGGGTAAAGGCTATTGCTCATTTGTTAGAAATGTTACATGATTCTAAAGATAAAAGTTTCATTTTATTTATTTATTTACTTATATACTTATTTTTTGTTATATTTGATTTGTGCTGTCCAATACGATTTATAGTTTAAATTGAAAAAATTAGAAATAATCTTTTTTCTACACAATAACCTTTTTATTTATAAATATGAATATTATTTATATTTTTAAGTAATAAAACGGTTATGCTTTGATTTAACTATTTAAGTATAGTTATTTGACTATAGACAGTGACGATTACTTTGATTAATTAAAAATAAATATATATATTATATATTCTAAAAATAATACATACTAAAAATGAATATATAGTGACTAATAGTCACTTGTATTCTTTTTTTTTTTTTTTTTTTTTTGTTTAAATCAAAGTTTTTATTATTTCCTTCTTGTGTTAGGCACACCCCAAATCTCATGTTTTTCCTAGGGGTGGATTGCTCGTTATTATCGGTTATTTTTATTTTATTTTATTTTAAATCTGGTATCATTACTATAAATTAGGTTTGTAAACTTTGGGGTGGGTGTGTGGGGTAAACTAATAATTTGCACGTGGCTGATAAAAAAAGTACCCCCTCCCCTTCAAAAGACAAGTTTAAAAAAAAAAATCAAAACACCTTTTTTTTAATGCTTAAATTATTGGAAGAATTTTTTTTTTCTTTTGAGACAAATCTCCACCACCCCCTAAGAAAGGGTGTGTGGGGGAGAGGAACTATTAATTTTCTGTTTAAAATGATTAAGTTAAAATCTTCTTCACAGTGTCCCCTTTTGTAGGATTTATTTTCGTAAAATTATGAATATTGACATTTTTGATGTTAAAAAAACAAAAAATCTTGTCTTTCTCTCTTTACACTCCTAAATGAAAACGATATTTTTAATATTGCATTTTTTTAAATATTTTTTTTTATAGATTAAAAAATAAGTGTGTCACTAAAGCTTAGCTTAAGATCCCAAGTGTTGGGCACACAGTGCGGATCGAATTCATTAGTAATTGTTTGCCATTGGCTGGATTTGTGATTGTCACACATAGTTTTATGATAAAAATAATGTATTATTCTCTTCCTTCCAGAACTCTTTTACTCCTACCCGGGGTGGAAATAAATTGTGGCCTGTAAATAGGTCACAGAAAAAAGTCACAATTTTTATATGGTGGTCGTCAGTAGGTACCACCAAAATAGGTCACGTGAACAGTTTAGGCCATATTGAAGGAAGAAACGTAAATATTTTTTTAAACTTATATTTTTTTTAAATCTCACAAAAAAGAAATAACGAACATGAAGGAAAACAGTTAATTCAAAGATCAAATTATCCGATTGGGCAAAATATTACTCACCATTATAGTGTAAAATGAGTAAAACAGTCCGTTTATTTACAACACGGTCAGTTTCTTTATTGATATTTTTTAGCAGAATTCTGTATTCATGGTTTTTTTTACTAAAAAGCTTTGGTACCTAGACTTATAAAAATATCTTATATAATTATTCAGACTCTTATCGTTATAGAGAAAAGTAAAAATCGTTTTTTGTCGGTTCATAATTCATAAAATAATGTAGGGGTGGGGTAGACCTCGTAAAAAAACTATTTTCCCTAATATATTTTAGGAAAAAACTATTTCAGACATATTTACATCAAAAAGTAAATGATTATGGACATTTTCGTGAAAATCGGACCATTAATTTATTTTTCATAGAATTAAAAAAAAAAATCCTCTGGTCATAAATTGATTTAACGGTGCAAAAATGTAAACATTCTTTTTCATTCATGATTTTCATTATTTCCGTAAGCTGAATTTTTTTTTTAAATGATCAGGAGTTTTTTTTAATGTTCCTTCTTTTGAATAGACAAAAAAAATCAAGATAATATTAACCTTATGCAAGTTTCATTGTGTTAAATAGGAGGAAGATAAATTTCACAGGAAAAATTGGTGGTACTTAGTGGTCAGCTAGCGTTAAGTTTTTTATAGATTAAAATAATGTGTGTCCCTAAAGTTTAGTTTAAAACCCCAAGTATTGGGCACACAGTGAGGATCGAATTCATTAGTAATTGTTTGCCATTAGCTTGATGATAGATAACAATTGCTCTATTTTGACGTAGTTTGTGATGATGCTAAGGAAATTTCGATTACTTTGAAATCGATTTTCCTGATTGATTGATTGATTGAAATCGAACCATTTCAGGTCATTTTTTGATTGTTTTTCTAGAAAGAACCTTGTTCGCTTCTTTTTAATGTTATTTTATCTTATTAAAAGGGAACTTATTTTATTTTATTGGTAATTATGAACTTTTAATGTTTAGTAAATTAGGGTGTCAATTAGGGTGTCCCAGAAAAAACAGAATCCACAAATGTTGTAATAAAACTGTTAATTTTCCCATTAAACAAATAAATTAGGGTTTAAGGTTAGTTTAATGGGAAAATAAATAAATAATTTGGATTCTGTTTTTTCTGGGTCAGCCTGTACAGGATGACCCAGAAAAAATAGAACCCAAATTATTTATTTATTTTCCCATTAAACTAACCATAAACCCTAACTCTAACCCATAATTTATTTGTTTAATGGGAAAATTAACAGTTTTATTGTGGGTTCTATTTTTCTGGGACACCTTAATTTACTAAACAAAAGTTCATAATTACCATTTTATTTTATTCATTTATTTTGTTTTTAGCTTCAGCTATAAGCAGTATCAATTTTTTTCCCGAATTGGCTACCCTGCCGGTCCTGGTAGAATAGACAAACTTGCTTTTTGGCTTATTATACCGGTCCTCGTAAAATAAACAAACCAACTTTTATGCTTATTTAACTGTAAAAGTTGTTTACATTATCTTTTAAAATTAAAGACGTTAAACGTGAAATGCCCGGATGCTAGCTTTAAATTTTACAAGGACCGGCATAATAAACCTAAAAGCAGGATTCTCTATTCGACCGGGACCGGCAGGGTAGCCACTTCTAATTTTTCTATTTTTTTTTTTTTTTTTTTTTTTTTTTTTTTAGATATGGTACTTTCTAGGTATAATACAAAATAAACATACTTTTTTTTTATAGCGGAAAAATCTAATACGTATTTTATTTTTTTATTTTTTTTAAGGACCGACGATATTTTATTTTTTTATATATAGAATAGATCCACAATTTACACGGTTACAAAAAAAAAAAACAGTTTTAGTATTCAGAACTGTTATTTGAGCTATGTTAATGTCGATTTCATCTTCGATTTGTTTACTGACATTATCATCGAACGTTTCTTCTAAAGTATGGAGATCCAAAAGGGTAATAATATCTGTTTATTATGCTAATACATTTTAAAAATTTGTATTGCCGCTTTTTTTTTTTTTTTTTGCTTTTTTTTTTTTAAGCGGGAATTCCAATTTCCAAAAATAAATAAGTTGGACAAAGAAATATACACCGAAGAATTCTTAAGGGATTAATTCTTGATAAATATTATCTCTCCTGTAACGAATTTATTCTCTTGTTGGCTTCCATAGACAAAATATCTTCCAATGAAAAAACACAAAATAGTATTAAATAATACTATTTTGTATTAAAAAAATGTTTTTATTTAATCAGTTAAATTTATTAATTCAGTATTTTTACATTATTTATAAAATCCCAGTCACCTTCATCTATAGATGGGAATTTTAAAACTCTAAAAAAAAAGTTAAATCTGAATATTTGAGATGAGGCTTGATAATTTGTATTATTTGTATTATTCAGACTATTGTCCTCATCTTTTTGTTATATACTCTATTTCTCTGAATTTTTTGAGGCTTTAATGAGGCTTGATAATTAGTATTATTTGGATTATTCAGACTATTGTCCTCATCTTTATTGTTATCTACACTATTTCTCTGAATTTTTAAATGAGGCTTGATAATTAGTATTATTGGATTATTCAGACTATTGTCCTCATCTTTATTGTTATCTACACTATTTCTCTGAATTTTTAAATGAGGCTTGATAATTAGTATTATTTGGATTATTCAGACTATTGTCCTCATCTTTATTGTTATCTACACTATTTCTCTGAATTTTTAAATGAGGCTTGATAATTAGTATTATTTGGATTATTCAGACTATTGTCCTCATCTTTATTGTTATCTACACTATTTCTCTGAATTTTTTAAATGAGGCTTGATAATTAGTATTATTTGAATTATTCAGACTATTGTCCTCACCTTATTTTTTATCTGTACAACGTTTCAGCTGATGTGCCGTCTAGCCTTCTTGTTGAACTCGGGAACCTTCTTGTTATAATCGGGAGCCATCATGGAACTTTGAACCCAACCCTTTATTCAATACATGGGATATCCTGCTTCATTCGGCTAACCATAGCTGGGGTAGAGTCATTAAGCTGTGTTAATTATTATTCTATGTTACTACTTCTCCTGACCAGGATTGAACCTGCAGCCTAGAGATAACTGTCATTTAGAACTGTATCATATCCTCTACACTATGTGTCCAATTGTGACAAGAAGGTTTACAAGTCCAACAAGAAATACCTGAAGAAGGCACATCAGCCGAAACATTGTACAGATTAAAATAAGAATGAGGCCAACAGTCCGAATAATCCAAATAATACTGAATATTTGCATCTTTTATTAACCACATTCATAGAATATTAATTTGATTTGCTCAGCTTTAATATATATATATATATATATATGAGGTAAAATAAGGAATGAAAGAACAAAACTCAGACAAAAATGTGTAGTATATTTCGATGGAGTTTTGAACTCAACTTCTTCTGCTTTTATGGTCATCT